>OZ023264.1:82887692-83487692 GCA_964006375.1 Tillus elongatus
ACTTAATGGCTCCCCTGGCAGTGCTCTTTGACACGCCCAGAGCCGGTTCTGGTCCCATAAATGGTTCTGCTGACCCCCTCTTTGCGAGACTGTCAGCTTCTTCATTGCCTTTGACCCCCGAGTGACCCGGCACCCAGATGAGGGTCACCTCATTCTGCCCAGCCAGGTCGCTCGTCTCGTCTCGGCACTCACTCACCAGCCAGGAATTTACCCGTGGGCTACTTAGTGCCTTAAGGGCTGCCTGGCTGTCTGTGGCTATGAGGATCCGCTTGTTGGTGTAGCCCCTCCTCTTGTTCTCCCGCACACAGTGCAGGATGGCGTACATCTCGGCCTGAAACACCGTTGCATGGGCTCCGAGGGAAATACTGTGACTTACCCTCGGTCCTTCCGAGTAAACACCTGCCCCCGTCCCACGCTCCCCGCCAGATCCGTCCGTGAACCAGACGAGCGCGTCCCGTGGTATGCCCGGTGTCTCCTCCCGCCATGCCCCGCGATCAGGGATTTCCACTGTGAAGTTGTTTTCCCTGCACATTCGCGGGCTCGCGAAGTCTGACCTCATTTCAAGCATGGGTTCCTTCACGATCTCCTGAATTTTGCAGTGGCCCCTGAAGCCTGGGTTGATCTTCAGTCTACCATTGCAGGCTAGTCTGTATAGTCCTAGCCTGGCCTCTCCCATAATAACGAAGTGTAGGGGGGGTAGATCCAGCAACACCTCCATGGCGGCTGTTGGGGTTGAAGACATGGCCCCTGTGATGCCTAGGCAAGCCATCCTTTGGATCTTGCCTAGTTTTTGTTTGGCACTGGATTGTGTCACCTTAGGCCACCAGACCAGTGCCTCATATGTTAACGATGGTCTGACCACCCTTGTGTACAGCCAGTGGGCCATACTAGGTCTTAGTCCCCACGTTTTTCCATATAGCCGCCTAGTGACGGCTAAGGTCATGACTGCCTTACGCAGTATTTTTCCAATGTGACCATTCCAGGTTAGCTTAGAGTCCAATACGACCCCAAGATATTTTACCTCCCTGGCCATTGGAACGCTCCTACCGTATAGAGTGAGAGTTCTGTGGCTTTCACACTTCCTCCTCCTCGTAAACGGCACGACGGTTGCTTTCTCGGGGCTCACCCCGAGCCCTTGATCAACCGTCCACCACTTTCAGTGCAGTCTGCATACGCTCCCACACTGCCTGTGTGACCTTTCCTCGGACTATGATGACAATGTCGTCCGCATAGCCCTGTACCTCATACCCCCCTCCCGAGAGCCTCCCCAGCAGGCCGTCCACGACTAGACACCAGAGCAAGGGAGACAGAACGCTCCCCTGCGGACACCCCGCCGCGACCCCCGCCAGCAGAGTCCCTCCCGCGAGTGAGGTGAACACCGCCCTGTCCCTGAGCATGGAACCGATCCACCTGCAGCAGGTCTCCTCTATTCCACGCTCCCGGGCAGCTGCCAGAACCGATCCGAACGAGGTGTTGCTAAAGGCCCCCTCTATGTCTAGGAAGGCCCCCAGCGCCACCTCCTTGTTCTCCAGCGTATTCTCCAGTTTCAGCACCAGTTGGTGCAGTGCTGTTTCTGTTGAGAATCCTGCTCTGTATGCATATTGTCCGCAGTGTAGAGGATATGCTTCCAGTACACCGCCCCTAATGTGCCGGTCGAGCAGTTTTTCCACTGTTTTCAGCAAGAAGGACATGAGACTTATTGGCCTCAGGGACTTTGCCTGGTCTGTTGGACGCCCAGGTTTAGGAATAAATACAACCCTGGCCAGTCTCCATGCCCTCGGAATGTACCCCAGAGCCAGGCTGGCCCTCATAATGAGGGTAAGCACCGGCGCCAGTATATCTATCCCCTGTTGGAGCATGATGGGCATTATTCCATCAAATCCCGGCGATTTGTATGGCTTAAAGCTGTTAATGGCCCATCTGATTTTGCTCCAGGTAACCACCTCTTTAGCGACTGTCCAGTCTACTCTAGATGCCCGCCTATAAGGCGCCTCTATTTCTGAGTGTTCCCAGTCCGGAGGTGATTGGTTTATTATGTTACAGCCGGGGAAGTGCGTCTGGAGTAAAATTTCCATAGTTTCCTCCCCCGAGCTTGTAAAGCCTCCCGTGGGTGTTCTAAGGGAGCCTATGTTAGTCTGAGGGCCCTTAGACAGGATCTTGTGTAGTCGAGCACTCTCGGACGTGTTTTCCACTTCTTCGCAGTGCCTCCTCCACGACTCCTTCTTGGCGTCCCTCAGTCTTTTGTTATAGGTCGATAGGGCCTGTCTATATTCATCCCATGCTCCCGACCTTTTGGCCACGTTAAACAGCTTACGAACCTGCGTCCTCCTTTGCCTGAGGTCCTCGTTCCACCATGGGACGTTCCTGCTGGACACCCTCATTTTCAGGGGGCAGTTGGCGTTATAGGCCGAGGTAATTGCGTCTCGCAATTGGACTGCTGCAATCTCGAGGTCTATTGAATCCCTTATGGCCCTCTCAACCCCCCGCAGTTCCACAGCTAGGTCTGCCCTGTAGGCTTCCCAGTCCGCCTTGCGGGGGTCCCGGTACCATACCGTTTCTCTTTCGACTTTGGCGATTTCAAACCGGATGTATCTGTGGTCTGAGCTACTCACTTCCCCAGACACAGCCCAGCTTTTAACAAAGTCACCCAGAAACTGGGTGGAAACTGTTAGGTCTAAAACTTCCTCACGCCGTGTTGTGACGAATGTCGGTTTATTACCTCTATTCAATATGTCTAAATTAGATTTCATAAAGAATTGTAAAAGTGCCTCACCCCTAGAGTTTGTGTCCGAGCTACCCCACAACTCATGGTGCGCATTCGCATCCATGCCGATGATGGTCTGCCATCCACCTGCTCTGCTACCCACCATCAGCTGCTCCAATTCGTTGGGTGGAGGAGGGTCCGTGCTGTCCCCTGGCAGATAGGCTGACGCGACAGTAATGTCCCTCAGCCCATCCGCTCCTCCACATCGGATTTTGATCGTTGCCAGGTCCCTGGAACAGAAATTCATTAGAGGGAGAAACTCTATCCCTCCCCTGACAAAAATGCAGGCCCTCGGATTCTCGCTGGACCTGCTGTAGATGAGCTTTCCATTAGCTCCGCCGAGTCCCTTGATCTCTCCTTTGTAGGAGTACGGTTCCTGGATGAGGGCCACATCCGTGTTCCTCAGAGCCATTAGTAGTCCGGCCGTGGCTGCCCTACTGTGTTGGAGGTTGACCTGAAGGAACCTAAGTCCCATTAACCCTTAATTGCTTCCCCAGTGGGCGGAAGCTAACCCTTCCCATGCCCCAGAATGCCTTGAAGGAGGTTCCTTCAAGGGCTCTGTAAGATGTCGGGTCGATCGAGAAGGCGAGCGTCTGTCCTTTCTCCTCTGCCTTCCTGCTTAGAACCGACCAGTGTTGCGTCCCCAGTTCAGGGTTCTGGATCTTAAGTCTGCTGATCACCGTCTCCTGCGGGACGGTGTCAGGGATCCGTACGAGGACCTTGCGTCTCTTTGGGAGTTCCTTGGGCTCGACGGCTGTCAAGTCCGCCCCCTCCCAAATCTGACCGAGGCCCCCGATCGTTTTCCGCAGCCAGTCCCGCGACTGCGGGCCGGCACAGGTTATCCAGAGGATGCCCCCCGTCAGGCGCGTCCGGTGGAACTGAGGCGGGCTCTCCCCTTCCTGAAGAGAGTCCACTGCAGCTACCACCGCAGCCTGGATCAGGTCCGCCTTCCCCTGGTCTAGCGTGACCTCAGGATGGCGTCTGTCAATCACCGCCATCCCGAGGCCCTCCGCAGCCTCCCTGTAAGAGCCAGTCTGCGCCGGTGTTCCGGCATTAGTTCCTTTGGGAGGTCTGTCTGTAGTAGGCGTGCTAGAGCCAGAGCGCGGCGTCTTCCGACTCGCACTCTCCTCTTGCGCCTTTACAGGCACCCTGGCCCTTTTGGAACGTCTGTCTGTAGTGGGCGTGCTAGAGTTCGAGCGCGTCCTCTTCTGACCCGCACTCCCCTCTTGCGCCTTTACAGGTTTCTCGACCGTCCAGGTCCCGGCCGCCATTTTTTGCGCCCTCCGGAGCTTCTTTCTTTGCGCCCCGGAAAGACGCTTGGACTGCCGGGGCAGTCCCTCTACTCTAACAGTAGAGTCCTCACTGGTGGAGGGGCCCCCGGAGTCCGCGGAGCTCGCCGCCCTCCGGTGGGACCCAGCCTCCAGCTTGGGTGTCGGGGACAGGTCTCTGGCCGAAGCTACCCCCTGATCCCCCGTATCTACGCCGGTCGTGGGACCTCCAGAGTCCGCTGCCGCACCCTGGCTCGTCTCCGTTTCCGGGATAGACTCAAGGCTCAAGTCTGTAGCCGGAGCCACTCCTCGAGCCTCATTGGTTTTGGTTTTATATGTATTTATAATCTTCATGTTGTTCCCACGAGAATGGGGGAAATACTGTCCACACCATCAGAACCCCCTGTGTGGTGCAAGGCGGGTTACTCTGGAGGGTTGCCTGGTACTCCAGAGGTTCCGTTCACGACACCATCGCCCTGGTGCCATCCATCCATAGGCACGGGTCACGTGACACCGTAGATTGGGGGAGTTTAGTTCGACCTCCTTGTCTAGATCCGTCATGTTTAGTTATTAGCAGGGTCACCTCGTGCAGGATGCGGATTTTTACCGCGCATGACGGTCTTGGGGAAAGCTTCATCGGGAGTTTATGTTGTTATTTCCACTTCCTCAGCTTGCCCCCTGGAGTCCTTTGGCCCGCGACTCCTTAACCCCAAGTACCTTGCTTACATAAACACAATATAAAAACTCGTGATAATAACGCCATACATGTAAAATCTTAGACACATCTACCACTTAAAAACCGAAATACAAAAAGAAATCCAAAATTTATTAGATAATAAATTTATAAGGCCCTCTATATCTCCTTATTCCTCTCCTTTACGGATTATATCAAAAAGCGTAAACTTGCCAGGAAAGAAAAACTGTCGATTAGTCATTGATTATAGAAAACTTAATGAGAAAACAATACCTGAAAAATACCCTTTAGCAAAGGTTGAAGAGATTCTAAATAACTTAGGAAAATGTACTTATTTTACTACCGTTGAATTAGCATCAGGCTTTCATCAGATTGATTTAACTCCTGAAAGTAGAGAAAAAACAGCCTTCAGCGTAAATAACTGTCATCATGAGTATAATACAATACCCCGTGGTCTCCGTAATTCAGCCATACCTTTCAACAAGGGGGTGGATGATGCTTTTAAAAAGTTCTTATACAAAAGTTGCTTTGTCCACACGATATTGTAATATTCTCTAAATTGCTTCAGGAACACCATATTCATAACAAACAAATATTCTAAAAGTTGCAAGACGTTAATTTAAAGGTACAATTAGATAAATCAGAGTTCCTTAGAAAAGAAGTTGAGTTTCTAGGCCATGTTATCGTAAAAGATGGCGTGAAGCCAAATCCAAACAAAATTAAATGTACAAAAAACTGACCCATTCCAAAAACACAAAAACAAATAAAAACCTTTCTAGGACATAAAGCTAGATGTATTCTCACCATAATTAGAACTGCAGAGCTCGTCAGTACAGTCTATTAATTACAGCGCGAACATGTGTCAAAATTGTATGCTCTCACAAAATGTCTAAAGAAGGATTCTAATTCTAATGATTCAGAACACATCAATGCATTTTCACAAGCTAAAGAACTGATAATAAATTCCTCTGTCAGCATATCCAAATTTCGACAAAGAATTTCACTTGACAACTGACGCAAGTAACAGAGCGTTAGGACGTGTATTATCTCAAGACAATAGACTTATTGCGCTTTACTCTAGAACCCTTAATTCAGCTGAACAAAATTATATTACCATTGAAAAAGAACTGCTATTAATAATAGAAAACACTAAACATTTCAGACCTTATCTTTTCGGAAGAAAATTCATCATTGATACAGACCATAAACCTCTAGTTGGCTTTTTTCTCTAAAGGAAAAACTCCCATTTAGTTAAATGGCGTTTAAAATTAGAGGAGTTTGATTATGAAATAAAATATGTGTGTTATAGTAGTGAATTTTCACAAAAATGTTTTTAATAGCAGATTTTTTTTTTATTTTTTTTTATGAAAGCAGGCATCAAATTTAGTTACTGGTATAACCTATATAGTAGAAACAATGTGCCATATTTTATCAAAATAATTTTATTGTTTGAAAAAGTACAAAAATTTTCTGAAAATAAACTGGTCCTATTTTCCTGGACAACAAACCTCTTCAAGCTATTTACCCACCTGGCAAGATATAATTATTCACAAAAAGCTTTCCGACGAAATTACAAAAAAAATTGCATGAAAATTTGCACACTTTTTTCACGAAAATCCGAAAACATTTTTTTACAATAACTTATTAAACATTTATCACCAAAATGTCACAAAAATCTTAGAATGATTTCCATGGAAACACAAAAAAAATTCTGTGAAAATTGACTGAATATTTTTTACAAAAAATTTGCCTAAAGAAAACATATAATTCAAAATATATACCTAATCTGTAGTTAAGATTGAAAAAAATAATATTTGAAAAAAATGTTTCCAAAACTAGAGTGTAGGTACATGCCAAAATTCAGATCTCTAAGTTAAAAAGAAAAAAAAATTATAGGCATTAAAAAAACAATTTGTGTGCCACTGGTGATCAGAGGAAAGCACAAGAACAAAATATTTTGTATGATTAACTAAACCAATTTAATATTACATCCAACGGTTAAGTTTTCTTAATGCAAAAACGTCAAGAAGTAGCAGAAAAAATATTTTGAAAATTTGATAATTTTTCTTCTTCAAACGCCAAAGTCACGATTTGAAAGGTCAAAATTTGCAATTTTCAGACAACAAATTTGGAAGAAATACGGATTATGTAGACAATATGTCGTAAGAAGTGTGTTTTACAAAGCCTTATCATTAAGCTTCATCCATCATTGTCCCTCATTTTACTAAAATATTTTCAGAAAATCCATTCCAAATAGACCCTCTTTCTGATGCTTCGGCCGTAGTTTCAGCTGTAGAGTTTATGGTTTAATAGTCTATATTCTAGCAAATTTTCGTCGAAAAAATTCGTTATTGAGAAGACCGGGACTTATGAATTTTAAAAAGATTTCTTCGAATGAGTGCGAACTAGAACCCCAAAAACCCATATACGGGGTCAGTTTTAGTTTTTGTCTGTTTACAGGGTGACGCTTTTCTACGGCAACGCTCAATATATCCGTTATTATACAAGATATGACAAAAAAGTATATACGATAATTATAGGGTATCTCAAGCTGCATCTTATAAACCTATTTTGACAATCACAGAGTGGCCCATAAACTGCTGATACACACTTTCTTTGTTTAATAGAACACTCCCCTATTTTATTGCATTTTTGTGTTTTTCAGCGAATTATAATGCACGTTTGTAAAAAAAAAATTGATATCGTCCATTGTTTTTGAGTTATTTCAATTGTTTTGCAACCTTTCACGTTTTTTGAACATATTTCAAGCACATATCACAAATTGTGAAACGGACTTTTTATCAATAGATAGAGGAAGCCCATGGAAATGACGCATTTAGAGAGCTTTATGTTTGTATTACTCGTCGAAAAAATCGAGCTGCCATATATGGGCACGCTCAAATAGTGGCTGAATTTTAAAAGTTTTCGCAGAAATGTTTTTAGTATTTCTGTGGAATTTATTTTTGTAAGATGTTTGTGATATGTTGGTAATTAATAATAAATGTTTAGTAGGTTATTGTAAAAGAAAAGTTGTCGAAATTTTGTGAAAAATGTAATTTAGTATAACATTACTGAAGGCAATTTCTGTAAAAAAAAAAGTGGTGATTTTCTGTAAAAGAAATTTTTGCATATTTTCATTATTTTTTTCTTCTTCAATTTTGGTCCTAAAGCTGTTTGTGAATAATTATATCCTGGCAGGTGTGTAAACAGCTTAAAGAGGTTCGTTGGTCAGGAAAATCGGACCAGTTTTTTTTCTGAAACTTTTAAGGTTTATTTTCGGAAAATATTTGTACTTTTTGAAACAACAAAGCTATTGTAATGAAATACCGTGGATTTTTGCTAATATATAGGTTATACTGCCAACCAAATGTCCTTCTTTTAAAAACAAGACGTATTTGCCATTAAAAGCATTTTTACAAAAATTCGCTACCATAACGCACTTGCTGCATCCAGACTTTTGTTAAATCCTCTCGTCTTTGCCACAACTGTTTCAGCAGCCTACATAATCTTAAGAACTGCAAATCTACCAGGTCCTGCCGCAAGTGTGGTCAGCGCCATCATACGCTCTTGCATTTTGATAATAGCTCCACGCAGATTCCTCCGCCAGTGTGTGACAGCCCTTCAAGACCTCCAGTTGCTTCCGCTCCTCTCGACCAAGAGCAGGTCTTTGCTGCTTCTGGGATTCTATCTAAGTAAACCACGGGCTTGTTGGCCACTGCATTAATTAATCGAAGTTCTTGATACTCATGGAAATTATCAGATCATGGGATGTGTTTTGGATGGAGGTAGTATGATGTCTTTTATCTCACAGAGGGCTTTTAATCGTTTAAGTCTCCTTAAACAAAATTGCATGTTTGCAATCAAAGCACCGGCCTCCATGCAAACTAGTTCTGAAAACGGTTATGTGACACTCTCTGGAAGCCCTGTTGGTCCAGACTTTAATTTTACTGTCGACGCTTTGATCTTGAACACCATTTGAGACAATTTGCCAGCAACCTCTATTTCCTCTTCCAATTGGTCTCACATTCGCAATTTAAAATTGGCTGATCGCCATTTTAATCGTCCGGGCCAGATAGATATATTGTTAGGAGCCGACGTTTTTTCCAAAATTCTTTTGAATTGACGCATTTCTGGTGGTGAATGTGAGCCTGACGCCGTCAACACCGTCTTCGGCTATGTGCTCATGGGCAAGACTGGCAACACAGTTTTTTCTTTTGCTGTCTTCTTTCTTGTGCAGCAGCTTTGAGTCGAACCTCGATCACATCCTTAGGGGATTCTGGGAAGTGGAAAGTGTGCCGGCTTCACCAATTCCTTCTGATGAAGATATTTTTCGTGAAAATCATTTTAAGACTCATATATCTCGATCTCCTTCTGGCAAATATATAGTTTCGCTCCCATTTAGAGCTGAGCAGCTGTCTATTTTTCCTGGTATTCGCGACCTAGCCGTCTGAAGATTTGTTTCTCTAGAACGCCACATGCTAGAAAAATTGACTTATATACCCAATATTCTGCTTTTATGATAGAATATTTGGAACTGGGCCACATGAAACCTGTTTCTGAAAATATAAATTTTCCCAACAAATATTATATTCCTCATCATTGCATTCTGAAGCCAATTAATTTGTCCACCAAACTACGGGTTGTTTTCAATGGTTCGGCTAAATTTCCCAACCAAAGTTCTCTCAGTGATTGTCTACATACTGGATCAAAACTGCGGCAAGATATTGCCACAATCTTGTGTCACTTTCACCTTCATAATTTTCTCTTGTGCGCTGGCATCAAATTGATGCATTGCAACATTCTTGTCAACCAACCTCAGCATGATTATCAAATAATTGTTTGGAGGTTTTCTTCTAATGAACCTTTAATGAACTATAACCTGGTTAGGCTTGTATATGGGCTAACGCCATCTCCCTTTCTCGCCATACGCACTCTTCATCAGTTAGTGATTGACGAGGGGTGCCCTTACCCGCTAAGCTTCTGCCGCCATTATGAACGACACTTATGTCGGTGATGTTGTAACCGGTGTCTCTTCTTAAGAAGACGCCAAACGTCTACAGTCGGAGCTGATCTCGCTTTTTGAATGAGGCGGCTTTGAGCTCAGAAAATGGTGTAGTAACTGTTCCGCATTACTTTCACATCTATCTCCAGACCATTTATCGCAAAATCCGCTTATTTTTGGTTCACTAAAGCACGACACTCCTTTAAAAATCCACGGTCTGCAGTGAAGTCCTCCTGACAACACATTCTTTTTCTTAGTCTCGCAGTTAGAGAAACCCTGTACGAAACGTAACATGTTGCCGGAACTGGCAAGAATCTTTGGTTTGGATTTCTTTCCCCTATTACTATTTTTCAAAAGATTCTAATCCAGGCACTGTGAATTTCGAAATTAGATTGGGACTAAGACCCCCCCCCTCGCATATTGAGGCTTGAAACCGTTATGGGAATGAGCTCGGCTTACTCAACGATTTGCGTATTCCTAGAAAAATCCTTCCACCTCATTCTGGAAGTGGTTATGAACTACATGGTTTCTGCGACTCTTCCGAAAGGGATTATGCTGCAGTTGTTTATACATGATGCCTCTGCCCTGACCAAACAGTTTTTGTTCGGTTTGTTTGTTTGCTCTAAAACCAAAGTCACTCCGGTTAAGAAACTAACCATTCCTAGACTAGAACTGTGTGGTGCAGTTTTGCTGGCGAAACTCTTATCGTTTGTTCTGAAAGTTTACCAGAATCGTATGACTTTCGAAAAAAAATTTACCTGGTCAGATTCGCAAATCGTCTTGAATTGGATCCAATCATTGGAAAACCTTTATGGCAAATCGAGTAGCATACGCTCGCAAACGGGTCTCTCCTGCTTTTTGGCATTATATAGATTCTGCTAATTATCCCGCCATTATCGCATCTCAAGGTGTTAATCCTTCTCAATTTCTCGCTCATGACATTTGATTTAATGGCCTTTCGCTACTCTATTCTTCTAAGCGGACCTTTGGCTGCTCTTCTTCTTCAAAGCTGCAGCCTGAAGAGGTCTGTGTTGAAGAAAGGAAAATTTCGCTTTTAACATTTACAGGTGAAGAAAATCTGCTTGATGGTTTGTTGGAAAATCACTCTTCTTTAATTTACATACTTTTTTTTATTTTTTATCCCAAACCACACTTTTTAAATATTACCCGTTTCCCATGGGTAATGTAAAACTTCTCATTATAAACTCAGTCTATTTAGTACCTCTAAGTGCATAGAGGAGTGACTCTAAGAATGTGGGTCCATGTTCCGCGTATAATATTCACTGATATGCCTTAGAAAGTAAAATGCTTTTATGCTCCTCCGTTTAGAGGGGTGTAAAGCCGTTTGTGAATTATCATATCAATCAAAATATATTTGTAGTAAGATAGAACTTATTACAAGAGTTTGAATGACTTAAGCTAACTAATTATTCTATCATTAAAATTTTTTTCGTTTTGAAACCCATTGATATAAACTTGAAAATTAACAACCGAAAAAAAATGGTAATGCAAATATTACTTTAAAAAATACTTTCTATACATAACAAAACATCAGATTCTCCCTCGCTCTCACCCCTCCATAATAAAGAAACGAATCTTACACACATTACCAATATACGTGCAGAGCGCCCTCACTCCGAGCCTCTCCGAAGTGGACAAGAGACATAACTTTTGCAGAATTACAGCCTGATTTGAGATTAGCCATAAAAGAGGTACAATTTCCCACGTAAAGTCTATGTCCAGATCTTTAAGCAGTTCAATAGTCTGTGCACACCAGTTATATTTTGTAGGAGCATCTCTTAAGAGTCAACATGCGTTTGAGATAAATTTTAGGTAAACGATTATCATCCATCGCGCAAAGCTTGATCATCGAGCCAAAAGCTAAGCTAATAGCAGTGTAGAGTATATGAATTACTCCAAACTCAAGCCTGACCATCGCATCGGCTGTGGATCGCAAAACCAACCTGCACCCTCTCAAGCAAATTGCAATATCGAAGACCCCAAACAACAAAACAGTGGCATATTGAACCCATAATCGTAGAGTTGTATAGACACACCCTTGACAGATGATCAACAATTTTTGTACAGGCAAACAGAGAAATTAGGGCACCCACCGAAATTCTCAACCTGCCTACCATAATTTTGGACATGGAAAAAAAAACAGGGAAGAAGAAGAGAATTTGACGCCAAGGTATGTATACTGATTAACTATTTCCAAAGCTCTACCTTCAAAAGTAAAATGTAGCTTATCAGCAGTGTGCCCAGATCTAGTGAAGCACATGATCTTAGTTTTTTCATTACAATGAGGATGTTTGCGGAACAATACTCAAGTATTTTCAACTTGCTATTTAAATCAACAGGAGAGTCCGATAATATAACAATGTCGTCAGCATAAAGGAGAAATACGACGTCGTTGAATTATCATTTACTTATTACTCTCCCAAAAAAAAAAAAGGAAGTCTGTTATCTGTTAGTGATAACTGAACATAGTTGTGGAAATAGCACCATATCAAATAAAGCAGCAAATAATGGGCCGATTTTAATCAAATTTTCTGAGTACCTTCTTTTGCAAGTGGCTTGAATAAGTTTGTTAGCCAGGAAAATCGACACATGTTATTAACCCAAGGTTAGGTTATTTTGGAAAATGTTTGTACATTTTCAAACAATAAGTTATTTTGATAAAAATGGTGCATTGTTTCTACTTCATAGGTTATACTGGTAACCAGATTGATACCTGCTTGCATTAGAGAGACATGTTTGCTATTAAAAATATTTTTATGAAAAATCAATTCCATAACACACTTGCTGCGTCCAGACTTTTTTAAACTAACTGAAAAGTATATACCGGTAAGTAAACTTAGCGATATCAAAAAAAAAATTGCCAACTAATAGGATTCACAAACACATTTTTGGTTACACAGATAATCATATATACAGATAATCGTATATAGGGTAAAAGGTACTAAATAAGTGGATTATTGAATGTTTTTAAATAAGTAATTTAAAACAGGCCATTAAACAAGTATAGTTTAGTGATTTTAAGCATGTTATATAAAAAGTGATATAATTTTTATCTTGGTTAGGTTTTATAGACTTCTGATAGGGACATAGACATTGCTACTGCATATTTATAATAAATTATAGCAGGTGCCAGTATGAAAAATGAAAGACCTCATTTGACGTTGCTGAATGTTGAATACATATTTGACGTGTTTGAACGATGTTATTTTAACTAATAAGACATTTTTTATAAATGATTGCTACTTATTTGTTATAGATAAATTTTGTTCTTTAGATTTTATCAAGTAATGACGGTGAAATTTTTTTAAGAAAAAGTTGCCGCCATTTTGAAATTGGACGGTTTATTAAAAAATTACAAGACATGTTTTATTTGAGTTTTTAAAGCCTATTTCAAAACACATTTCAACAATTTGCTGCATTATTAACTAAGCAATGTTTTCTATTTCAAATACAAAACGAACATAAAGGCTGGTTTTTCTAATAACTTTATTTTGCGCTTCCAACGATTTCATACACCAGAAATGAAGTCATAACCTTCATGCTTTTCAAAGTTATCTTGCTTACACAATTGTGCGGCACACGTACATACAAACACGCACGCACGCAACCACCTCGCACGCACACACGCACACAGGCACACACTCACACTTTTTACGCAAGGCTTCTCAAAAAGTTTAATTGTTTTTATATTTCTATTTTCATTTGCCTAAGAACCTATCTTAGTGTGTTCAAGAACCCTGCATGAAAGACTAAGACGATATCAGAGGTTTTAGAAAAATAGTGTTGTTGATAAACACTGTAGGTATATTAAATAAACAAAATTCAAATTTTAAACGAAACAGTACTTGCCTACCTTCTACATTTATTAAAATAACTGAGTTCAAACACAATCAATTAAAAATTAAAAACTTCCACATATTTTCATATTCTTACCCTATTTTTTGCATCTTATTTGCCTAAAACAATCTTTAAAAGTGCAGTACTTAATAAAACTAAAACAATAAATAAGTTTTTTTTACTTAACGTCTGCCCATTTCCCCCACTATGGCCAATTACCGACGCCAGGGAGAAATTTCACCTCACCATCCCAGAAATTATGCCCAACAACTGCCTTTCTGTAAGGAGGTAGGGATCTTGAACGTTTCCAACATCGCATAGACACGGGACCGACGGTTTTACGCCTCCTCCTAAGGGCGGAACGTGCAGACATCAACTTTCTCAAATATAATGCGTGAACCTCAGTTGATTTTAATTTATTATAGTATGTACTGAAAAAGTGAAAGGCAATTACTAGGAATCGGACCCAGTACCATTCGGTTCAAAGGCACACGTTCTTACCCCTGGACCACCGAAGCTCCTGATAGAAAGTTATTTTTGTATTTAATAATTCTGATGTGTTTATTATGGCTGTTCTCTAGAATTAGTTTAATATATTTTTCCATGTGAAGATTATCAAAAAGATCAGTTAAAGATACACATTTAAACAAACATTACACAGTTCGCTTGTGGCCGTGATACGGTGTATATCTCGGGAAAGTGAGCGATAAAAATTTGTGAATTCTTGGTTAAATTAAAACTAAATTATCCTGTTTTGTTTAACAAAATAAAATTTAACCATTGTATAGAAATTGTGATAGTTGTATTCCAATAATAAACAAATTATAAATTAAGTAAAATAACAAGGTAGGTTATGAGTGAACATTCAGGTGGCGGCGAGCCACCTACAAACAGAAATGATATGGATTATCAGGTAAGCGATAGCAATAATTTATTAAATGAAGAAATAAATGTGAACAATAACAGGACCCTAGACTTTAATAATAAATATAATGTATCTAATAAAGCACCTTATTTTGTGTACGTAGAATATAAAGAAAAAGGCTTGTCACGATTGTATCCCGTGAAAGTGGGGCACTATCTATTTAAGGACAATAATTTAAAGAAGGCAATATTAGATATTAAAATCGTAGGATACAATAGAGTGAAGGTTATTTTAAATAACTACCAAGCAGCAAATAGTTTGATAAATCATAATGTTTTACTGGAGAATAACTTAGTGGCATATATACCTAGATTTTATACCCAGAAAAAAGGAATCGTCAGGTTAGTGGACACATATTTTGAAACTGATTATTTAAAACAGGCTATCGAATCAAAAATGGAAGTTACAGAAGTAACAAGAATGATGAAAAGGGTTAAAGATCATAATAACGGGGATTTTAAACTAGTACCAAGACAAATAATAATAGTTTCATTTTTGGGAGATACATTACCGACTGAAATTAGAATAAATGGGGTAAATTTTATTGTGGAGCCTTATATATATCCTGTAGTTCAGTGCATGAAGTGTTTGAGATACGGGCATGTGGCTAGAATTTGCAAGAAACAAGATATTATTTGTAGAAAATGCGGGGAAAATCACAATTTTAAGGAATGCAATAATGAGCAGTTTTGCATATACTGTAAAAATAGCGAACATTCAACAACTTCAAGGGAATGCCCAGTTTATCTTAAGCAAAAAAATATAAAACAAATAATGGCAAATCAAAATTTATCTTTTAAAGAAGCAGAGGTTGTTGAAAAAAAACCAACATATGCAAAAGTAGCAGTTTCTAACAGGTTTCAGGCTTTGACAGATCTAGTAGAATACCCTTCACTTACACCCCAATCTGAACGTACACAACCTAAAACAATTAATACTAGACGTACACAACGCGTAAATACGCAGCCATCACGTAACACACAACCCACACCACTTAACTCCTTTGACAATTCACAGACACAGAAAAAACGTAAAGTGTCAGACTCATCACCAGACAGAGAAACACGTTCCATTTTACCTAATCCATATAGGGATAAATATATGAGTTATAAAAAGGAAATAACAGAAGGCCTAACAAACATTATCTCAGAATTGGTAAGAAAAATAAATCCAGAAATAGCAGCAATAAATATAAATGAATTTAATATTAGGGATTCAGTCTACAAATTGGTAAGTAATATTATAATCGAACATAATGATGAGGAATCAGGTCAATAATTGCATTAAAATAATTCAGTGGAATGCATATTCCGTAAAAAATAATAAAAATAGTTTGATAAATTTTTTAGCAGATAACAACATTGATGTTGTACTTGTTAGCGAAACATGGTTAAAACCAAAAGATAGTACTTTTGCAGTTGGAAATTATAGTTTAGTTAGAAAAGATAGAATGCACTGCAGAGGGGGGGAGTAGGAATATTTATAGCCAAACATATTAATTTTAAAAAAATTGAAATGAATTATGTACCACATAATGATGTAGATGTGTGCGGTGTTTATTTACCACAGTTAGATATTAATATTGTTAGCATTTATAAACCGCCTAATGTTAGGATAGATACAGTAGCATGGACCCAATTTTTAAGAAACTTTGTTAACAAGAATACTATCATCGGTGGCGACCTTAATTGTCACTTTAGCCTATGGGGATCGGTAAGGGATGATAGTAACGGGATAAACTTGGCCGATGCACTTGATAATACTAACTTTGTTGTCATTAATGATGGAACGCCCACAAGGGTTGCAAGGCCTTTTGAAGCGCCATCGATGATAGATATAACGTTAGTCTCACCTAGTATAGCTCAAAAAACTGACTGGAAAGTAATAAATGATAATCTTGGTTCAGACCACTACCCTATTTTAATTACTTTAAATGAAATACTCGTGGGTGCACAGTATATCCCATATACTAGATGGAGAGAAGACACAGCGGACTGGGAAGTATTCAAAACTGAGTTAAACAGAAAACTGACTACGACAGCAGGTACACCTCAAGACATTCTAACCCATTTAGTAAACGCAATTACAGAAGCCGCAAATTATGCCATACAGGAAACACAAATCAGTAAAAACAGAGTTAAACAACCAGCTTGGTGGGACCAATGCTGTACGGACCTGGTCAAACAGCGAAAGGAAGCTCTACAAAAATACAATCTTGTTTCAAACTGGGAAAATTACTTAAATTATAAGCGAATTGAAGCACATGTAAAGAAAAAGTTAAAAGAAAAAAGCAGAAAGTCCTGGCAAACATTCGTTAGCAGCTTAAGCAAAAACACACCAGCAACACATATATGGAAATTTATTAAAAAATTCAACAATAGAGGAAGTAATAACGCGCAAATGTATCCTGATCAAGAAACAGCCATAAATATATTAGATGAGCTTGCTACAATTGGAGTGTCAGACGATATTGGAGATTTTATACAACACCCTACTAAAGAATGGTTCGATAAACCATTTACATTATATGACCTAGAAAATGCTCTCAAAACTACTCAGAATAAAGCCCCTGGAAAGGATAAGATTACTTATAAAATTTTATCAAATTTATGTGAAAAAGCCAAAGATATCCTCCTCTTAATATTTAATAATTGGTGGTGTAGAGGAAAGTATTCAGAGAAAATGAAAGAGATTGTGCTCTGTTTACTGCTGAAGAAGTCTAATGACCCTCAATGTACCAAGTCTTATCGACCCATTTCTCTGATGAGCTGTATCACCAAGACCTTCGAAAGAATGATAAAAGCAAGACTGGAATGGTTTGTTGAACATCACCAAATTTTATCTAATTGTCAATATGGATTTCGCAAAGGAGTAGGAACAATGGAAGCAGTATGTCGTTTAACAACAGATATTCAAAATGCCTTTTCAGAAAACAAATATGTCTTGTGCCTGTTTCTAGATATCACAGGTGCATATGACTGTGTTGATTTAAAAATATTGAAGAACGACTTGATGAGTTGTAAAATCACACATAATGCAGCACTAAATATAATTAACCTGTTCTATGAAAGAGAAGTTTACGTGAGGGATAAAAATAACCAGATTCATGGACCCAGGATTATGAGAAAAGGTTTACCACAAGGCTCACTTTTGAGTCCGATACTATTTAATATTTATACAAAAAATTTGCATCAAATGCTGGATAGCCATACCCGGTGTATTCAGTATGCAGATGATATATGTGTGTATACAATTGCACCATCCTACGACGAATGTCTCTTGCATTTAAGAAGGTCAATTAACGTTATCGATGAGTGGATAAGCGAACGGCAATTTCAACTTAATCTAGACAAAACAGCAATTATGTGCCTCACAAGACATCGTCTTCAAATGCCACAAGAAATTGAGACACATTCTTATAACATAAAAACAGTTAACGTGTATAAATACCTGGGAATACACATTGACAACAAATTGCTTTGGACGCAACACATAAGGAACACAGTTGCAAAATGTGAGCGAGGTATAAACATTTTAAAAGCAACAGTTCATTACCAGTGGGGTGCAGATTTTAAAGTGGCTATGATGTTTTATAGATCGTACATTCGATCCCTACTGGACTACGGTTGTGTGGTTTATGGAAGCTGCTCCAAAACAAATATGAAAAAAATTGAACGAGTTCAACTCAAAGCTCTCAGGGTATCTATTGGAGCCATGAAATCAACACCAACAGAAATAATCTTTGCAGAAACACAGGAACCTCCATTTCATCTAAGAGTTAAGCTCCTGGCGAATAGACAAGCTCTTAAACTGAGAAGCAGAGATCAAGATCAAATTCAAGAGATGCATTCCTTATGTGTAGACACGATCATAAATAAGTATTGGAAAATTAAACAGAATCCTCCGTTAGCAGACGCATATTATGATACTGCAAAATTTGAAAGATATATAACTGCTAACCCGATCTCAACAAAATTTCAATTTGCTTACGAAGTTACAACTCGTGCTCTGGACGTCAACATTCCATCTTACACCGATCAAGATACAGTGAATCAAAATATTTTTAGAAGCATACTGGATGAGTATTACCCAAACTACACACACATATACACAGACGGATCCAAAAGTCAGCATGGAGTGGGAGCAGCATTTTTCGTAGAGCAGCTTAACAATTCCAAAATGTACAGGCTATCGGAACAGGCTTCAATATGCACAGCAGAAATGATTGCTATAGAAAAAGCAATACATTGGGCTTTAGAAAATCAAAGAAAATACGTACTAATTATTAGTGACTCGCAAACAGCTTTGTCTGCATTAAAGAACAGTCATCATGCCAAAAACTGGAATCACATATTGGGTAGGATAAGACAAAGTTGTTGTAGTAATACGAATATGTGTATAAAATTCATCTGGGTGAAAGGACACAGTCAAATAAAAGGTAACGAGGCAGCTGACCAGTTGGCCAGAGAAGCAATATTACAACCAATAGAACAAGATCTTGACATCCCGTTTGCAGATTTTATGCAAAATAGCAAACTAAATCTGAAAAATATGTGGAAAACCGAATGGGATAAATACACAAAAAAGTCTAATAACAGATACAAATGGCTGTATCCGCAACTTCCAGAAAAGAACGACTTGGAAACGTTACACAATAACAGTGACAGAAAAGTAATAACCACCATTACAAGATTGAAAACAAACCACGGAAGATACAGATATCACTTAAACCGTATCGGTATAGAACCAACACCATACTGTAATTGCGATGGAACCTCAAGGTGTGATTTGGAGCATATTTTGTTTGCTTGTTGCTTGTATGAAAATCAACGAAACACATTATTCCAGTTATTGAAACAAAATGTTCCTGAAATACAATATCCCTTAAACTTAAGCTACCTTTTAAACTTGAAAACCAAGGAGGTGTATTTTTTGTTGTGGTCATTTTTTAATAAAATAAGCATTATTTTGTAAAGTTATAATATAATATAATATAGATATTTATAATTATGTAAACTTATGGAATGTATATAGTGGTAACAAGTATGTAAGTATGAATGAGGGTGTGAATGTAGTATAAGTAATAGTTAAGTAGCATTATTGGTATCTGACTATAGACTGTAGTGGCTTGTATATATGTATATATGTGTGTATATATATATGTATATGTGTGTATATATGTGTGTGTATATATAGGTGAAATATGTTATTAGATTTAGATCTCCTACTGTCGAACCTTGTGTTTACCTATCTTTTCCGTGGCCCAAGTCAGTATGTCCATTAGCCATGACGGGTCCCTTGGCGATAAGTGTCCCAGTCAATTCCCACTTATAATTGAAAAAAAAAAAAAAGAGAAAAAAAAATAATAAATAAATGAAATTTACAAAAAAAAAAAAAAAAGAGGAAAAAAAAAAGAAAGAAATAAGAAAGAAAAAGAAAAAAAAAATGAATTTAAAAAAAAAAAATGAAAAATGCAAAAAAAAAAAAAATATATATGGAAAGAATATATTATGTGATTATGTGTATGTGTATATAGGTGTATGTAGGTATAAGGGTTGTACTAATTTTAGTAACTATAAGATTATTATGCAAGTACATATATGTATATGGTAGGGATATATTTTATCTCCGACAATTTCCGGCTGCAAAAGTACAAAATAAAAGTCTGTGGCTGATGGACGAAGAGTTCAAGGCCATCTCAAAACTCAACTCAACTCAACTCATTTAAACAAACGCTCCAGAAGACCCATAACATATAAAAAGGCAGGAGTCAACTGATCATATAAGCCAAAAATCAACAATGCGATATCACGTCCGATACACAAACGCCATATCCACCACAGGATGAATATATATATATATATATATATATATATATATATATATATATATATATATATATATATATATATATATATATATATATGTAGTGTAGTCTCGATTATTTGTTTGCGGATTATCCATGCTGAGAAATTGATCAAAATTTCAAAATCAGGCATTGATTGAGATTTCAATTTTTTTCTTTCCTCTCGCACAAAAATACTAAATATCCCTAACAAAAACCGACGACCAAATAAATACCGCTCTGCATATTATAATTACTACGTTTCAAAACCATGAGGAAAAGAAAACTGTGATGTTCCTTAGAACCTGTAGGTAGTGTAGTAGACGCGCGTCTCGCGACAGTAAAACTCGGTTGCATTGATCATGCGCATTTCGTAGAATATTTTAAGTAACAAGATAAAAGACCTCCCTATTATTGTTTACACACAATCCTCCCAATTAAAAGCTAAAAGGGGAAGGAAAATGAACCATGCCATTCATGTGAGTATAATGTAGTAGTCCTTCCCCTTTTTCCTTCTTTTAGCTTTTGATTAGGCAAACTGATGGCAGGGCAGGTCAGTTGGAAAGATTGTGTGTAAACAGCACGTCAGGGAGGTATTTTATTTCGTCAGTTAAAATATTCTGCGAAATGTGCATGATCAATGCAACCGATATTTTACTGTCGAGAGGTGCTCGTGTGTAGTAGTATGTATATGCAGAGTGAACTGTCACAGTAGAAAATATTATTTTGTTGTGAGGAACTTCTATTTGACGTCCCTGTCACTACAATAGGAACGCCGAGAAAGATTTATATCCAGAAATGTTTATGTTAAGGTCATAAATTTTAATTGCCGCTATCTTTTTACACTTTATCTCCTTCGTGATTGCATGGGCCATGGGGCAGAAAAGAACAAAATAAAGCTTTCTTTCACAGTCAAAAATATTGAGCACTGTTCAAAAGCAGCTACACTGAATGTCCTTCCTTTTTTGTTAACGTCGGCCTATTTCCGCGACTATAGTCAATCACCGACGCCAGGGAGCAGTTTCACTTCACACACCCGGAAAATTTGCCGAACCTCTTCCTCTCTGTAAGAAGGGTATGGATATTTAATGTGTCCAACACTGCATGGTATACTGGACCGACGGCTTTACGTCCCCTTCGAAGGGCGGAACGAGCAGACATTCAAGTTGCTCAAACAGAATGCCACAACCTAGATTAGTGTTAGTTTACAGTATGTACTAAAAATAATTTTTTAGCTTCTGTTGTGGATCCAAACCAAGAAATTTTGCGTCCAGAGGCACTCATCCTCTGGTGGTGGTGTATATTCCTTATCTGACGGTAAGGGTACATAATCATCTTCATCCGATGTGGAAGGTATATATATATATATATATATATATATATATATATATATATATATATATATATATATATATATATATATATATATATATATATATTCCTCTTCATCTAACGTTGCAGGTATATGTTCATTATCTCATGTGAGCAAAGCATCCAGCCCTACTTTACTTCTGTAGGTAGCAGTATAAGTTTGTTCGAGATTAACGACGGCAAGAAGATTTTCAACATAGGCCTGAAGTAAACAAATAGGCAATAAGAAAAAATTGCATTCAACGCTTTATTTTTAAATGTTACTCGACTTGTGTTTCGTTGCTGTGTATATAATAATTTAAATTGTGTAATACATATAGTTATATAATATTATATGAGTATTATAACCTATACAGTCTGTTTCAAATGAAGTCTGCATTATTGCTAACTTCCTTCTTTTTGGATCTGCAAAGTCAGTTAAATTAGCAAACTTATGTGCGTTTTCTGCTGATCTCGATTATGCAAACAAAAAACGTTTGAATGTCAAATTTCCATAATATCTTGCAATTTATTTTTTTCAATGGAACACATGTATATTGTCATTTTATTTGAAAGATAATTGAATTCCAGGAAAAAAGTTTAAGGTACTACATACTCAAGAAACTTTAAATAAATTTCAATTTTTAAGAATAATTAAACTATAAATTAATACGACAAAAACAATGAAGGTAAGTAAGGACAGTATTCGAAGGTCGATATAATAAACAGCCAACAACTTAAACAAGTATAAATGTTATTGAGAATTGTTCTGATAATGGTAAATCTAGCAAGGAACTGAGGAGGAGCATTGCGATTGCAAAGCAAGCGTATAAGAGCCAGAATACTCCTCTCAATAATAAACACTAAGGATTGGACCAGAGGATGAGGTTCATCAAATCATATGTATGGATTATTGTAATATATGGGGCGGAGCCCTAAAATTTTAATAAACAGGAGATGAAGGGAACATAAGCTGTTGATTTGTACACATAGAGAAACCTTACAAAGGCGAGGTATACCGTTAGAAAGACGAATAAAAGGGTGCTAGAAGAGGTGAGAGAAGAAAATAGCTTGCTGAGAGAAACTGAAAGGAGAAAGGCAAAATTTATTAGACATATTCTGAGACATAATAACTTTCTGAACATTATTTTAAGCACACATACCTGGGGGAAAAACGAAAAGGTAGACCAACAGAAAAACTTCTGAAAAACCTGACCCAATTGATAAAATGCGTTAGCTACAATGAAATGAAGAGAGTATTGAGACGGCATTGCGACACCGCATTTAGACTGTGATGATACATATGTTTTCCAAGACATATCTATCTGCATTTTATGCAAGGTCCTAAGCGACAATGTTTCGCTGTATGCCTAATGGTTTCTTAGCTCGGACTATGAACATAAAATACTTTACAAGCGTTTACCATTTTTCATAAATCCACTGATAAAACTCTTGCTACTGGTTGAATATCTGATATAGATTTTACTGTGTGTAGGAAGGAGAAGGGTACAAAGTGAGATTGGAGGCGAATTGACATTGCAAAATATAGTTCAAAATATGCTGCAGCGCCAACAGAAGTGGAACATCATTAAGAAATGTATAACAGACATAATAAGAAAAAGGAGAGACATGGAAGATGTAAATGAACATTGAACATTTTTGTTCAGTAATTTAATTTTTTGATCAGTTTATTTCTCTACTGGTTTTCGTATCTGTCATTTTTCCCTCACTAATTAAATATTAGAAATAGTAGGAGCTTCACGTTCATAGAAATAGTTACACATTTAAAACTTTATATAAACTTAGTTGTTACTTAAATTGTTTTGTTCCAGAATACGGGTGCATTCGCAAAGTTTCACAACTAATAAAGAAACCAGTCAATAAAGTACCTAGCTGTCTGACTAGACTGGTTAAACCACATTGAACTCAATGTTAATTTGTGCGAATAGCTAATACACTGAAATTGTAAATTCGCTGATTTGTCAAGCTCGAGTCGACGTAAACTTTAATTATGACTCGCTTCTATGGACTGTAAATTGTATAAGAATTGAGAATTGATCAACACATGTTTTATTTATTTTAAAAACGATAACTTTTACACACTAATGGCTATTATTTGAAATATATTTTATTCACATATGCCATTGGAACACTAGAATTATGAGAGTCGATAACCTAACAAAATTCACTAAATTAAAACCAACTATCGTAACGGAGTATAATTCGTGTAAAAGAGGAATGTCACATTGGTATTGTCATTCTGTTTTTGAAACCACGGTCACTGTAGGATCTAGTAACCAGTTTTTCTCATAGAAAATAATAAAATAATATATCATAATGATTTTATATATGTAAGAGAAATGTAAATGAAGTTATAACTGATAAATATTAATTTCCTTATTTATGAAGTGTGAAGCTGATTATGGTGCACCTCCCGAACTTTAATCTATGTAGCGCAGTCAAAACAATTCGGCTGACGATGTCTGTGTCATTTAAGCAACATTGACCTGTTTCATTGTTAAGAAATACATTATTATTAGTTGAGACATTGCTGTACAATTTACCAACATGCACGTGGAAAACATATATCGAATTATAAATGTCTGACTTTGAATTAGTTAAAAATGCATTCTAACCTGACCATGAGTATTGTATTGAACCATTGTGTTCTAGATGTAGAATTATCTTTTTCTCAACCTTTGAGTGTAACTAACAGTGATGTTATTGTTTTCGTTTGTCATTTACAATTTGTAAGTTAAGACCTATTATAAATGTAAGGTTGTGTACACGAACATGCTCGATAAAGATGTGTTCACATATGTTTTGTATCAGTTTATATAGCTTGTCACATAAATATATATGCATATATATATATATATATATATATATATATATATATATATATATATATATATATATATATATATATGCATATTAATATTTTATTTTTGGTTTTTTTTTTAGGAAAAGAAAGCTGCTTTGAGAGAATAGTAACTAGGTTTGGGCGGAAGTGTACATATGTTGTGATTGGTGATGGTCAGGATGAAGAAGCAGCAGCAAAGACATTAAATTTTCCATTTTGGCGAATTTCAAGTCATAATGAAATAGCTGCGCTATACAATGCACTGGATATGGATTTTTTATGATTCATTGCGTGAATTTAATTTGATTACACTGAGATATGTATGAATGTATGTATATTATATATGAATAATTATGAGAAATATATTATATATATATATATATATATATATATATATATATATATATATATATATATATATATAAAAGTAAATTAAGTCCAAATATTATATAGATTATGTCCGTTTAAAAGTGTAATGTCCTACCTAATACATTATGCTTGTGGTTTTTAACATATAGTAAGTCGTCTTATATTAAACAAGCTTTGTCTTTGGCGTTTTGCCTGTTTTAGTATTATTTTTAAGTTCCCATTGAACAACATAAGTGGCTATTAAGTTTCCTCTGTGCATAATAGTTTCTTAGTGAAAAAAGTTAAATACTTGTCTTCAAAATGTATTTTATCCATTGATCCCCATAAAAACACCTCTGATGCCTATAAGTTCATTAGTACAAAAAGAATTTGATAATTATTTACATGAAGCAGATAAAATATATGAACCAGAAAACAGAAAAGAGAACTTTCTAATTAATGTTGTAGAGAAATTTATCATGATATACCTATTTGCCTGTGCACAGTCACAAATGTCCAAAGGTATTATAGTTTAAAGAGGTACTTTAATTACAGCATACATGGTGTAATTAAAGGGTACTTTACACCATATACTGTGTACCGCCCTTTTTCTGACAGCAGATTTTTATTTGATTTATTTACCAGAGTTATCACCCAAAATGGCTACCAAATGATATAAGATCCTGTATGATATGTACACAAAAAGATACTTTATTGTATAGAGATCTAAGTTTAAAAAAAGGCAACTAGAATGGGATGCCAACATCTGCGAAGTATTTAATAGACAGAGGTTGAAAACAGAAAGCAGAATCATCCGAAAAAACACAAAATAATAGAGAGGTATGCTCTAGATATGTATTTTGACAATGTAGTTGTCTTCATCAGTAACTGCCGCTGAAATAACTGTATCGCAAAATTATTGTATTTATATACCTACACTACAAATGATAATGGAAGACCTGGTGACGCAATCCAATTGTTGCATCAGTGGATACGCCAAACTGGTTGTTGTGTCGGTGTTAAAAACAACCATGGATTATTTCATGCTATTTCAAAAAGTGTTGAATTGACTGGACCCATGTCTGAATTCGTTAGATTCTGCAGATTTCTAAACTTTCCAAAGCATGGAACGTGTGATAATCTGTGGTTACTTTCAATAACCTAAGATTACTATTGCCTACCTTATGTCCCAATTCAATTATTGGTCAACACTAGATTTTTCTGCTCTATTAAATCTCAAATGAGCTATGTGCTGTTTGAATTGTGTTGTTATTGCTCTCCGCATTTGGCCAATATACATTTTCTCGCAATTATTACTAGATATTTGATAAATGCCTGATTTTTGACGGAAGTCAATACTATCCATTAGTCCACCCAAAAGGCTCTTCAACTTTATAAACTACTCTGGCGTCTTTAGATTTGATTATTTTTTATAAAAAGAAAAAAAAATAGAAAGGAGTTGCAGCAAACTTTTGGATGGGTCACCGGATTGAGCCTTCAATGTTGTAATGTTACTTATCGACATTTTCCACCTATACTTAGTAACTAATCTATATATAATACGTGGAGTGAAACCATTACAAATTGCAATATCTATAATTGTATTCATCCCTGATTTGTATCGCTTACTGCTCAAAGGCAAACTGAGTAACCTCCGAACAAGAAAGCTTAAACTTGAGATTTTGTGCCTGAAAGGGTGATTTGAATCTGCTTGTGGAAAGCGATTTGTAAAAGTTGCTTTTCTATAAATGTCAAATTATAACCTATCTGTATTTTTATGAGTGTCATTGTCATTGACACTAATCTATATACAATATCTAGAGAGAAACCATTACAAATCACAATATATATCATTTTGTGCATCTCTGAATTGTATCGCTTACTGCTCAAAGGAAAACTGAATAACCTCGGAACAAAAAGATCAAACTCGAGATTTGAATCTGATGGTATAAAGCGATTTGTAGAAGTTTCTTTCCTGTAAATGTCAAATTCTAACCTATCTATATTTTTAATCACTTGTCAAGTGTCAATCGACAATGACACTTGACAAGATTCAAAGAGCATGTAGCTAATTTCAGATTCAATAGAGCACAAAAATCTAGTGTTGCCCAACATATGATTGACTCAGGACGTAAGGTAGGCAATAGTAATCTTAAGTTATTGAAAGTAACCACAGATCATTGCAAGTTAGATGCTATGGAAAGTTTAGAAATCCACAAATAAAAGACCGAGGTTGGACACTGTGGCTGGAAACTGAAACTGTCATGTTGGTAACATAGTGACACAGTGACCTGTAGTTGTCAATGTAATAAGGAATGAGGCTCACAATTATCAGATGCATGTGTCATGTCAGGGGAGTTAAGTAATAAATAATTATTAAGTATTGTGTGTGTTTTATTAATTTACCATTAACAGTACTAAGTATACGGACAGCTCATATATAACATGGCGCTGCGTAAATTAATGTGAGGTGCAGAGGCTGAAATTTTAAAAAATAAATATGTGATGGGGTGACGCTACCGACAATAGGAATTGTTAGATAGTATCACAGTGCAGAAAGTCTAATTGGACAAATGGAATTTAACCTCCTAAAGTAATTATGTTTCACAGGTAATATTAGTGAGAATTGGCCAAATGCAAACAAAAACCTATCTCTGTTTGTTATGACAAGAGTGTCATTATTATTGACACTAATCTATATACAATATCTAGAGAGAAACCATTACAAATCGCAATGTAGGGTAAGTGAGCCATAAGTCGGCCAGTTAACCGACTTGGTTTCAGAAGTTAATCTCTATCTTTAATTTTATCATTGCTTAATTGAAATTTTACAAAATAATTCTCTGAAGTTTCTAAGACAACACAATATACGGAATTCCTATTTGCTGTGTTGCCTACATTGGCAATTCTTATAAGGAAAAAACCACCAAAAGGCCAGTGGTCGGCCATCTTCGTCTTAACTTCGACCAGGATTATGCCAATGTTCGGCCTATTGTGTCATGAAATATTTAATTTTTACCGTTTATGATAGAAAATAAAAGATATTAGGTTTTTAGAAAGATGTTTGTTTATTCTTAACAAAAATAAATATGTAAAACATAAATATTCTAATATAGGGAAGGTAACAAAAAATATAGGTATAAATAAACTCGTACAAACATATGCTTCTTATAAAAGAACAAAAATATAAACGCAGTTAAATAGCTTAAAATATGGCTCCCATAACAAAAGTGACTATTGACGTAAGTATATGCTTAACAAAAATCGCATTTAAAATATTCCTCTCTCAATTCAAATAATGACCTATCCGATAAGTTAGTACATTTTAGGTGGTACCACCTCGGCCAATTATCACATCCAACATGTTCGAAATCACCTTCATCTTTATTACTATCTAAATCGTCTTTGCAACTCCAGCAATTCTCCTTACTTTTTGCTGCATTACCAGCACCTATATTTCTTTTGTTCTTGGTTTTCTTTTTATTAGTTTGGTTCTTCTGTTTTTTATTCGTGTTCTTTTTTGCAACTTTATTTCTTAGATATTCTCTATATTTTGGAGAAGATATAGCTGCCGGTTGAGGATCTGCTTCCTTTCTCTTCCTTGACGTAACTATAGGTGTCAGATAAACTAAATATTTTTCCAATGCGTTTGTTTTCACATCTTGCAATATTATAATTTTCGTTTTGTCACACTTTGACAAGTTATTTAATCCATTTCCAGTATTATTTGTTACTTCTTTGGTATTTTCAGTCTTATCTATTTGATCAGGTACATTTTCCTTATCACAGTTTTCATTTTTTTCTTGGGGTATCAGCTTTTTCTTCTGCTAGAAGTTCCAGCACTTCTTCTGCCTGCTTCCTTGAATTATTTAGAAGCTCCTTTGACTCGTTTTCAGAATTCATTATTAGATTTCCAATTGTGTTCACTTCTTCCTTTTTCAGTGTCCCTATATCATCTGTATACTCTTGATTTGATTCTATTTGAATGTTGACAATAGTTTCATCTTTTTCAGTGGCATTTTTTCTTTCATTATTAAGCGTATCTACTGTATTATCTATGATCTCTTTTGCAGTATTATTTAAAGGATTAGATTTGCTAGTGTCTAATTCCATATATTGACATGTCTCGACTATTTCCTCTACCTCTAGTATTTCTTGCTCATTAGAAACAGTTTCATTTTCGTTACCAGCGGGTGCACCAAGAATATTATCATTTAAGAATACTATCAGCATATTCAGCCATTCACCTGGTTTGCCTAGATTCTCATCGAGTATGATCTCTATATTGTTCTCTTGGGAAAAATAACATTGTTTTCATTTACTTCAATGCTTTGACCGTTTTCTTTATTTTCATTCTCCTTCGAATCTGAGGATATAAAGGTTTCGAGTATTTGTACCAAATCCCTAGTGTTTTTTACATTTTGTTCATATAGCTTATTCTCAAAGGAAATCAGCACTCTGACAGTGGTTTCAATTTCCGCATTTGTAATTAAGTTTTCTTGCGATTCATTCAATACTTCAAGATAATTTTGAATGCATTTTGTATAATCTACGGCATCAGGATTTAGGGGGTAGAGCCCGCACTTTCTAAAGCCATTTTGAATATCTTGAGGAAGAGTGGATTTTTGAAGTACAGTCTTTATTAACGGACAAAATGTTGCTTTAGTGACAGCTGTGAATATTTTCGGGCTTTCTCAACCACTGATGTACATTTTTTTTCCATTCTGTCTTCAATGATTTAAATACTCCTACAACTGCTGGTTGCATTAAATGGGTAGTATTTGGTGGTAGAGTATATAATATGATACCGTTTTCGTCACAAAATTGGCTAAGCTCCATAGTTAGATGGGATTTATGGCCATCAACAAATAAAATGACGGGAAACTTATGCTTTGAGATTTCAGCCAAGGGAGTAATTTCACTGAAATATACTCAAAGAAAACATCACCCTTCATCCATCCTGAGTCTGATTTTCCAAGATGCCATGACGGATCAATGCTCTCCAAGACTGCTTTTGGTGTTCGGATATATGGGAAGACAACACTTGGCACTGCTACTTTACTGCTAGCTGTGAAAACAAGTAAGGTCGTAATATTTTCACAATCGTTGCCTCTTTTCACTTCAAGAATATTTTTAGCACCTTTCGGTCCTAAGACTTTGCCAGTCTTAGGGCATAAGTTAAAACATGTCTCATCTCCATTTAATATTCTAATTGGATCAGACATAATCTCTTCATTATTAGTTTCTCTAAGGTAGGATTTAAAATCCTCAAACCACTTTCGGATGTACTGCTCAGTAACTATCGCTCTTCCTTTCGTTAACCCCTCAGATTCTCTTAGTGTCAATTCTGGATGCCTATTTAGAAAACATTTATACCATTTTTCACCTGGTCGATTATTTGTGAAAGGGGTTGGCCCTTTATCACATGTTACAATATTTTCTACAGTATCTAAAATATCTGACTTACTCTGTGGAAACCCACACTTAGCTAGGTCGATTATCCATTTCACAATTTTTTTTCTTCTTCTCTTGTTAAAACTGGATCCCTGCCCATCTGTCTAGGACCTTCTTTTACTCTTCCTTTTAATCTGTCTTGTAAAGTAGTTCTAGGTACTCCAAATAATCTACTTGCTTCCCTAATGCTTACATTTTCATCTCTAACTGCTTTCAAAGCCCGACTTAAAGCCTCTTCTGAATACTTAAAAAATGTTCGTTTTTCTTGGGCCGCCATTTTTAGGTAATTATCTATAGTTTTATCTATAAAAAAATAAATGTTTTAGAACATTTCACGCAATCCAATATAATTGGCCGAATAAATTCCTAAGGTCGGCCGCCGAGAAGAAGGAGTATTTAGACCCGGCCGACTATTGGAAGCATGCAAATAATTGCGCAGGATACGCTAACGACATTAAAAATAAATTGTAACCTATGCAAAGGAACAATAAAGTTCATTTTTAGTAAATACTCACGAGTCCTAAAGTCGGCCACATCCGACCGACATTAGGAAATGTTACTATTGTTATTCCATTAACCGGCCGGTGTTATAAAAACGTTAAATAAGACATTTTTAAGCAGTTTCTTATTCAAATGAGTAAGTTAAGGCCTACTAAAACCATCAAAACTCGTTCCAAAATACTCCCTCGACAGTATGACTTCTAATAGCTATTTTATACACCACCCGTCCTTAGCAATACATTCTAATTATACTTACTGTTCACACTGAAGCAGGCACTGTTTAGCACTAACTGACGCTACATCTAATAATTTAAGGTTATGCTAGCGAAATAATTTGAGTATTGGCGGGAAACTTGGCCGAGCATTAGACTAGTGGCCGATCTTGCATTTTTAGAGGCATTTATTTATTTTTAAGAGATTTATGTATTTAGGCCGACTATTGGGTAGTGGTCGGCATTAGGCGTAGTTACCCTATATAATTATGTGCATCTCTGAATTGTATCTCTTAATGCTCAAAGGAAAACTAAATAACCTCTTAACAAAAAGATCAAACTCGACATTTTGTGGCCGAAAGAGTGATTTGAATCTGATGGTATAAGTTTATTTCCTGTAAATGTCAAATTCTAACCTATCTATATTCTTGATCACTTGTCAAGTGTCAATGACAATGACACTTAACAAGATTCAAAGAGCACGTAGCTAATTTCAATAGAGCACAAAAATCTAGCGTTGCCCAACATATTATTGAATCGGGACATAAGGTAGGGAATAGTAATCTTAAGTTATTTCAAGTAACCACAGATCATTGCAAGTTAGATGCTTTGGAAAGTTTAGAAATCCACAAATAAAAGACTGAGGTTGGACACTGTGGCTGGAAACTAAAACTATCATGTTGGTAACACTGTGACACAGTGACCTGTAGTTGTCAATGTTAATAAGGAATGAGGCTCACAATTATCAGATGTATGTGTCATGTCAGGGGAGTAACTAATAAATTATTATTAAGTATTGTATGTGTTTTATTAATTATCCATTAACAGTGCTAAGTATACGGACAACTCATATATAACATGGCGCTGCGTAAATTTACGTGAGGTGCAGTGGCTGAAATTTAAAAATATAAATATGTGACGGGTTGACGCCAGCGACAATAGGAATTGTTGGATAGTATCTCAGTGCCGAAAGTCTAATCGGAATAATGGAATTTAACCTCCCAAAGCAATTATGCTTCACGGGTAATGTTAGTGAGAACTGGCGCAAATTCAAACAAAATTTTGTTATTTATTTGCAAGGTACGGATAAAGTGTCAAGCCGGAGGATATGAAGGTAGCCATTTTCTGGAATCTGATTTGTGAGGACTCTGTTGAGATTTTTTACACATTTAAAATAACGGAACAACAAAGGAATAATTTGGATGAGGCAATGAAGGTGTTTGATCCATATTGTGACCCCAAGAAGAATGTGGTGTACGGGAAATTTAAATTTTATAAGCGAGAACAGTGTGAAGGTGAATCATTTAAACAGTTTAACAAAATTAAAGAGCTGTCACAGAATTGCGAATTCGATTGCCTAAAGGATCAAATGATAAGAGATCAGTTAGTTTTGTGGGTTAGAGATGTGTCCCTGCAAGAAAGATTACTCAGAATGGAAAGTATAGATCTTCAAAAGTAAGAAGATATTTGCAGAGCTGCACAAGTATCGAAACAACAAGAGAAAGGTGTGCAAAATAAAACTGTAGATTTTGTTAAGCAGGGATATCATAAGAAAACAAACTTGTCCTAGTGACAAATGAACAACGTAATAATTCAAGGTTCAAGGTGATAGTCCTAATCATGGTGGCAAAAGTGTTCAAGAAACTAAGTTTAAGTGTCGGAGGTGTGCAACACATTATGGCCCTAAGCAGTGCCCGGCTTATGGAAAAACTGCAAAAGATGTGGTTTAAAAAATCACTTCGGTATTAGCTGTCAAGTTAAAGTTAACAAAGTAGGTGACAGATACATGTGAGGATGACCAACAGTCTGGTACATTTTGTGTTGATCAGCTGAATATGCAAGTAAATACTATTGGTTTCTAGTTTGTTGAAGGATCAAAGGTAAATTTCGAGCTTGACACAAGTAGCCAAGTAAGTGTATTACCTAGTTAACTCTACTGATGTTAGAAAGTTTTGGGGGATTTAAAATAATCCTGGTTGGCACAGTAAATTTAAATTGCAGGTATAAAAACAAAATGAAACTATTAACTATTGTTGATAGTAATGTATGTCCATTGTTAGGGCTAAATGCCTGTGTTGATGTAAATGCCATTAAAAAACTTGATGATTTGAGTGTGTGTAACAATAAGAAACAGTTTGTAAACACAAATCTTGGATTATTTGATGGGACTGGGAAATTTCAAAATAAATATACTATACAAATTGATGAAAGTGTACAACTAGTAGCTAGTCCGCCAAGGCGAGTGCCATTATCCATAAAACCTAAATTAAAAGAGAAACTTCTAGAGCTTGAAAATAGGGATGTAATTTCTGTGTTGAGAATCCAACTGGCTGGCTCAGTAACTTACTGTAGATAATTGAAAAACGAGATGGATCATTGAGATTGTGTTTAGACCCCAAAAATCTTAAAGTTATTAAACGTAGTTTTAATGTATTAATCCTACTATTGAAGAAATAAGTGACCATTTAGCCAATAAATACGTTTTTACTGTTCTTGATTTTAAATAGGGACTTTGGCATTATGAATTAGATCCAGTGACCTTTGCACCTTTAATACACCCTTCAGGTGCTGGAAGTTTAATAGACTGCCTTATGGTCTCTGTGTTTCACCTGAATATTTTCAATATGTGAATAACAAATATTTTGGTAATATACAAGGGGTTAAAATTTACTTTGACGATTTACCAGTTATAACACAGAATATTGAGGAACATTAATATATTCTTCAAAAAGTTATTGAGAGAGCAAAAAGTATTTGAGTTAAATTTAATTGTAATAACATTCAATTCAGAAATACCCAAATTAAGTATTTGGGACATCTTTTTTCAAGTAAGGGTGTAAGTATTGCTCCTGATAGATATCTGCTGTCAAGGCTATTGAGCCACCAAAAAAATATATGGGAATGTTTAATTTTGTTAGGAAGTTTATATCTTAATTTTTCAGAGTTGACCATGGGGATGTGGAATTTTTATAAAATTGGAATTATAAAGTACAAAAGTGTTAGCTAATTTTCACTCAAATCTTGATATCACTATGCAGGCTGATGCGTCAAAAAGTGGTCTTGGTGCCTGTCTGATGCAAAATGAGAGACCAGCATCCGAGTCCAGCAGTTTTGAGCGACACTGCCTACATGTTTGCAACCCTCCATACACCTACTTACTTAATAATAATCTTCAATAGTAGATTGGTCGACTGTAATGTGTAATGTATTCCCTTGATAGGCGTGGTTTAGCTCGAGTAGCTCTAGTCAGAACTGAAATAGGCAAACAGTTTTGCGGCATTGTGTTTTGATATAGTATATACCAATGCATGAATATATTATATTTTTTAGTCTCGTGGGGTCATTTAGATTCGCTAATTACGTATATAAATGAAAAAACTCAAATTACCGCTACCTATTCCAAGTAAAAAGAGAAGTAAATTAAACTTTAAAAAAAATACAATATATTTTTTAGGATTTCTAAGTCCATTTTTAGGGAGACCTAAAAGCCAAACAAAGTTTTTTGCGATATGTGAAGAAAAAACAAGGCTCCTATGAGAGTTGTCCGAACGCGCTGAATTTCAATTATTATCTTTAGCAAATGCGCAATAGTAGCGAATTTTCATAAAAAACTTGTTTTCATAAATCTGCAAGTTAAAATAGTAAGTATTGAAAAAAAGTAAGCAGGCAACGCGTTTTTGCAGCGAATGTTCATAAATATATTTGAAATGTTATAATAAGTCAATTTCCCATTATTAAGCTAAAATCTTAACTCTTAATATTTAACAGTACAATTAATAAGTGTCTATAATTGAGCAGCATTGGGTATCTACAATATTTTATAAAAATAAAACATAAATATTTAAGTCTGACTGCCTTTTGAATAAGTAGCAGGTTTAGCAAAAGTAAGTACAACAAATTATAATGTTTGTAGAGTTTTTAAGAGCATTCCAATTCATACCTTTATCTGTCCCATTATTAATCAGATTTTTTTTGTTAATAATTATTAAAAGTCAAAAAAGGCATATCTTATTAGTGTATACTGCAGCACGAACATCTTACAATAAATGTTGTTGTAATAAAAAAGGTACTGAGCATGGCTTAACCGAAATATAACGCGAGGATTGAAACAGCCGGGATGTCTGTTGTGGAGAATATATCAGCCAATAAAACCGTCCGGATCGCTTCGCGCTAATTTCAAAATGAAGTATAAGTTCCGCTATCTCATACGTTTTGTAATTGACGAGGCAAATTCATTAAACAACTGTTTTATGTCTGTGCCTTTAATTTGTAGATTTTTTTAGAGTTTATTTGTTTGTTAGTTAGTGTAATAGAAACACATATCAGCGTATAATGCGTTATTATTTACTATATTTGCCAAGTAAAGCAGCATAAGAATATGATGACTGTGGAGAAAAGAGTAGGTAGGTAGGTACTTATATCATGGAAACAACTATTAACCAATGTCAAAGTTTGTTGTGAAAGTGTAGGTAAATTATGTTTAATGTCAGACATCTGTAATGAAAAACTAGGTATCAAATTATTATCTTATTACCAAATTCCAAACTACATTTAGATCGTTAGAGTAGGCCTATAAAAAGTTCGCAATTTGTTTCCAGACTATGATGGCTTACTAGAATTATTTGTGAACACTATCTATTTTCACGGGTTAGCGCTCAAAATCGAAAATAACCTTTTAATGAGAATGAAATGTAACATTAAGTAACTACTTAATGATTCAGTTAGGTATAAGAAAAAATTTCAGTGTGATGTCAGGACAACTCCAGGCGAAACCTTGTTCTTTTTTTAGACTTGCTCGTGCATTTATTTGATTTATTTTCTATTTTCAAAACAAAAAGAAATCATTGCCCTTGAATAATATAATTTTAAATTTCGTGCGTCTTTGTACTTATTCTACTTGACTTTCTAATATTGGCCAAATCGCCTTCCAAAACACTAGTCTGACCAATGACATAATAGATAGGTCTATGAGCCTGACTTTGTGCCATGTTGCCAAATGTAAAAGTTATCAACGATTTTTGTGACTAGTCTATGACCTAGCGTCTTTCAGTTTTTGCTGTTTTTAAAATACTAAATTTGATATTCTTCTGGCAGCTAATTTATAGTAAAAAAATTAAGTTTGAATAAGCTAATTGTTCTTTTACTCAAAAACATCAAATTTGCGGTGATAGTATTATAATCTTTATACTAGAAACCTATGTACCAAATTTCATTCAAATAGCTTTATATTTTTTCGAAAAAACGAGGTCCCATTTACCTGGCGAATGAACTTATTCAAGCAATTTGTACAAATAATAATATACCTGCAGAGACATAAATATCATACATACATACACACACACACACACACACACACACATATATATATATATATATATATATATATATATATATAGATATATATATATATATATAATTCGGTAAGTCAACAAAATGATAAAGTACGGCGTTGCGCCCTATACTAATAGTATAGATATAGCGGTCCGTCGCGAGCTTAACATAAGTTTTTAAATAGGACACGGCATTTTTTAATCCATTGCTACTATTCTCTGTAAAGTTTCCTCTATTTATTGACCAATAATATCGTATATGTTATATATGGACCGTTTCCGAAATATGTAACTTTCTCAATTATTTTCTCTCAAAATCGTTATACGTTTTAAAACTAATATCAGGTCAGGTCATTGTTTTGAAGATTTTAGAAATAAATAGTAAACGTTATTATTACCACACCACTCGGATAACTACTGGGATAATAAAGCTTCTATATAGTGTTCAATATCGTCAGACAGATTTGGATAACTTTATATATATATATATATATATATATATATATATATATATATATATATATATATATATATATATATATATATATATATATATATATATATATATATATATATATATATATATATATATATATATATATATATATATATATATATATATATATATATATGTGTGTGTGTATAAATCTGATAACTCAAAAAATAATTAACCAATTTCGATGAAACACAGCAAGTGCCTTTTTTTATTAATGGCTTGGATGAGATCGTTAGCCAGGAAAATCGGGCAGGGTTTTCTGGGAAAATGTTGAGTTTTGTTTAGAAAAAAAAATTCTCCGAAAATTACAAACCTGTTTTAATGAAATTTAATGGATATTTTGCCTTGGGAGGGACCGTAGTACGTACTAAAATTCAACTTTCTACGTTTATAGAAAATTGAGTTATTCAAATTTTGAATTTTCATTCGAAAAAATTTTTTCCTCCGAAAATTACAAAGTTATTTTAATTAAATTTAGTGGTTATATTGCCTTAGGAAAGACCTTATAACATACCAAAATTAAACTTTTTAAGTTAATAGAAAATTGAGTTATTCACATTTGAAGCATTTAATAAAAATTCACTACCATAACGCAACTGCTGCGTCCGGACTTATCTAAGATATAACTGAACCACACCAGAATAAACTACCTATTATGTTCTGACTACACTGTTATACAGAACAGTTATTTAGGGTCGAAGACAGCAGGTAGCAGGTAGGCGTTTACGATCGTTTGATGGCCTTCTATACATGTGTTGGCTTTTATTTCGAACATTCTTCTAAATCAGCCCTTGCCCTTAGAAATAAATTAGCAGGTAGGTTAACTTAAAAACGCAGGCTTTATTATAATATAAACTCGTATTTGCTCAGGGCTTCAACTTTGTTTTTTCAAAAGATAAAATAACTATATATAAATAACAAAATAAATAGACAAGGGTTCCATTGAATGTTACGCAGATGACATGATAGCGATTATTAGAAACGGAAAAAGAATTACAAAGGATGTTGAGTGTGCTAGATGTTGTTTTAAAAATATCAAACTAAACATCAATACGACGAAAATAAGGGTACACAAGATAAGTAGAGGACAGCGAAAATGAATACAAAGCTTAAATATGCAACAGCTTGAACAAGTAAAATGTTCATGTACTTTGAAAGTATTATTACGGATGATGATAAATTTAGCAAATCTGAGGAGAATCCCAACATTCAATAGGTAGACAACATACCTACTTTTCTGGCAGATAAACATTCAAATTAGGGTATAAGGAAATGGTAGAGCATAGCATACCGTACTAGTTTTAGTGACTCATACACTGTTCCATGCACACAAAAAATGGGAACGCAGTAAGTGCGTTTTGGTAGCGAATTTTCATTAAATGCTTCAAATTTTAACAACTCAATTTGCTATTAACCTAAGGTTCGTTGGCTAGGAAACAAGTTTTCTTGAACACATTTAAGTTTATTTTCGAAATTTTTTTGTACATTTCCAGGCGCAGTAAGTTATTTTGATAAAATATGGTACATTGTTTCTACTATATAGGTTATACCGGTAACCAAATTGATGCCTGCTTGCATTCAAGAGGCATAACGCACTGGCTGCGTCCAGGCTTTTTTCTTACAAACATGCATCATATTTCGACAAAAAGACAAAAATGCAATAATATAAGGGATATGTTCGGAAAAAAAATTATAGGTATCATGAACGACTTATGTGCCATCCCGTGATTGTCAAAATAATTGTATAAGATGCAGCTCAAGAGAATCTTATAATTAACGTATACAATTTTTTCTCGTATCTTGTAGGTATAATAGCAATTATATAATTGAGCTTTACCGTAGAAATGCGCCACCCTGCATATATGTAAACAGATAAAAACTGAAACTAAACCCGGATATGGATTCTAGGACGCCTAGCTTGCACTCGTTTGAAAAAATCTTTTTAAAATTCAAAAGTCGCGGTCTCCTCATTAACGCTTTTTTTCTACGAAAATTACCTAAAAATTATAGATCGATAAACCATAAGCTTAACTAAAGCCACTGCCAAAGCATCAGAGAAAGTCTCTATTTGAAATGAATATTCTGTAAACATTTATGTAAAATGAAGGACAATGACGGTTGAAGCAAGAAATTAAGGGTTTGCAGAACCCTCTCTTTGCGACCTTTTCTTTACATAAACCGTATTTGTTTTAGCTTGTTTGCTTAAATGTTGCCAATTTTGTCGTTTCAAATCGCGACTTTGACGTTTTGAGGAAAACCCATTTTTTTCCCTTTAAATGCCTATAACTTTTTTGCCTTTAAACTTACAGACCTAAGTCGTGATACATGATTCATTCTTTATAATACAAATAAGCCTACAAAATTTGGTTCCATTGCTTTGTTATTTCTGGAGATATAATTTTTTTCGAAAGAAAACAAAATTTTTCGGGAAAACCTTGGCCCATTTTCTTGGCTAACGAACTTAAGCAAGCCACTCGCAAAAGGAAGGTACATATGGAATTTGATCAAAATTGGCCCATTATTTTTTGAGTTATCGGTGCGATACAATCTAAAAGTCGGGATCTCCTCATTACTGAATTTTTTTAAAAGAAAATTCACTAATAAACTAAAGCTTCTGCTCATATACACAATCCTCAAGAATATGGGATAAACTAAGTAAAGATTGGAAGATGTGATGAGCACTGATAAGTACACTCTGAGAACCAAAACCACCGCAACACATTTTTAAAGCCGAAACGATCGTTTCACTAACAAAGACCTAATGATAATCTGCTACTGGAATGTTGTAATGCATGGGAAGTAAAGTTGTACTTTGACCAGCAGGTTACAAAGAGAATGAAACTTTTCCCCTTTCACAAGTATGTGTCTTTCAAATAATGTTATCCGAAAGTTATTATGTTGCAGTGTTATGTTCAATAAAGCTTCTCCTCTTTCATTAAGCATTTTATTCTCCATCCTCTTCCACATAGCATACTTATTAACATTTCTGACATATTCCATGTCTACATTTCAAATACATATGCGAATTCGGCAGCCGGCGTTCGAGGTGAACGGTAGTTAAGCGAATACGTAGTGAAAATCGTGTTAAAATACGAAGTGTTTTGGTGTTTTTAAGTGAAAATGTATACAAATAAAACAGGCGAACCGCCTGATCGCGGAAGATTAGAATCTAATCCTGCAAAAACAGATTGGTATGAAAAAACACAAGAAATGTCCCAGGATATAGAGATGAATTACGAAACTAATAAGGTAGGAACAGAAAATCAAAATAAAGCCATAGGCGAAAAAAAAGTTTCAAATAATATCAATAAGGATTTGGTAAGTGAAGTTTTTAATTCATTAGTAGAAACTTCAAATAAAAATGTAAATGAAAATATATGTAAAAATCCAATAAGCGATAAGCCGACTACAGTGGTCGATAAACAGTATAAAGTTGTGGATAATTTTTATGATAACAAGCATAGCGGTCCGTACATTGTATATATTCAAAATAACAATGGAAATATAGGTAAAAGTCATATCATAACGACTTCGAGAATTATACGTAATTCAGTACCTGAAATAGATCAAGACATTAAATCGATAGTTAGTGTAGGCCTGAACAAAATAAGATTAGAACTTAATAACGGAAAAAGTGCAAATAACCTAGTAAATTCAGAAATTCTTAAAAATAAAAATTATTACGCTTACATACCTCAGTATTTAACAAAAAGGCAGGGGGTAATTAAAAAAGTAGATTTAGATATCCAAGAAAGCGAATTATGCAACATAATAAAACCGCGCATAGGCGAAAATTTTCAGGTTTCTAGTGTTAGAAGAATGAACAGGCGTGTTCAAAATGGTGATCAGATTTTATACGTTCCAACACAGTCAATTCTAGTTACTTTTCAAGGTCAATATTTGCCAAAAAAAGTGTCGATAGAAAAAATCATTTTCGAGGTAGAACCTTACATTAGACGGGTCATACAATGCATGAAATGCTTACGCTATAACCACGTTAGCACACAATGTAGAGGAAAAGAAAGGTGCGGAAACTGTGGAGAAGAACATAGTAATAATCAGTGCACACATACAGGGACACCGGTATGTGTTATATGTCGGGGACCACATAAGGCCACTGACAGAAATAGTTGCCCAGAATTTCAAAAACAAAAATCCATCAAAAATATAATGAGCACGGAAAATAAATCGTATAAAGAAGCATCAACACAATACTCACAAAGTTACGCAAAAGTAACAAAATCACATGTAACTAACGTAGATAATTTTTCAGTCAACGGTGATGCCAAACTTCCCGCAACAAATTATACTTTTCCAAATTCTTTTACGCATTCACAAGCAAACTCTCAGTTTTATCCACAACCTGTAGTAAAACGCAAACGTACAGATATACTGCACGAAAATAAAATGGAAAACATACGACAACAACATCAAGAAATTGTGGCGCCAACAACATTCAGAACAACACCAATCATAAATCCCATACCCCCTAGATATAATCTACCAAAAGACGAAGATAAAACTGAAAAACTGGTATCTTTTTTTATAGAAACACTAAAAAACATTGGCACAGGTAACCCATTAGACAAAGAGCTGTTAGATAAACTTAGACTAGATATATCACGTATCGTACAAACCCAAAATACATATTCGCGCTGAAAATAATGCAATGGAATTGTAGGTCTTTAATGTCAAACAAGGGCAGCTTTGAAAGATATCTATTTGATAACTGTATTGATATTTCACTGCTTAGTGAAACATGGTTAAAATCTACATTCAATATTAAATTGTCAGGATATAGTATACTTAGAAAAGATAGGGCAGATGGATATGGTGGCGTAGCGCTACTAATATCAAATAAATTTGCCTTTACTCAAATTAACCAGTTTTATTTTGTGGATAACATAATGTGCGTAGGTGCAAAAATTAAACTACATCGTAACAAGATCGTTAATTTTTATTCAATATATATTAAACCTGGAAATAGAATTTCAGTTACTCAATGGGATACCTTTTTTAGAAGCTTAGAAAAACCATTTATTCTAGGGGGCGACTTCAATATCCACCATACAGCGTTGGGAAGTACCAGTACAGACTTAAATGGCCAAAACTTAATTTCAGCCATTGATGATAATCAACTTACTTATCTTAATACAGGTGCAGAAACGCGTATGACTAAGCCAAATAGTATTTCCAGGTCTGCAGTTGATATAACAATAACTTCAAACGCTTTAGCTCAAAATATTGAATGGAGTGTAAAAAATGAAACATTAGGGTCGGATCATTTTGTTATTGAGTATAAGTTTTTTATAGATAATACAAATAGTAGCGTAGATTCCTCGGAAAACAAAATAACAAACAAAAAATGGAATGTTAAAAAAGCTAATTGGGAACAATACAAACAAAAAACAGAGCAATTTGCAAAAAATGCCTTAGAAATAAATACAAACATAGGCTATGAAGAGTTTCTTCAAAATCTAAATCTAATAATTTCTGAAACTATTCCAGTGAATAAAGCTAAAAAAACAAAATTTAATAAAGCATGGTGGAACGAAAATTGTAAAATAGCAATTGATAAACGCAAAGTAGCATTACAATCGTATAAATTTAACCCTACAATGCAAAATTTTATAGAATATAAGAAATGTGCGGCAATAGCAAAACGAGTAATTTTAGATAATAAAAGAAAAACTTGGCAAAACTTTTGTAGTACACTTAATAGAAACACTAGAATAAAGGAAATCTGGAAAACAATAAAATGTATAAATGGCGTGCAAACAGACAACATACCCCGAAGTTTGAACAACGATTGGATGATAGAGTTTATGCAGCTACAAGCACCGGCTTGGGTGGAAGAAAACTCATTTGGAGGCGGTCCAATATCCAATATTAACATCGAAATATTCACCATACAAGAACTAAACCTTAGTCTTAAGAATAACAACAACACAGCTGCAGGGGCAGATAACATACATTACTCTATGTTGTACCAACTACCCCAAATAGCTAAGGATTTATTACTAAACGTAATAAATAAAATATGGCTATCAGAAGAATATCCAGAAAGCTGGAAAACATATCTGGTTATGGCATTTTTGAAACCATTTAGAGATCCCAACTTAGCCAAGTCATATAGGGGAATATCGTTAGCGTCCTGTGTACTAAAAACGTTGGAGAGAATGATCAAACGACGACTAGAGACTTGGCTGGAAAAAAACCATAAATTATCTCCAAATCAGTTTGGCTTTAGAAAGGGATATTCCACTGCAGAAAGTCTAACAAAGTTTACCACAGATATCAACATTTCATTCACCAACACAAAATCAACAGTGGCAGGATTTATCGACATAGAAAACGCTTATGATAATATAAACTTAAGCCTATTGTATGATAAGATGATATACTTGGGAATAGAACCAAACTTTGCCCGTAAAATTATAAAATTATATTTAAACAGAAAAATACATCTTCTAACAGCAAATGAAAATATCACTCCCAGAAGCACGTCAAGAGGAGTACCACAGGGCAGTATAATCAGTCCTCTCTTATATTTGATCTATACACATGACATAAGCAACAATATCAACATACAAGTATTACAATTTGCCGACGATATATGCATTTATGACACCAACTGCGAAATAGATAGGGGAATCCAAGAAGTTACAAAAGCTATAGAGCAACTACAACAATGGACGAACAACAACAACATGAATATATCAACCAAAAAAACTCAGCTATGTATATTTACGCGCAAGAGACAGCCACTGCCCACTACGGTCACTGTTAACAACACTGATTACCCCATTAAGGATAAGGTGTGCTTTTTAGGGGTGTTTTTGGATAAAAAACTGCTCTGGAGGGATCATCTTCAACATCTAACGACAAAAACTGAGAAAGCAATAAATATACTTCGTATGGTGTGTCACACAAGATGGGGCGCTGACACAAATGTAGCCTTAATGATATACAGATCATTTGTTAGAGCCATGTTAGATTACAGCTCATTCCTCTATGACCAAGCGGCGAAAACCCACCTCAATAAAATCAGTACCATCCAAAATAAATGCTTAAGGTTGGCATTAGGTGCACTAAAAAGCACTCCAGTTAATAATTTGCTAGCCGAATGTGGTGAGATGCCTCTTCAATTCAGAAGAAAAATGATAGCAATAAGATTTATATTAAAGTTACAAGCAAAAAACAGCCCAATCCTACTCAAATTGGACCAATTACACAAGCTCACAGCAAGACATCGTTATTGGAGTCAAAAAGCAATCCCACTTACAGTAGAAGCATATTTGTCTGCACTCAAAGTAAAGCCCGATATGTACACCTACGATACGCAGCCGTTTTACAATATAAAATATGAAGTATTGCAAAATGTACAAATTGACTACCTGCCAGATTACTCATACATAGCCCAGCCGTTAAGAAACAACATCTTCCAGGAAGACATTAGTAAATTAGTACCACCAAATAGCTGTCTGATATACACAGATGGATCAAAAACTGACGAAAAAACAGCATGTGCCTATTTTGCAGTCCAAGACGAAAATTCAAAAATTTTTAAATTGAACAAAAATATGTCTAACTACACAGCAGAATTGATAGCTATCTTAGAAGCCCTGAAGTATGCCACCGACAGCAACGACAATTATATAGTAATAATTACAGACTGCAAAAGTGTACTACAAAAAATAGAAAACTTCAATAGTCATATTTGTAACAACTATTTATTTGGTGAACTTGCCAAGTGGTTACATATTCTAATGCTTAACAACAAAGTGGTGAGATTTATGTGGATTAAGGGCCACTGTGGCATTGTACCCAATGAAATTGTAGACAGGTTAGCAAAAAAAGCTTTGGAAGAGGGTCAGTCGACTGAGTATCTCTGTCCACTTGAAGATTTTTTGTCGAAAGGTCTCAAATATAGTAATAGATTATGGGCGGAGCAATACAGCAGAGAGACAAAAGGAAAGTTTTACAGAGATATTCAGCCCACGATACCTAGGGTACCATGGTTTAGAAATTGCTATTACGAAAAAAATTTTGTAACGATAATATGTAGGTTAAGGTTCAACCATGCTTTATTCCCAAGCCATAAATATAAAATAGGCCTTTCAGATGAGCCAACCTGTGCATGTGGGGAAGTAGGAAACGCGCAGCATGTTTTGTTGGAATGTACCAATAAATATAACATTATTGAAATTTTTATAGAATATATTAACAACTTAAATATAGTACAAAAACCATTTTGCATAACACAAATACTAGAGATGAAAAATATAGCATTATATAAAGTATTAATAGACCACGTGCACAGGTTGGCTTTAAAATTATGATAAATATATTTAGACGTAGGATAGAATTAAGGTAGTTTAGGTAGATATTCCCAGTGTTCAATCCCTTTATGTTCTCCTATTCTTATAGAGGTCTTCCTGTTTGTCTATAAAGTTGCCATGATAGACCCCTTGGCACGAAGACATGTGTCCCCTGTGCAATCCTGAATAAATAAAAATGGAAAAAAAAAAAAAAAAAAAAAAAAAAAAAAAAAAAAAAAAAAAAAAAAAAAAAAAAAAAAAAAAAGTGTGTATATATTTGTGTGTACATATGTCATATGTGTGTATGATTGTGTCTATATATGTGTATATATTATATATCAAACATTTATTGAGAAGTATGTTGTATGATAGGGTGTATGGATGGGAAAGATAAAAATGTATATATCATTACATAGAGTGATCCGACACTATTGTTTATTATCAATCGGTATCAGTTATCGGCTGGTCTGGAAATATTTGACTATACCTCCTAAACTGGAAAAATGAGCTAATGGCAAAAAGCCACAGCCATAATTCGAACAACAACAACAACAACAAATACATATGAATTGATCAACATTTACATCAGGTCCAAATTAAAATGTTTATCAGTGTGAAGACAAGGTTTTTGTTTATTAAATGGTTACTTTGCCATCGCGATCCTTCTTGCCAGTTCTCATTGTATCATCAACAGTAATAATACTTTCAAGGTACATAAATAATTTTATTTCGTCAAGTTGTTGGCCATCCAGCTTTATATCCATGTCCGCAGTTCTTTCCTTACATATCTTCATTAGCTTTCTTTTCGCAATATTAATTTTTATTGACTGTATGACAATTTTTAACGTCGGTCTATTCCCGCAACTATGGCCAATCTCCGACGCCAGGGAGCAGTTTCACCTTACTACCCTGGAAATGTTGGCAAACCTCGACCCTTCTATAAGAAGGGTATGGATCTTTAACGTGCCCAACATCGCACGGACACGTTAAAGATCCGTACCCCTACTTGACCATTGTCGCGGACTAGACCGATATTAAAAAAAGTAAGTAATACAATCAGCTGTGTGTGTAAACAGTAAACTGAATATTTATTTGATTTAATTATTTTCACTCATCTAATTATTCATTCTGGAATAGGAAGTGGCAACGCTGTGTGAAATTCAAACAACCAAAGCTGCTTCGCAGCATGCGCAGCGCAAATATGTGCGGTGCGCGGTTAATGTATTAAAGTCTCAGAATGTCCTGCACGTACACGTTTCTTTAATATCTAACTTAACCTAAATCAATTTTGTTTATCGCAACCTCTCAATAAACAAAATTGATTTGGGTTAGGTTAGAAATTATAGAAACGTGTAGGACTTTATTGTGTCTGAAATATATTTTGTGTTTGTATTTTCAACAGAAATAGAAAATTCCTAATTGCTTCAGATGTCTAGAACGACTGAAAGTCAAATTGCGAAGATACCTACTATAATACGAGAAAACAATGCTGCTATACCAAGTAGGTACACTTCGTTTTTCAAAAAACAAGGGAACAGCGAAGCAACAGAAAGACAAGTTGTATTATTTGAACTGTGACCTGGCTCTTTACTTCAGATTTTGAAATGGGTAAGTCAGTTGTAAAATTTGTTAATTAGAATCAAAATATAAGTAGTTTTTAATATATGTGGGAAACTATAACCCCATTATTTTCATTTGTAATAAAAATGTCTTGTTTTTCAAGTCTTTATATATATATATATATATATATATATATATATATATATATATATATATATATATATATATATATATATATATATATATATATATATATATATATATATATATATATATATATATATATATATATATATATATATATATATATATATATATATATATATATATATATATATATTAGGTAGCCTATCGAGTTTTACTCTTGCAGTTGTGATTTCTTTATCAAAAAATAATGTGTTACAAGAAATGACTTAATTTTCTTAACATGGATGTTCTTCAAAATGTTAGGTTTATCTATTCAATTTCACTTCTGCTTGTATAAAAAAAAAAACTGAACAGAACAAGTGCGCTATAGTAGCGAATTTTCATCAGTTTTGTTATAGTGTACTATAAGTGAAGAGAAGTATGCAAAAATTGAAGTTGTAGGAACAAGAGCCAGTAGGTAGATATATTTGTAAAGTAGGAGCATCCTGAAGAAGCTGACATTTTAGCAAAATTGATAGTGACAATTCTAGAAAGTTTGATAGAGCATTTTTGAGAAGGAAATTTGTAATTTTTGATGGAAAAACTTGACTCGCAGAACTGACCAGTGTGGTGAAAAAATACCGGAAATCTCTAGTTTGCCTAGAAGCTTCACAAACCATGATCTACATATAAAAGAAATATTATACGTTGTTACCTCTTGAATAGCGAAATTTTCTTTATGAAAATTCGCTGATATTGCACAATTTATTACAAAATTTAGAAATATGTGGTAAATTCAATATTCTCATGCAAAATTTTTTTCAATTTCAGAGCAAGCACAAACAGAAACCGAGCAAAGTGACAAGGTTGTTAGGTTGTTCAGATCTTATCCAAGGTGAGCCAAGCAGTTGATGGCTTGAGGGAACACCTGGTCCCTCTGTATGGTTAGTGTTAACTTTCAAAGATTTATATTATTATGTTGAATATAATTTTGAATTTGTTGTAATTTTGTAATGTTTTGTTTGCAATATACACGCACTTGCCTAGCCTGAAGCTGAAGAAGAAGAGTTTGAAGTTATATCATAAATGTTTTATATAGATGTATATAATTTACTGTTTATAATAAAAGGCAATGAAAAAGTTTACTTTTTGTATGCTCTTACAGAAGGGTCCTGTACGTATTTATGTTGTCTTGCAACCAGAAGTAAAGTGTTACCAGAAACAGGTGCAGCATCAGTGGTATCAAATGAAAGCAGTGGTATTTGCGACTGTTGAAAATAATTGTTAGTAATACATATACTGATAATCATGATCATCTATAAACTTTTTAGTTTTATAAATTTTTGTGTGTATTTTTTGCGTAAGTTACAAACACATTTGTTTTTATACTATGTTGTGTGTGGTGTCTGTGTCTGTGTTGGCATATTTTGACATAATTTTACATCACTAAAACAGTCAGATTTATATAATTTTATATTAGCCTAATAATGTATCTTTAGCAATATTCATTATTAATAAATCAGGATATTTATAAAACTCTCTGACATATCGGATAATTTAGAGTATATTGCAGCACATGATTACGCTCTCGATTTGTGCCAATAAATGAGCTTGTTCACATGTAATGCATGTTTATTGCTTTTAATGTAGGTAAACCTTAAAAATAGTATTACAAACATTCAATGATAGTTGTATTTTATATTTATATTATATCTACCTTAATTCTGAGTCTTGTGTGCACCTTGTGTTCATGTTTCACGGGTGCTATGCAGATGCAGGAATACTTCACTTTATAGTGAGCCAGATTCATGAGAGGATAAATTTGACTAGCAATTACAACTTGTGGTTTACCGTTGACTTCCGAACAAAATTTGCCATGTTTTCAGAGGTTCTAGGGTTCATTTCAGTGCTGGAGTCAAACCTGCTACCTTTAGAGTATCAGAGATTTTCACCACTACACCACAGGCAATGACCTTATACCCACATTAAATTATAAATATCGTTTGTTCTAAAATATAACATATAGAAATAAGAAAATAGTTTGTTTCATTTTTATATAATTTTCTGTTTTTACGTTGTGTCTTAGTTTATTTAATTCAAATATGATTATGTTTTTAGTGTACATAATATATTATGTTAAAAATTTAATAAATTTTAGGCAACCATGTATTTTTTATAACTAACCAAGTTTACGCACTTTGTTAATTGTAATGGACTTTTAATTTGGATTTATTATAATTATCAAATATGATTTGACTTGGAAATAATTAATAATTAACAATATGTTACCAGTCAGTAATCTTCACCACTATGCTATATGTTGTTACCTTTATATTTACATAAAGATATAAATATGTTCTATTATAAATCATAACAATTAGAGGTGTGCAAACCGAACTATAAACGAACCCAAGCAAAAATGTTGCATCGAACTTCGAACCTCTCAGATAGTATGTCTAAGGTTCACAGTCGAACATCGAACTTCTTAAACATTTAACATTGAACACCGAACTAACTACAGTTCTTCAATGTTCACATATATTTTCCTTAAATACAAAAATTAGGTATATTGTAGCATACAATATTTGGTACATAGAAAAAAAAGAAAGGTTTGACAAAATTTGCAGGTCGATTGGATGAAAATGCCCTCTGATGCTGATGTTTGTTTTTAAGATTAGTCGGTGTTGAATCAAAAATACAAAAAGGCACATTGAACACTTTTTTTATACTTCTACATCTATAATAGCTAAGCTCAATTATAAATATTTTGTTGTTTGGTATTAGCTGGGCAGTTTTAGCAAATTTGAATGAGTGGGTTAAAAGTGAGCATATATATATATATATATATATATATATATATATATATATATATATATATATATATATATATATATATATATATATATATATATATATATACTAACAATTGTAACTGTTTCTTGATTGTTTTAACTGTTTTGGATCATTGTAAAATAAAGTATGTTTAATCTAATGTTTTCGGAAGGCAATCTGCAATTATAGTCGTAAATTGTGAAAATTTACTTTACCAACAAGTTGCGAACACTGCCATTATAATGTTGTAACCAAAAAAAGGCATTGGGATGCTAGGATATATAAAAATATAATAATTCAGTGATGTTAATTAGCTGTCTCAGTGTCTCACAAACTGTCAAAGATATGAATGATATTTCCTGAAATTACACTATCGACTCAATGGGACTGATACGGACTTTACAACTTCGCTACCTTTGCCAGCATTGAATGCCTGTAAAGTTCAACTTCAAAGTATTCTTTAGCAACGAACTCCAAGCTATTTTGAAGGATTACGTATTTCGAACTAGTTTAACATCGCCTAGCGCAAACAATTTTTCGAACCAAAGGTTTGGTTCAAGTTAGGGTTCGGTTCGAAATTTCGAAACTTTGCACACCTCTAAAAACAATATATATGATAATAAATAAGAAAAAATTGTATATTAAATATATGTGTTTGAAACTGTATTCGTTTAAATGTTGAGTTATATTTTCTTTTATAAAAACTGAAATATATCTTACGTGATAATGTATTTTTTTTACCAAAAACCCATTTCTCTGTACTTCATATATATATATATATATATATATATATATATATATATATATATATATATATATATATATATATATATATATATATAACATCTGTTGTTAATTTCCAATGATTTTTTTTTCATTTCCTTCATTATGTAATTAAGTATGTATATTATTTCAAAATAAACTATTTTTAACATTATTTCTCCTCAATCATACATTAAAAAAACACAATTTTGCAGCAAATTAGCGTTAAAAATAATGTTAAAAGGTAGGTGTCATCAAGGAGAGGTTGTTTGAAAATATTTATACGTTTTCCCCTCAACCATAAACTTGGAAAAACAAGTTTGCAGCAAATGAGCATTAAAAAATATAGAAAAGTAGGTGCCAAAGAGTAAAGCTTTTAAGAAATATATAAACAATTTCTTAACTATAAACATTGAAAGACAATGTTGCAGGAAATGAGCATTAAAAACCAATGTTAAAAAGACTATCATGGCAGCCAGCTTTTTTTAAATTTATTAAACATTTTCTCATTAAGCATAAATTTTGAAATACAATTTTGCAGCAAATAAGCATTAAAAATAAATGCCATCAAAGACAGCCTTTTTAAAAATATTTGGCAATAATAAAAAAACATTAAAGTTAATTATAATGCGGTTTTGCTGTTAATTAAAAAATGAAACTAATCTTGTCAATGCATTTTTTCATTACAAATATTTTTATAGGAAAATGTCATTGCAATTTAAACTATTAATACCTTCTACAAAAACGATTATTTACCCTTATGTATATTTATTTGTATCTAAATAACTCAAACAATACAAAATGCAATTAAATAAGTCTCCTATAAAACATAAATTTGAATGTCTACATTAATTACATAATATTTATTTTCTCTATATGGGAGGAGCATAAGAAATAAGAACACTCCCATTGGTCTGTCTATGACACTTCACACAGTCAGCCAGACAAGTACTGAAAAAATGATCTTTCTGCCTGTATGGAGACGATCTATTGTTGTGTCGCGGTAAAGAGTGTCGCCCAGAACCACTGTCGCGCTAATCGACGACCTCGCCAGCATCCTATGCATCACATATTCTTTTCCAGGTTGAGAAGCAACTGCTAGCAATAGTTTTCGCAGTAACTAAATTGCACTATTACATTTATGGTCAAAATAATGTGTAAAAGTATTAAATGATCATAGACCTTTGGTCAGTATAATAAAGAAAGTAATATTGCATCACCAAGCCTACAAAGAATGGTTACTAAACTATTAACATACAAGTTTGATAATTGATTTATTTACCGGGTAAGTATTTGCATATTGCATATGTACTTTCAGGCTTCTATATCCAGGGTGTCATTGAAGACACTGATGATGTCTGGATTTCAGAAGCAGTGCATGTAATGAGGGAAAGTTTAAATATTTCAGATGAAAAAAAAAACGTGAATTCCAAGATGCAATAAGTAAAGGTGCAGTATTGACTAAATTAATAGATTATTGTGTAAACGAGAACAAAACCATAGTAGATGATTCTGTTAAATATTTTTATAAATTTCAGAAGGAATTAAATATAATTGAGGCTAAGCGTTTTTTAATGACTGACTGGTGGTAGCAGTTAGTCTCAGAAGATATATGTTATTATTGTTACATCAGTCTCATTCTGTAATAGAAAAAAAAATTAGTTAGACAAGCGGTCTATTGACCTGTACTAAGGACAGAAATTGAAAATTTAATTGGAAAATGCTCTGTGAAATTTATTAAAATTCTAATCAAAGGGAACCGCTATTGTTCCATGAAATCCATGACTTGCCCTTTAACAAAATTGCTAGTGATATTTTAGAGTATGGGGCAAGAGTTATTTGGTAGTCCAGGATTATCTATCAATAGGTATAGATAGGCAGTTCTGGAACCATCACCCGGCCAATGCGCAGGCGCGCAGCGCCAGAGTGACGTCATAATGACTTCACTGAACAGAGAGCCAATAAGGGCCAAACCTGAGGTGACGTCATCCAAGATGGCCGACCGGAGGTGAAAAACCCGGGAAATTTAATTTTTTAAATGACAGGTGGCACCACCTGTCAACGTAAGAGGACCCGCCATTTTGATTGTTGGTAGTGTGACGTACGCAAAGATGGCGGTTTGCGCATGCGCAAACCCAACTTTGTTATTAAGCGGGTAGAGGTACAGTGTTTGGTATCATGTTACTCGCTTTGGCGAGTAGAATGCAATGCCGCCGGAGGCGGTGGGAGGCTATGCCCCCCAGTCAGAATTGGATTTTTGGAATCTCAATCGAGATTGATCTAACCTGCCTAAATAAGAAGAATGCGCATGCGCAAACCAATTTTTTTAGTTTTTAAGTTAGTACCTACGTGTTTGGTGTCATGTTACTCGTCGTGACGATTGGAATTCAAATATGACATTTGCGCATGCGCAAACCAACTTTTTAGTTTTTAAGTTAAACCCAACGTATTTTGTGTCAGGTTAATTGTCTCGATGAGTAGAATTCAAAAATAGTATACACGCATACGCAGACCAACTTTTTAACTTTGGTGTGAAGGAGACAGGATTTAGATGCTGGAGGAAAACAAGATACACTATCTTTCAAATATTTATTAACAATGTGTCACACATTTTATTAAGTTATTAAATGTAATAAGTTACAAATGATCTTCATAGTCTTCATCTAGGACATTGAATTGAAAGTTGTTAGTTTCTGCAAAAGTTTTCGCAGTTAAAAAACAGTTTCTCTCGGGCATTGTACACCAAATATAGCACGGTCAAAAGATGCCACCTTGTTTAATGTTGGTGAATTCGTTAAATTCAAAATATCGTTTCTTACGGAAAAAGTACAACATACCATTGGTGTAGCGAAAAACGCTTTCGATTTTTGATGGAATGTCCTGGTAGAGGGCTGATGTAAATCCAGCTTGTAAAGTTGAAAACTTATATCCATAATCGGTTACTATTTGATACATGTTGTCATCATGAAATAAAATGGTTTGACCCGCATAGGTGTTGACAGCTGTATTCAGTTTTTTAATACTTTTAAGCCCCATATTCGCAAATGTATTATGATAACGAAGGTTAAAACTTGGATAAGCAATCAAAAATACGCTGCCATTAATAAATACAACAATATCACCATTCAGTTTTTGATAAATAGCATCCACTTTTACCAGGTTGTAACCCAACGCAGGTATCCAATCAGTGATTAACTTTGGAGCTCCATATGTTGCTTTCATATTGTTTAAAGGTATAATCCAAACCCATTTAATATAAAACACATACAACTTATGATTTATAATTAAGAATGTATTTATTCTATTTATATATTGACACAAGTCGGGAGCCTCTGAATTCGTTGGTCAGGTAACGGTTGCTTTTTACGTAACTGAATTTCTAATTATCGGGCTGGTAACTGTAGATGTTTGTGTTGTGGCGGTTGTAGGTTTGCTAGTACTGAGTGGTGGTATACTGCCTATATCTCTGGCTCCAAGTTCTAACTGATCAGTAACGATAGGATACATTATAGAGTTTACATCGTTGGTGTGTTGCAATCCTAAGACATGACCAATTTCATGTGTCATAGTTTGCAATAAACTGACTTTATCATCTGTAGATATGTTGGTGGTTTCTAACGACCACTCTATATCAGAACTTATATGTATCTCACAAGGTCTAGCATCTCCTGTAGGTCTGTATGCATGGCCTGAAACTGTACCATTTAGAGGGTTGTAACATGGTGTGTTGGATAAAAGAAAACTGTGTCTGTTAGATTCAAACACTATAACATCAGCCTGCCGAGCATTTGATGTTTTAGTGAAACGCAGATTAGTATGCTTTCCTCATTTGGAAAACGCCTCTCTTATAATTTTTATTATCTGAACATCTTTAGTATGTGCATACCATTGTAAAGACCTTTTATTGCACTTGTTTTTAACTTACTGTTGTAATATGCAATCAACTCTTTAGTTTTCTTATTTTCCAACCAATGTCTGAATCTTTTCTAACTACTTTTACACAATTTTGTCGCATTGAAACAACCAGTGTTCTTATCAATAATTACTTGGAAGGCTCCAAATAAACCCTACCAAAAGTTGTTTTTAATTTGCTGGTAACACACATAATGTAGCCAGTTGAACAGATAGAGCAGACTGAAGCACGTCTTACTTTTAAGACAACTAAATTTTTGAAGGAGCTTACGAGTGTGTACGACAATTTATAGATGTTGACACCACTCTACGTTTTGAAACTGTGTTTATTAATATTTATTTCCAACCACATTGGTCGCTCCAACATCCATCCACTTTTGGCTTCTGCAAACTCTAATGTTTTTGTGTAAATCTCGTCGAAAAATTCCTTAATTGACAGTTGGTGCCACCTGCGTTAGTCTAGTCCCTGACAGCAAGCAAACATCATGTTTAAGCTACTGTTTGTTGTGTCTTTTCTGTGTTGTTATGAGGCACAAACTTAAATATCTCAAATAAGTGCTGAAGACAGGAAATTTGCTTTAAGTTACCTAATTAAATATGGATATTTGTCTTTAACTGGTTCTGATAGCCAAATTGTCGAAAAACATTCAGAAGAGGAAATTACAGCTGCACTGCAATAGTTTCAGTTCACTTATAACCTGACAGATAGTGAGCATCTGACTCAACATTCTTTAGAGTTGATGAAACATAAAAGATGTGGTGTGGAAGATATGCTCCAACAACTGAATACAGTTAAAAACAAGTGCAATAAAAGGTCTTTACAATGGTATGCACATACTAAAGATGTTCAGATAATAAAAATTATAAGAGAGGCGTTTTCCAAATGAGGAAAGCATACTAATCTGCGTTTCACTAAAACATCAAATGCTCGGCAGGCTGATGTTATAGTGTTTGAATCTAACAGATACAGTTTTCTTTTATCCAACACACCATGTTACAACCCTCTAAATGGTACAGTTTCAGGCCATGCATACAGACCTACAGGAGATGTTAGACCTTGTGAGATACATATAAGTTCTGATATAGAGTGGTCGTTAGAAACCACCAACATATCTACAGATGATAAAGTCAGTTTATTGCAAACTATGACACATGAAATTGGTCATGTCTTAGGATTGCAACACACCAACGATGTAAACTCTATAATGTATCCTATCGTTACTGATCAGTTAGGACTTGGAGCCAGAGATATAGGCAGTATACCACCACTCAGTACTAGCAAACCTACAACCGCCACAACACAAACATCTACAGTTACCAGCCCGAAAATTAGAAATTCAGTTACGTAAAAAGCAACCGTTACCTGACCAACGAATTCAGAGGCTCCCGACTTGTGTCAATATATAAATAGAATAAATACATTCTTAATTATAAATCATAAGTTGTATGTGTTTTATATTAAATGGGTTTGGATTATACCTTTAAACAATATGAAAGCACCGTATGGAGCTCCAAAGTTAATCACTGATTGGACACCTGCGTTGGGTTACAACCTGGTAAAAGTGGATGCTATTTATCAAAAACCGAATGGTGATATTGTTGTATTTATTAATGGCAGCGTATTTTTGATTGCTTATCCAAGTTTTAACCTTCGTTATCATAATACATTTGCGAATATGGGGCTTAAAAGTATTAAAAAACTAAATACAGCTGTCAACACCTATGCGGGTCAAACCATTTTATTTCATGATGACAACATGTATCAAATAGTAACCGATTATGGATATAAGTTTTCAACTTTACAAGCTGGATTAACATCAGACCTCTACCCGGACATTCCATCAAAAATTAAAAGCATTTTTCGCTACACTAATGGTATGTTGTACTTTTTCCGTATAAACGATATTTTGAATTTAACGAATTCACCAACATATTAAGCAAGGTGGCACCTTTTGACCTTGCTATATTTGGTATACAATGCCGGAGTGAAACTGTTTTTGAACAACCGAGAAAACTTTTGCAGAAACTAACAACTTTCAAAGATGTCCTTGATTAAGACTATGAAGATCATTTGTAACTTATTACATTTGATAATTTAATGAAATGTGTGACACATTGTTAATAAATATTTGCAAAATAGTGTCTCCTGTTTTCATTGTTTACCTCCAGCATCTAAATCCTGTCTCCTTCACACCAAAGTTAAAAAGTTGGTCTGCGGATGCATGTGTACTATTTTTGAACTATACTCATCTAGACAATTAACCTGACACCAAACACGTGGGGGTTAACTTAAAAACTAAAAACAGTTGGTTTGCGCATGCGCAAATGTCATATTTGAATTCCAATCGCCACAAGTAACATGACACTAAACACGTGGGCACTAACTTAAAAACTAAAAAAGTTGGTTTGCGCATACGCAAACCGCCATTTTTAAATTCTACTCATCGAGGCGATTACCATGATACCAAACACGTGGGGGGTTAACTTGAAAACTAAAAAGTTGGTTTGCGCATGCGCAAACTGCCATATTTGTCGAGCTGATTAACATGACACCAAACACTATACCTCTACACCGCTTAATAAAAAAAAGTTGGTTTGCGCATGCGCAAACCGCCATTTTACATACGTCATTTTTATAGAAAATTAAAATGACGTCTTCTTATTTAGGCAGATTAGATCAATCTCGATTGAGATTCCAAAAATCCAATTCTGACTGAGGGGCGTAGCCCCCCACCGCTCCCTCAACACCGCCTCCGGCGGCAGCATTTGCATTCTACTCGCCAAGGCATGATACCAAACGCTGTACCTCTACACTGCTTAATAACAAAGTTGGGTTTGCGCATGCGCAAACCGCCATCTTTGTGTACGTCACACCACCAAAAATCAAAATGGCGGATCCTCTTACGTTGACAGGTGGTGCCACCTGTCATTTAAAAATATAAATTTCCCAGGTTTTTCACTTCCAGTCGGCCATCGTGGATGACGTCACCCCAGGTTTGCCCCTTATTGGCTCTCTGTCCAGTGACGTCATTATGACGTCACTCCGGCGCAGTAGCCTGGTGGTGGTTCCAGAACCGCCTATCTATACTTACTTCTATCAAAATGGCTAGAAGTTGTGTCATTATCATCAAAAATGTCGAGTGATATTATTTCTAGATTTAATGGAATATTTTCAACTCGCGGAATACCTAAGATTATTGTGAGTGACAATATACCCTATAATTCATTTGAGGGTCGCAAAGGACTGGAATATTGAGTTAATACTAGTAGTCCTAAGTATCGCCGCAGTAATGGACAGGCAGAACGAGCAGTTCGAACAGCTAAGAACATTTAAAAAAAGTGTTAATCATAATATAGAAAAACTAGCACTGTTAGAGTGTAGGGACTCTTTTATATCTAATTTAATTTTTTCACCGGCAGAGGTACTTATAAGTAGGAGAACAAGGATGAAAATACCTGTTAATTCAAAATTATTAAAATCTGCTATTTGTAGTCACACTCATGAAAAGTAGCAATTAAAAAAAGACAAATATAAACGTTATTATGATATACATACTAAATATAAAGCCAATGTTGAAATAATGAAAATGTAATGTTGTGTAACAATAAATCTTGGGAATCAGCTAAAAAATTGCATAGACATGATAACTCAAGATCTTTTTTTAATAATTTTTTTTGCCGGGTGAGGAAACTCATGTTCTTACCTCTGCGCTCGGCCTCCATCGCGACAGAGAGTGTGGGACTAAGAGTACTATAGGTGCTAGCCTCTGCCTACCCACCAAACCTCACCTCATTTCTTCACCATACCCACTGGAACCACTTTTCGTAAATCATCAGTAAGTAGGCTGTCTTTACGATTTGTCTCTTTTCAATCCGCTCTTTGCCTCTCCTCTACTTCTTTAGTTTTTAGGACATTTCTGACGTAGCTGTGGAATTTTTCCCATTTTTCAGAATCTTCCATCATGATGTCAAGGATGTTGTACATGGTCAGGTCAGTCTTCATACCCTGCCTTAGGGTTTCTCGCTCGTTCTCCCATCTTGCACAGTCAAATATGGTGTGTGTTACCGTTTCTGCCATCCCACAATACAAGCAAGCGTCGGTTTCTGCTCTTCCTATCCGGTTTACCCACCCATTTCTTCAGATCTGGAATTAACTGCTTGGTCCACTGAGCGACATGGGTTGTATTATCCCACATCTCCTGCCATTTTTGAAGAGTGCTGGCCCTCCCCTCTGCTTTTGCTTTCAGTGTGTTTCCGTCTCTTCTGTGATATAGCCTTGATATCTCTTCTACGGCAAGCTCTATTGGTACAATTCCTGCGACCACCTGTACCGCCCTTGCCGACACAGTGCGGTATGCGCTAGTAACTTTTAGCAACATTCTACGTTGGACTTTTAAAGCTTGTCTGTTATACGTATCTGTTTTCATATGTTCGGACCAGATAGGTGATCCATATAAAAGAATTGATTGAACCATGTTATATAGCATCTCCCTCTTTTTGGATCCGGGGCCTTTTATGTTTGGCGTTATTCTGATCAATGCTGCCACCTTTTCCTCTGCTTTTTGTATTGCTGATTTTATGTGTCGTCCAAAGTTTAGATTTTCCCCTATGATTATACCCAAATATACAAGACTTTGTTTGGGTGCTATCTCTACTCCCCGACACATAAACCTGACTTCGGTCTTTGCTCTTCCTCCTCTAAGTATAACTGCTTCTGTTTTCTGTGGAGCTAACTCTAATTCACTGTTGTTCAGCCACTTGTGGATCTGCAGTAGTGCTTCATTTCCTTTCCATTCCAGCTCTTCCTTTGTTTTCGCCATGATGATAACTGCCAGGTCATCTGCATAGGCCAGCGTGGTCACTCCTTCTAGTGTTAGTACGTTAAGCACTCCATCATATAATATATTCCACAGGCTGGGTCCCAGGACCGACCCCTGTCGCACACCCATTGTAATTTCCTGGCAGACTTTTTTATCTATCTGCAGGGATCTATCTTCTAAGTAGTTATCAATGGTCTCTAACAGATAATCTTCTATACCTCTTGTTTCCAGGTTTAGCATTATTTTATCCCATGACGCGGTGTTAAATGCCTTTTTTATATCAAGAGTTACGAGAGCTGCCGACTTGTTTGTTCTCTAACTATATCTACCACTCTCTCCACTGCCTGGATGGTTGATTTGCCTTTACGGAATCCGAATTGGCGATCTGAGAGGCTTCCTTTTTCTTCTATGTCTTTCTCAAGCCTGTCTCTTAGCAAGCCCTCATAAACTTTACTAATTGAGTTCAATAAACATATGGGCCTGAACTTCATTTCCTCAATTTTGCCTTTCGGTATTAAAATTAATTTAGCTTTTTTCCATTCTTTAGGAAATTTTCTTTCTCTGAGGAGGCCGTTTAGTGGATCCAGTATCACCTCTGGCTTAATTTCGCTAAACACTTTGATGACTTCCATTGGGATGCCGTCAAGGCCAGGTGCCTTTCTGTTCTTCATTTTCGCTAATACATTCTTTAACTCTTCTCTTGTAAACGGTTTAACTGCATTAAAGAGAGAGAGGGTTTTTTCCAGGCCTTGTTTTATTTTAATTTTCTGCTCCATAGCCAGTCTGAAGGGTGTACGCCCAACCAGCCTCTTTGTCACTATCATATACTCCTTTCCCCATATATCATCCTCGAGTTCTTTACATAAGCTATCCCAGTGCTGTCTTTTTGTTTTATTTATTAGGAGTTGTAGCTCCTTTTTACATTTTTTGAAAGCAACGAGGGTTTGGTCTGCGTCCATGTCACTTCTTGGGATTCTCCTACCTACTTTTGTAGCTATTCTTCGTAGTCTAAGGCATTCACTTCTCTTTCTCGCAATTTCATCGGTCCACCAGAAAGGTCTTCGTGGTTTTTCTCCCAGTTGCAGGTACAGCTTTTGACGCTTTTGTCCTTAGGCTTATCTCGTTTCATTGTTATATCAAAACTGATGTATCTAGGGTTAGGTTAGGTTAGGTTAGGTTAGATTGTGAGTGGTCCATATCGGTCCCTCCACCGCGACCATAAGGTCTATTGTGGCTCACGCCTAATGTCTATATTTTGCCCAACAAATCCAGCCTCCTACAGAGGTCGATAACCTTTGCGGGCGAAAGTTGATCCAGATCCTCTGGAGCAAGCTTTACCTTGCCAAAGAGCAGGTGTCTAGTCCTATCCGCTGCCGGACAGGAACATCGTCATTCTCCATACACAGCCGGCACTCGGTCTCCTGACCGACCCCAATACGGTGCATGTGATGCCGCAAGCGACAGTGTCCTGTATACAGGCCGACTAGAGTACTCAGTTGTTGTCTGTTCAACTCTAGAAGTTTCTTAGCTCTTGACTCAGACAGGCCATTTATGAAGGCCTTAGAGTGAGCTAATCCTGGAAGATTTTGCCAATATTGAATTGTCCTTCTATCTGTCCAGGTCTTTAAGGTGCGTTTTGCTGTGCAAGATGTTATTCCCAGCACCGGTTCTGGTCCGACAAAGTCACACTGGGCACCACTCCTGGCAAGCGCGTCTGCCGCAACGTTGCCATCATGGTCCGAGTGACCCGGTATCCAGACCAGCGACACCTCATTACAGCTGCCCAATTCGTTAAGGGCAGATTTACAACTCCATACCGTCTTTGAATTGCACCGGTAGGAACCAAGAGCCTTTATTGCAGCTTGGCTATCTGCATATATCTTTATCGATTTGTTTGTGCATAGGTCTTTTAAGCTTTCCCTTGCACACATCTCGATGGCATAAACTTCTGCCTGGTGTATGGTTGCGTACTTGCCGAGGCTAGCTGATAGTCTAGCATCGGTGCTGCCCCCATATGCGCCGGCTCCTACTCCCATATTGGTTTTGGAGCCGTCAGAGTACCAGCAGAGGTCCGCTCTCAACAGGGTCGATTGGTTCCGGTCCCAGTCCTCCCTTTCCGGGAGGACGGTCTTGAAAGACAGATCTCTGCTGATTTTTGTAGGCATCAAGTCCGAAACCATTCCCAGAATCCTGTGACAATCACTGTCATCAAGGAGTCCGGACCCCCTCAGACTGACTTCCCTCGGCATGTTATCCGCCGTTTGTATTAGTCTGTACGTTGTCCACCTCGCCATCCTCTCCAACCATATGTGAAGTGGGGGAATATTGAGGAGGACCTCCAGAGCGACTGATGGTGCGGTGCTTATCGCTCCCGTTATCATCAGACATGCTTGTCTCTGTAGATGAGCCAGTTTGGCCCTCGCGGTACCACGAAGTACCTTAGGCCACCAAACTATGGCTCCATATGTTATCATAGGTCTGATAACCACTACATAGAGCCAGTACATCTGTTGGGGGTTTGTTCCCCAGTTGTTCCCACAGATTCTCCGGCAGGTCCACAGGGACATCTTAGCCCTGCGGATAACATTTTCTAACTGTCTGTCCCAGTTGAGCTTCTTATCTAGGATAACTCCCAGATATTTTGCCTGGTCCGAAAATTGAATGTTTTCCCCCATAAGATTAGGTGGTTTTAATTTGTCCAACCTTCTTCTTCTGGTGAACGGGACAATGATCGTTTTGCGAGGGTTCACAGACATCTGTTCCCTACGGCACCAATCATTGACTACATTTAGTGCTTCTTGAAGAGTACTAGACAGTTCCTCCTCAGATTTGCCTCTAACCATTATGACGAGATCATCCGCATACGCCTGGACCTCAACCTCCCAGAGTCCGAGGATAGCCAGCAGGTCGTCCACAAAGAGGGACCACAACAGGGGGGATAGAACGCCCCTCTGAGGACACCCTCTCGCAGCCCTAACGCTGACCATCTCTCCCCGTAATGAGGTAATAATGGTCCGATTGTGCAGCATGTTTCCGATCCAGCCACAGATGGTAGGTTCCACCCCCCTAGCGATAGTGGCCTCGTAGAGGGAGATCGGTAATGCATTATTAAATGCTCCTTCTATGTCGAGAAATGCCGCCACCGCAACCTCTCCATTTTCCAGAGAGTGTGTGATCTTCTCGACGAGGTTATTGAGCGCTAACTCAGTTGATTTGCCAGTTTGATAGGCATACTGGTGGGTATTTAGGGGGTTCTTGGGTAAGATGTTCCCCCTAATGTGTCCGTCCAGTATTTTTTCCAATCCCTTCAGGAGGAATGATGTAATACTGAGAGGTCTCAGTGAAGTAGGTAGGAGGTCATTACGTCCCAATTTGGGAATGTAAACCCCCCTAACCACCGTCCAGCTGGAAGGAATATAGTTCCAGGCCAGACTGGCTCTGAACAGCCTGATAAGGAAGGGTAGGAGAATCTCCAGTCCCTTTTGTAGTAGGACCGGTACCACCCCATCCTCCCCTGGCGACTTGAATGGCTGGAAATGATTCACAGCACACTCCACTGCCGAGGCTGTAACTATTCTCCGAGCAACTAGCCAGTCCTCCCTTTGGGGGCGTTTAGATCGTCCCTCAGCTGGTAGGATCTCACCGTTGCTCAGGATCAGACAATCTGGGAAGTGTGTGTGTGCTAAGAGCTCTAACGTTTCTTTCCGAGATTCAGTAAAGGAACCATCTGATCGTTTTATCGATCCCAGTTCCTGTACACGGTCGCGTGAGAGAATCCTGTGGATTCTGGCGCTGCTGGGCAAATTATTAATGTCCCCACAGAACCTCCTCCAGGACTCCCCCTTAGCGTTCCTGATCTCTTTATTATAATGTGTTAGAGCAGTTTTATATTGCTCCCAGTTGCCTGTAATCTTAGCACGATTTAAGAGACGTCTAACTTCTCTTCGTAGTTTATCGAGGTTATTATTCCACCAAGTAGACCCCCGACTGTCTCTCTTTGACCTCAGTGGACAGTTTTCGTGATAGGCAGAGACCACAGCTTCCCTAACCTGTTCGGCCGCAATCTCGATCTCATCACGATCCCTCACTGTGGGGATTGCGGACCCAAGTCTGCCGGCGAGGGACTGTATGTATCCCTCCTAATCCGTCCTCCTCGGGTCCCGATACTCCACCACAGGTCTAGGGCCTGTTTCAATCTCAAATAGGATATGGGCATGGTCTGAACATGAGGGTTCAGACGACACCCTCCATTTGAGAATTTTTGAGCTCAAAAGCCTTGAGCTGATCGTAAGATCTAAAACCTCTCTCCGGTTAGCTGTAAGAAAGGTGGGTTCCGAGCCTATGTTGTTGACAACCAGCTCCTCCCCTAAAATGTATTCAAATAGTGATTCACCTCGTCTGTTAGTGTCCGTGCTCCCCCAAGCCAAGTGATGGGAGTTCGTATCACACCCCATTACGAGGTGATAGTTGTTCCTCTTGCAGTAGGCGATCAATTTCCGCACCTCTGCTGGAGGTGGTTGTTCTGCATCTCTGTCTTAAGGGAAATAGGCCGAACAGGCCACTACTTCCAGCCTGGTCCCCCCGGATGTGATCACGAGATGGATGGATGCCATGTCCTTGGTGCAGTACTCTGAAAGTGTAAAATACTGCAAGTTGTTTCTGATCCAGATACAGGCTCTGGGGTTAGTACCAGATCCCACCTCTACTATCTTACCAGAAGTGTTACCCAGCCCTTTAGTTCGTTCCGAATTAGCGGTCCAGGGCTCTTGGAGAAGAGCAATATCTATTTGCTCTTCCTTTAATTTCATGCTAAGGAGGTATGTCGCAGCCTTAGCATGATGCAGATTAGCTTGAATGCACCTTAAGTTGGTGGGCATGGGGGTAGGAATATAGGAATGTATGGAGGAAAAAGGAGTAGTTTAAGGAGCTTAAAGGAAAAGGGAATTATGGTGGAGGTTCCTCCTCCTTTTTAGGAGCTCGATAACCAAGCTTCCTATAGGAGGGTCTACCTTTGGTAGTCGTCCTAGGGGTGGACTTTCCTTTCCCCTGTTGTTTCCCTCTGGAGGTTCCAGTGGAAGGTTGAATCCTGCCACCTCCTCTATTGGGTCTGTGTAAGTCGTGTCCATGTTTGGTCCCACGAGCAGCAAGGGAAAATAGACCTCCATGGAAGAGCCCCGCATCCCATGAATAGGCATTTACACAGGGAGGTCGCCCGGTTTCCCTGGGGAGGGTTAACGTTAGCGACAGAATTACCATCCTGCCAATGCCCGGCCATATCGGCCAGAAGCATCATCGCCTCGGCACCAACCCGCCAACGACCTTGCGATGTGGGTTTTTTATAGAGGACTCTCCTCGCAATGCCGGCCAATTAAGGCAAGCATTCCCGGCCCTCCTAAGACATGACTAGGAAGGGTTACGGTTTGGTTAGTTCATTTAGTTCACGTCTAATAGTAGACGCTATCCAGGGTGCACCACGGGGAGGCGAACTAACTTTACACCCCTGATGTATCTATGATCAGTAAGAGTCTCATCATCCAGCACTTTCCAATTTCTAATTTCCTTTTGTATGTTACCTGTGGAACATGTGACGTCGATGAAGGATTCAGTTTGCCCTCTGACAAAAGTCGCTTTCCTGCCATCGTTCAAAACATTTATGTTCAGAGCGGCTAACCAGTCTGACCAATACTCCCCTCTTTTATCCTGAAACGGTGAGCCCCACCGGGATTTGGCATTTATATCGCCTATGATTATTTTTTCTCCTGATTTTCTTCTGACCTCATTCATAATGGCATCTACTCGCCTTCTGTATTCTTCGAATTGTATATTCGGGGAGATATATACGCAACAGAGATGGAAGCTGTTCAACCTGACCCGTATAAAGCCACCCTCACTTACTTTTGCTACTTCTTACTCCCTATTTATTAGTAGGATAGCCACATCTACTCTTTTGTCCTTGATCCACTGTTGAGTTTCTACGATTTTTCTATTTATATTATAACTCAAGATCTAATTTTGTTCAAAATGAGGGAGGTACTATCTTAAAACACAATAGCAGCCCTCTGAGGAAATCTCTGAATCCTTATAGACCGAAAACTCAGCCAGTTGTTACTGATGAACAGTAATTTATTAATAATAATAATGGTGAAATTGTAAATCCTGGCTGTGTTAGTGATTATCCTGAAGTGAGACATGTAAATACTAAAAAGTCTATATCTTATTGTCAAAATAACGTGAAACCTTTTGTTATTGGAGAAAAGGTCACTACTCACAGTGGTAGGATCATAAAACGTCCAACACATTTAAACGACTCTGTAAAGTGATTTGTGTAGGGTGAAGATGTTATATTGGTACCACTGTGACAGTCACCTGTAGTTGTCAATGTTAATAAGGAATGAAGCTCATCATTAAATGTATGTGTCATGTCAGGGTAGTTAAGTAATAAATAATTATTAAGTACTGTGTGTGTTTTATTAATTATCAATTAGGTGTATTAAGTATAGGGACAACTCGCACATAACATATATAACAAACAAAATCACAAAAAATAATAACAGAATTATGCACCAGATATATATTTCACAGTTTAGCGACAGCTACTGATGAAGACAACTTCGTTATCGAAATACATATCTAGCATATAACTCGTCTCTGTTATTATTTTTTGTTGTGATTCTGTTTTCTCCAGAAAACTTTATGAATTCCGATGCAGAGTTTCAGTCAATTCAACAACTTTTTGAAATAGCACGAAATAATCCATGGTTGCTTCCAACATCGACACAAGAACAAGTTAGGCATATCCACCAGCACAACAAGCAGTTAGGCGTATCCACTGACACAACAATAGTAATTAGATTACATCATCCAGTATTGCATCAAATGGTATAACATCATTTGTAATGTAGCAAGTTTAGGTAGGTATATAAATAGGATAATTTTGCCCATATAATTAGTTTGGTGACAGCTGAAGACAATTTCGTTAACGAAACAAGCATATAATGCATAGCTCTCTGTTATTATTTTGTGTGTGTAAAGTATAGCAGATAATACATTCTTTAATAGTTCAGATGTTTTTTGAAGAGCAATGGGTAAAAGGTACCTAAAATTAAAAACACATTAAATAAAAGAAATGTTTTAATTAATTATGCAAACAGGTTAGAATTACAGGATATGATTTTAATGTCAATTATTTTAATCTCTGATTTGATCTATAAAATTACTGCTGAATAAAAACAATGATGGTATTTAAATATTACTGTATATATATATATATATATATATATATATATATATATATATATATATATATATATATATATATATATATATATATATATATATATATATATATATATATATATATATATATATATATAACAAGATAACAGCACACTGTATGTTTAAAAGGTTACTTACATTTTAAATACGAGATAAGAAAAATCACATAAATATCAGTTAAATTTAAAAGAAAAAATTTTTGCAGCTAATCAATAATTTCAGTATTTTAGTAATTATTTATAGGATAATAAAATCTTGAAAAACTTGATGATAATAATAATAATCTTTATTAGCAACCAAGCTATACAAATATTCTTATCACTAAGTCAAACCTAAAACTATTTTCAATTTTAAAATATACTTCACATATTCTTTGCCTTAATAAAAAAATTATTTAATATAAACTACTATTTATCTTCTAAATACCTGCAAATTTCTACTTTTCTTTACATTTACTGGTAACTTATTATAAATATTTAAGCCTCTATAAAACAATGAATTTTCTGTTCTTTATTTCCTAACCTTATTTATGTAAATGTTTTCTGCATTTCTTGTATTATAATTATGTACATCATTTACACTTTTTATTTTATTGCACAAATATTGCGGTAACAATTTATTAACTATCTGGTAAATAAAAATCAAATTCAACAACACAAGTCTGATTAATACTCATAAAACCCAATGTGTCCCACATATCTTTAATTCTAGCATATCTGTTAACACCTAAAATAAATCTCATGGGCCTATTTTGTAGTACCTGAAGTTTCTCTTTATCTTTCTCATTAACATACATCAATATTGTCGGACAATATTCACAGTGTGGGGCTATCATACTCTTATACACTGTTAAAGGAGTCATGGGAAACAGATAATTTCAAATTCTTTTGAAATATTTAATTTTCTTATCTAATGTATTCATCAAGTATTCAACATGGCTCTTGAATTCTAACTTCTTATCGATAATTATAATTATGCCTAAATATTTGGGTTCATATACAAGTCTGATTAAATAACTGTCGTTTTTTATTTTCCCTATTAATTCCCCTCAGCACGACTTTTTTTTCCCTATGTTTACAAACTATTCCGTTTTAACCATTCTTCCAATTTATTCAGTTCACCTTTCATCTTTTGCATGACTTCTTCTGTGCTATAAGTAAGCAGAAAATGATCCAGATAGATATTTCCCATGATATAATTACTTAGAAGAGATATGATATTGCGCATATGCCCCGCCCCCTTCTATGACGTCACGCGGTGAGTAACGTTATAGAAGTCCAAGTACACACTTAAAACAAAGTCATTCGCAACCAGAAAGTTTCTATACGTCAGTTTAATGCGGTTGAAGTTAGGCCTATATTGTCCTTTTCAGATAATAAAGATTACAGCACTAAATTTAATCGTTTTCATTTTCATTACTTCCAACTGTATGCACTTAAATATTAGTAAAATACGTAATTTGTTAAGAGGTTGTGATGAAACGTCAAACCTCACTGCACAACAGTACATTATTGTTGCATTGGACTCACCACTTGACACCATGCGCGTGACAGGTCTAAAAATAGGTAGTCAGAATATCATATCTCTCGTTATTTGTATCATGGATATTTCCTATATGTTACAAAATAGTAATATCAATATAAAAAAATATGATTGCAGTTACTACAAAGACAATTATCAAAAGCTATTTATGGTATGTTAACAACTATATTATCAAGATACGTTTTTTTAATATGGCCATATCTGTGTTGTTTTATGACTTAACTAGGTTTATAAAACACGCAAAAATATTTAACACAAGGATATATGGTTAATAGTTCGAAAAACTTGATAGAATTTAAACATAACTTATAATTTCTTGGACAGTCACGGGACCCAGCTGTAGCTTTGAGAGAGAAAGAGAGATGAATGTCCATCACGTGTATCACATTTCTTTCACTTAAAGAAAGGCAGGTACATAAAATTTACAAATGTAAATTGGAGGAAAGTCCACATCAGGTTAGAAGAAAACAGCAGGTCATTAGAAGACTAGGTCGAGAGAAGGAGACCTGAAGCGATGAAGAACATCACTTAGTTATGCTTTACTTAGAAATTTTGTATAATGCTTACCCATACTATGGGTCTTCATTCCTAGGAAGTTGTAACTACTGGTGCTGGTGTTAATAGATGGTATAGAATCTGCCTGGTGCATAAAACTCAACGTATTTTAACGACATGGAAATAAGTCTGAAGACTTATTCCCTCAATGACTTAGTTCTTCGTGGTCGCTGACACAAATCTCATCTCTGCCTGTTAAAACACTCTCCAAGATCGCGTCCTTTCGCTTATACGCTCGGCAGTAGCAGCGCGGTATCATGTCTTGTGATTCGCTTAAACCATTTTTAATCCTCCAGCTAGTACTATATAACAAGCTTTAACCTAGGAACCTACATTAATTTTATTGATTTTTGGTTCTGGTTAGCAGACAAAGGTTGGCGTTGGATTTATTTGCATAAACTTGTTGAGGTGACATTGGTATTTATTCTAGAAGGAATTTTGTATGTTAAAATATCGCAAAAAATATCCCAGATCCCACATTTATTGCGATTTAGCCCTAGTAATACCTTTTGTTCATCAATTATTTTTAAATAGCTACTCATTTTATTTTTAATTAAAAAATAAAGTGAAACTGTATCATACGAGATAAATCAGTTGCAAGTTTTGATGAAAATAAGATAGCAGCATGCGTTATACTCAATGTACCAAGTTTTCCAGACACCATATTGTTATTGACTATTTACACAGATAATTGTCCATCTCAAAACGTGAGTCTACATATGGTTACATCACGACTCACCATTCCACAACTAAGACAACATCCAATAAAAGCTTGTAAATTAGTAGTTTCATGGAGGTAAGAAGATAAATTTCAGTAATTCTCTGTTTGAAAAAAAGGTTTCACTATGATCGCTCTACAATTCTTGATTTTAACAGGAGATACCCTAGTTGAAGTTTCGTTGTAGATAATTCATTTGTTCCAGTTCATAATAATACTTCACATCCGATTATTCAAAAAAGAGACAGTCTTTTTCAAAAATGTCTGAAATATGTTATGAGAACAGTTTTTCATTAATATTATCTAAACTTGATGTTCAATGAAAGAGTGGAAGATAAAATTGAATTTATACAACTCTGTCTTTTATTTTTGTCGAAATACAAGTGTCTTTAAATAGTGGTATTTTTATTTTTATGTTAAGTATTGATTCATTCTTACATCCATATTGAACAGTGTTCGGGTTTCGGTGCTTTTGTAGGGTATCTCGGTTATAAGTAGATATAGAAGGTTGCAGTTTGACAATACCGTTCTACTTTTTTGTAAAACTAATGATGACGAAATAAAAACTGACATGGCAGTCTTTGTTTTTGAGCCACAGGGTGATTTTAAAATTTTGTTATGTTTAGGCACCCCTGTATCTTCTGTATGTGATGAGAGAATGAAAATGTGAAGTAACAGATTTTTTTACGTAGAATTCAATTATGTAAACAGCTGTTTTCTATTAAGCACAGATTTTCTGATACAAACCAAACATATGATTTTAAACACCTGTATATTTTCTCATTGGATCCTGCTCATTGAGGGCTTTTAATATATATATATATATATATATATATATATATATATATATATATATATATATATATATATATATATATATATATATTGTAATATCCCCAAAGCTAAACGAATTTTTACACTCAAAACAACAAAACAAAAGACAACGATACAACTAAAATGGCAACATTGCATGATATTGTGTAATACCTAATTGAAACAAATTTTATTTCAAGGGAATGCATCTTAGTCTGTCTTGCATTGTTGACTAATATGTAATTGAATACCTGACTCCATTAAATTACTACAGGTGACCTGAAATATATTCACCTACCTTACTTTAAAGGCCTCTACATTTGCTTACTAAGGATGACTAATTTTCTGGGCTACCAGGATGGATTAAGGCGTGAAAATCTAGGGTTAGGACCAGGTTGTGTTTGTTCAGACTATGGGTTGGAACATTGTGAGAGAAACGCTATAATTCGCAAACACTTAATTTATTTAACAAAGTTTCCCATTTGACCAATACAGTGAAACGGACATGAAAGCACATACATCTAGGCGCCCTATTGCTACGAGAAATCACACGGCTGGGCCTAATATTACACATATGGGGAATGCACTAGCATAAAAAATTTGGATCGCTTGGAGGGGTGATGACCTGGTGTGGATCAAGGTCTCCGATGTCACTCTCAGTTCCCACAGTGGTGTAGAATTAAAGATTGGTATTTTCATTTCAATATTCATTATTCAGATTTTATTGGTTTCATCGTTCGCATTTCAGTTTTGGTTTGTCTTTGCTTTATTACCGTGGGACTGATTGAGCAACACCGCAGAACAGGACACCACACCCGGGCATATACTTAAGGCTAACCGACTCCTCCCTCTACGTCTCTCATGTGGCCATTGGTCACTAGGAAATGACGCATTGCGCATTTGGGTTGCCTTTTCCACTTCCAAGGTGCCACAGTTAAGATTTTTCGCGAGCCCTTTCTTGGGCTATAGCCTCACTGGAGGTCTTAGATTTTCGGAGGTTTGGCAGGTCAAGAAGTATAAAGGTCACCCAAATACCGCTTGACAAGTATTTTGTTTTGGACCTGTAGGCTCTAGGAGGCGCAAGGGGAAGGTATTGTTGTAATTCAGGCCAGATCACTGTTGACTGACTAAGCGGAGACGGTAACGAACCTAATACTACCTCGCCCAATATTTTGACGTGTATCGCAAGCCTTTCAACTAATTACTGACCTTCAGGTTGCCCTCTCGTTTCAGTCATGCAAAATTGTGATAAATCGCGAAGTCCTTCATAGACTATGCCTCACTGGAGGTCTTAAACGTTCGGATAGTGGCACTTCGTGAAACAAGGCTTCACCTGAATGTCATTCTAGACACAAGGAGAATAATTACACAACTTTGTCAAAACATAGGGGAAAGTACTTCATCTATTCTATATCCCTTTGCTTTATTTTCCGAACCGTCCAGTGCACACCACATATTCTCAATTTCAAGTTTTAGTTTAATACAAAAGGGGAAGCCAAGATGTATGTTTCAGGTACAAAACAATTTCATCAGGTAACCTATAAAATAATGAGATTCCTAACTTCAGGTTTTAGTTTCAAAGTGCATTAAAAGTGTGCCACATATTTTTGACTTCAAGTTTCAGTTTCAATATCACACAGAGATGGAATTACATACCTTCAGTTATAAATTTCGGGTTTAAAATTACCTCATGTAGAGCTAGATATTGCTGGTTTCCCGATTCAGGTTCAAAATTGTATTATGTAAGACTAGGTACTGTTGATTTCAAATTTCAGATTCAAATTCTCTTATATAGAGCTACGGACCTCTCGTTTTCAAGTTTCAGATTCAAAATTATATTCTAAAGAGCTGCATACTTCTGGTTTCCAGATTCAGACTTAATTCACATTATAATAAGATACATACTTCTGATTTCATAATTCAGATCCAAATCATATCATAAAGAGCTACAGAATTCTGGTTTCACGATTCAGATTTAAATTATATTATAAAGAGCCACTTAATTCAGGTTTCACAATTCAGATTTAAATTATATTATCAAGAGCAACGTACTTCTGGTTTCACAATTCAGATTTAAATTATATTATAAAGAGCTACATACTTCTGGTTTCACGATTCAGATTTAAATTATATTATAAAGAGCTACATACTTCTGGTTTCACGATTCAGATTTAAATTATATTATCAAGAGCAACGTACTTCTGGTTTCACAATTCAGATTTAAATTATATTATAAAGAGCTACATACTTCTGGTTTCACGATTCAGATTTAAATTATATTATAAAGAGCTACATACTTCTGGTTTCACGATTCAGATTTAAATTACATTATAAGGAGCTACATAATTCTGGTTTCACGATTCAGGTTTAAATTATACTATAAAGAGCTACATGATTCTGGTTTCACGATTCAGATTTAAATTATATTATAAAGAGCTACATACTTCTGGTTTCACGATTCAGATTTAAATTACATTATAAAGAGCTACAGAATTCTGGTTTCACGATTCAGATTTAAATTATATTATAAAGAGCAACGTACTTCTGGTTTCACGATTCAGATTTAAATTATATTATAAAGAGCTACATAATTCTGGTTTCACGATTCAGATTTAAATTATATTATAAGGAGCTACATAACTGGTTATACGATTCAGATTTAAATTATATTATAAAGAGCTACAGAACTCTGGTTTCACGATTCAGATTTAAATTATATTATAAAGGGCTACATGTGTCTGGTTTCACGATTCAAATTTAAATTCCATTAGGTGTGAACAAGATATTTGTTTTCAAATGCAAAGTAATTTCATTAAATACGGCATGAGCTAGTAACGTTTCTGATTTCAAGTTTCAGTTTACCTATCAGGAAATTTGGCAACTCTTCAGATGCGGAAGTAATTTATCTGAATGACATGCAAACAAGGTAAATTGCAGGCTTCAAGTTTCAGTTTGGATATATCAGATTGTGTGACATTTACCGGCACAAATAATTTCTCGACATAATGTAAACAAATAAGTTTCCAAATTTCAAGTTTAGTTTAAATATAATAAATTTGGCAACGTCTCAATGCTCGAGTAATTCCTCTATGCTATACGCAAACAAATCAAAATTCCAGACTTTAAGTTTTAGTCTGAATATGTTAAATTTGGCAACATCTGAACGCACAAATAATTTTCTTACATACTGTACAAACAAATAACAGTCCAGATTTCAAGTTTCAGTTTAATTTATACAATTTAAATGCACAAATAATTTCTACATATAATATACAACCAACAAAAATACTAGGTTTCAAGTTTAGTTTAAATATATTAAATTTGGCAACATTTCAATGCTCGAGTATTTCTTCCACACTATAATATGCAAACAAACTAAAATTCCAGACTTCAAGTTTTAGTCCGAATATATCAAATTTGGGAACATCTGAAGCCACAAATAATTTTTCTACATGATTAGCAAACAAATAACCGTCCAGATTTCAGGTTTCAGTTTAATTTATACAATTTAAACGTACAAATAATTTCTACGTATAATATGCAACCAACTAAAATACTAGGTTTCAAGTTTAGTTTAAATACATTAAATTTGGCAACGTTTCAATGTTTGAGTAATTACTCTATGCTATATGCAAACAAACTAAAATTCCAAACTTCAGGTTTTAGTCCGAAAATATCAAACTTGGCAATATCTGAACACACAAATAATTTTTCTACATGATTAGCAAACAAATAACCGTCCAGATTTCAGGTTTCAGTTTAATTTATACAATTTAAAAGCACAAATAATTTCTACGTATAATATGCAACCAGCTAAAATACTAGGTTTCAAGTTTAGTTTAAATATATTGAATTTGGCAACGTTTTTAGATGTAGAGATAATTTCTTTACCTAACAAGCAGATAAAATTCCAGATTTCAAGTTTGTTAGTGTTTTTTGCTTTGGAAAATAAGTATTCACCTTATTTTGTTGATTAACCGTATATTAATCAAGTTACACTACTTTTAACTTAACTACAACATAATATTAACAATAACTATTATATATACACAATGGAGTTGCAAGCACACCTCTCGTCTTTCGTCGTTTCAAGCGTTCTACCTTGCAATGCCGGATGCACAATCGTCTCTTCTTCTGTCCGGCTATATCAATCGAATTCTTGGAAGGTCGCACCCTGTACCAACACAAGTCACGTTGGTAGTCCTGAACATGCCCCCCGCCTTGAAAGGGTTGACTTTCAAACCCCAAACAAAGACATACAAATTATGCTTAATGGAATGGACTACGGACTACCAAATAAGTCAATGGAGATAAATCAGTTTTAAGTTATTCATTGTTTTTATGAACTTCACTGTGCGCACTCACTTCAGTATCTTCTTCATACATAGGAAGAGGGCAAATTTTTGAGAAGGATCTCTTAATTACCCCGCTATCAGTCTTTATTGTAGCGACTCTGGCGATGCCATCACTGCCTGCGTGGATGGTTTGTACTCGTCCTAACTTCCACTTCGAAGGAGGTTGGTTGTCTTCTTTGATGATAACGAGTGTTCCCTGCTTCAGTGACCCTTGATGTAGCTTCCATTTTGTGCGCTGCTGAAGTTCACTAACATATTCCTTGCTCCACCGGTCCCATAGGTGTTGTTTTATTTGAGTTAGATGTTGATACATTGACAAGCGATTTGTTGGTATGTCCATCAGACTACTCTCTGGAACTGCCGTTAAAGGTCGACCAATGAGGAAGTGTGATGGAGTGAGGGGAGTTAGGTCATTGGGTGAACTGGAGATTGGAGTAAGTGGCCGGGAATTCAAAATTGCTTCGACTTCCGCGAGTACTGTAGTTACTTGCTCGAAAGTTAAAATTAAATCTTTAATCACGCGTCTGAGGTGATACTTGATACTTTTTATGCCTGCCTCCCACAGGCCTCCAAAATGTGGGGAATAGGGAGGAATGAACTTCCAATCAATTTGATCCCGTGCACACATTTCCGTTAACTGTTTGTTTTGCGCCATGATAAACTCGCCCAAATCTTTCAGTTCGTTTCTTGCCGCCAAGAAGTTTCGACCATTATCACTATATATACAAGCTGGCTTTCCTCTTCGAGACACGAAACGTTTAAGTGCTAACATAAAAGCCTCTTTACTTAAATCTGTGACTAATTCAATATGAACAGCTTTAATAGTGCAGCATATGAACAGGCATATATAGGCTTTGGACATTTTAAAGCCTCGTCCAGATCTACTTTTAACAGTCAATGGACCAGCGTAATCTACCCCTACGTGCTCGAAGGGCCGTCTTGAGATCAGACGCATCTCGGGTAACGAACCCATTATCGGATTTGTTAATTTTGGTTTACATCGGAAGCATGGAATGCATTTATGAATGATAGACTTTACTAAAATTCGGCCCCTAACGATCCAATACTCTTCGCGTATTGTAGACAGCGTTTGTTGAGGACCCGCATGGAGTAGTCTGACATGGGTACTTACAACAATTAATTTAGCTAGAGGACTTTTAGATGACAAAATTGCCGGGTGTTTTTTCTCATAGGAAAACGACGAATTTTGCAATCTTCCACCCACTCTTAAAACACCGTCAGAATCGACGAATGGATTCAAATTTGAGATATCTTTCGCAGATAATTGTTTTCCCGCCTTAAGTTTGTTGATTTGATTTTGAAAGTGTTCAAATTGAGAAATTTTGATCAAATGATGCATTGCGTTATTTACTTCCGGTGTCGTCAGTAATCCGGTTCTTAATGGCAATTTATTCACCCTTTGCTTGCAGTTATTTATAAATCTTAACAGGTATGCTGTTACCCTCTTGAGTTTATTTAAATCAGAATATCTGTTAATTAAGTCATCTCCTGAGGAAGTTGCATAAAATATGTGAGGTTTACTTTTACGTACATCTGGTAAATTTTCATCGGTATATCTAGATTCTGGCCAATGGTTGCGATCTTGCCTTAAAAACGCCGGACCGTTCCACCAAAATGTATTATTAATTAAAGCTTCTGCTTTAACCCCCCGTGATACTAAATCGGCTGGGTTATGGGTTGATGGAACATGACGCCAGCTGTCAGCAATGGTTAACTGTTGGATTTCGGAAACCCGATTGCTCGCAAAAGTTTTCAATTTATTAGGTGGCTGTTTCAGCCAACCTAAAACTATGGTTGAATCTGACCAAAATGTGCCTTCGTTAAGGTTTACATGTAAAGAACTTCTAACTGATTTTGCAAGCCGAGCCAAAACCAAGGCTGCCATTAGTTCCAGTCGAGGGAGACTAATGGTTTTCAAAGGTGAAACTTTTGAATTCGCACAGAGTAAACTTGAGAATATTCCGCCGTTATCGTTGATTGACCTAATATAAATACAGGCGCCATATGCATCTTCGGACGCGTCTGAAAACCCGTGCAATTCGCAATGCACGACGTTGTCACACATTACTCGTCGATCCAGGCAGACGTTATTTAACAATGGCAATTGGCTTCTAAACTCCCGCCAAAAGGTGTAGATGTGAGGTGAAACGGTTTCATCCCAGGATATTTTTTCTAGCCATAACCTTTGTAGCATAATCTTTGCTGGTAATATGGCTGGAGCCAAAAGGCCGAGAGGGTCAAAAATTTGCGCAATGCTGGCTAATATTTTTCTTTTTGTAATTCGAGTTTCCGAAGCATCTGTCGATATTTTGTATGTTAATATGTCGCGACATGGATTCCACGTAATGCCAAGTGTTTTGGCGTTTTCACTATCTCCGAATTCAATAACGTTTAAAATTGAACTCCCGTTATTAACATATTTTAAAACCCTATTGTCATTGGAATAATACTTACGAAGCTCAAAACCACCCTGTTTTAAAATTTGACTAACTGTGAGACATAATTCTGCAGTTGTTTCGAGATCATCGCCCCCGCTGATAAAGTCGTCGACATAAAAATCGCCTTTTATTGCCTTAGAAGTCTCTGGATATAGTTCGGCGTTCGCGTCAGCTAACTGAACCAAGCATCGTATGGCAAGAAAGGGAGCTGCGGTTGTCCCATATGTGACAGTTTTTAATTCGTATACAGTGAGAGGATCGCCGAGATCCGGCCTCCAAATGATGCGCTGTAGGCGTCGTTGTTCCGGAGTAATAAGGATCTGGCGATACATCTTTGCGATGTCCGCACAAATGACAAATTTATGTTGCCGAAATCTTAATAATATTGAATACAATGTTTCCTGTAATGTAGGCCCGACAAATTGTAACTGATTGAGAGAGAAACCAGTGGACGTAGGCCCAGATGCGTCGAAAACAACCCGTAATTTTGTAGACAAACTATCGCTTTTAAGTACTCCATGATGTGGCATGTAGTAACATACCTCTTCTGAATCACAACTCTCAACTTTCTCCATATGGTCAAGTGCTATATATTCATTCATAAAATCTACATATAATTGTTTTAATTTTGAATTTCTTTGAAACTGACGCTCAAGAGACAAATCTTTTTTTGGCATTTTCAAGGGAGTCACCGAGCTGCTCTAATGATTGTTTAAATGGTAACGAAACAATAAATCTCCCATGTTCATCGCGTTTTGTCGTTATTTTAAAGTTATCTTCGCAAGCAAGTTCTTCTGGGGAAAAAGCAGGTTTATTATACACTTCTTCAATTTCCCAGAATTTTTTTAAACCTTCCTGTACTTCTGTATTTGTCTCATTGTGCGCGAAATGACAAATAAGACTGTTAGTTTTAACACTAAAAGGTCCAGACACTACCCACCCAAATTTAGTTTTTTGCAAGATTGGCATATTCGTTCCTAATGAAATCTGACCCACTGAAAGCATGCTCCAGAATAAATCAGAGCCAATTAGCATGTCGATTTTATCGGGTTTATCAAAGGTTGGGTCCCCTAAATTGATATATTTCGGAATTGATAACTTCGATACATCTATCTTGACTGTCGGTATGTTTCCGGAAATAGCATCAATAATAAAGAAACATTTTGTGAAGAAAAAACTATTATATAATGACTGTACCGTCATTTCGCATTTTGAATAGATATTTGAAGCTACATTGTTTAAGCCTTTCACTGAAATATTGACTGGATGCGTATTTAATTTTAAACGGTCGGCCAAATGTTTTGTAACAAAGCTAGACTCACTGCCGCTATCTAACAATGCTCGAATTATACACGGTGACCCATCGTTATCTGTAACTTGAACATAGGCTGTAGACAGAAATACATGATCAACGACACCGCAGGCTGAAAGTGTAACCGAGTCCTTCCTGGAAGCCGTTTCACAATGTGGCACATTGTCATGGATACTACTACCTGGCTTGGGATTAGAAACAGGCAAATAAACATTTTCTTTGTGCAAAAGGGTATTGTGTTTTTCGTTACACTTTAGGCATGATCCTCGTCGACAAACTTTACTATGATGACCTTTCTTTAAGCAATTTATGCAAAGCTTGCGTAGACGAACCCTTTTATCCCGCTCAATGGGTGTCAGTTTTAAGAATATGGGACAATTTTGAATGTAATGATTGGTTGAAAATATTACACACAGGCGAGTGATATCTGAATCGTTGTTACTAAGAAAACCCTTCGTGTTACTTAGAGCATGATTTTTACGTCTATCTCCCTGATTTTGTGCGACCACTTCAAGTGTATCAGCCCGAGAATTCAAAAAGGATTTTATGTCTAAGAATTTTGGCTCCGCGATATTTGATTTGTAACATTCCCATTCGCGTAACGTTAGGCTATCTACTTTTGTAGTGATTAAATACAAGAGAAGCGTGTCCCATTCCGAGACTGGCTGTTTTAATTGTTCTAAAGCCCTCAGGTTCTTTGAAAAGTTGTCGATAAGTTTTCTGATGCCTGATGCGGATTCTTTCGAGTGGGCCTCTTCATTAAATATAGCTTTGAGGTGATTATGTATAAGCAATTTATTGTTGTCGTACCGTTCTAATAATGCATTCCACGCGACGTCATAATTTGCTGCGGACGTTTCGAGCGATTTTACTACCATTACCGCATCTGATTCCAAGGACGCCCTTAAATAGTGAAACTTTTGCACAGTACTTAATGAAGTATTGTCATGAATTAACGAACGAAACGTGTCTCTAAATTCTAACCAATTTTGAAAGTTACCACTAAATTTGGGCAAGTTTATCGTGGGCAATTTTATATGTTGTAAGTACGAGTCTGAGTCAGAAGACCGAGAAGAGTGTGACTGATGCACGTTATTGTGATCTACATTTACAACTGACGCGGTTTCAGTATCTAAAATTATTTTTTTTGATATAGCTACTTGATGAAAATATTCATCTTCGAACACAAAACGCTCATTGAGTTGTTCTTCTAACTCTGACTCGTCTTCTATTACGTTCTCTATTGTTGATTGCAATTGATCGAACTCGATTTTTAACTCTTTCATCGCGATTAACCTTTCCCTTAACTGAATAATGTCCGTATCGCCTACAGACTCTTTTGATTTAATGTTTTGAATAAATTTAGAAAACCACGTTAATTTTGTTTTAATTGTGGCACGTTTCCTTTTTTCCATTTTTAAATCGGCCATCGTAAACAAGTAAGATAATTCAATTCAATTCAGTTAAATCAATTATCGCCTTAGAGCTTAATGTAATGAAACAAATCACTATTACAATATTTCAAAGAAACTAGTCGAAACAATAGACAAGTAAGGATTATTTAAAGGAAATAATTTTTGTTAAGGAACTCACCGGTTGATCGCCTTATTGGCCTGTTTACCTGGGTGTATTGTTCTTCCTGGCTGCTTTACAACTCCATAAAACACTACAACTGACTCATCTGGGCACTCCAATTAGTCAACGGCTGCAGTGTACTGTCTTCTGTAGTTACGTTAAATCACTTGTTTTACAAACCACGCTCTGCTACCAAAAAATGTTAGTGTTTTTTTGCTTTGGAAAATAAGTATTCACCTTATTTTGTTGATTAACCGTATATTAATCAAGTTACACTACTTTTAACTTAACTACAACATAATATTAACAATAACTATTATATATACACAATGGAGTTGCAAGCACACCTCTCGTCTTTCGTCGTTTCAAGCGTTCTACCTTGCAATGCCGGATGCACAATCGTCTCTTCTTCTGTCCGGCTATATCAATCGAGTTCTTGGAAGGTCGCACCCATGATACAAATAACGAGAGATATGATATTCCGACTACCTATTTTTAGACCTGTCACGCGCATGGTGTCAAGTGGTGAGTCCAATGCAACAATAATATGCTGTCGTGCAATTGGGTTTGACGTTTCATCACAACCTCTTAACAAATTACGTATTTTACTTATATTTAAGTGCATACAGTTGGACGTAATAAAAATTAAAAAGATTAAATTTAGTGCTGCGATCTATATTATCTGAAAAAGGCAATATAGGCGTAACTTCAACCGAATTAAGCTGACCTCAATGACGTATAGAAACTTTTTGATTGCGAATGACTTTGTTTTAACGTGTAGTTGGACTTCTATAACGTTACTCACCGCGTGACGTCATAGGAGGGGGCGGGGCATATGCGCAATATCATATCTCTTCTAAGTCATTATATCATGGGTCGCACCCTGTACCAACACAAGTCACGTTGGTAGTCCTGAACAAAGTTATAGTTTAATCATATTAAATTTGGAAACATTCAAATGCACAACTAACCTTATTAAAACGTATAGCAAATAAAACTCCTGGTTTCATGTCTGGTGATATTTTTGAGTGCACAATTAGTTTCATGAACTAATATACCAACAAATAGAATTTCAGGCTTTAAGTTTCATTCAAATATATCAAATTTGGCAACTCTGAACACACAAATAATTTTACTCAAACTAATAAAATTCCCGATTTCGAGTTTAGTTTAAATCTACTAAATTGGGCAACATTCAAATGCACGAATAATTTCGCTTTGATAATATACAAATCAACAAAATCTCAGCTCTCAAGTTTTAGTTTAAATATATCGAACTTGGCAACTTTTAATGCACAAATAAAAATAACTAAAATATTAGGGGTCAAGTTTAGTCTAAATACGCCGATTTCGGTAACAAAAAAAATAATATCTGTACATTATATGTTCACAATTAAAACACTAGGTTTCAAGCTTAGTTTACATATGGCATATTTGGCAACATTTAGATGCAAAAAATACTTTCTATACATGATATGTAAGTAAATAAAATGCTGAGTTTCAAGTTTAGATTAAATATAACAAACTTGGCAACATTTAATGCACAAATAAATTTATTTAAATAATATGCAGGCAAATAAACTTAGAGGGTTCAAGTTTCCGTTTAAATATATTAAATTGGGCAAACAATTTAGGGACACCGATAGCATATGTCATTTTAAAGGTACACTCACCGTTTGCTGTTACATCTGGTCCCAACAGGCTGCGACAGGGACTCCAAGCGGGGACGGCGGCTCGACTCCTGGGTCTCGTCTATGTGCGGGGGGTGTAGTGCGAATCGCGTTAACAATACCAGCAGAGGTCCCCTACTTCGACACTCTCGCTCGAATTTTATTCATGGCGCTAGTGTTTACCATAGGCTTCCTCCGCGAGTACGCTATGGAAAAGACCTATAGAATTCCCGCACTATGACCAGCTGACTTCAGACGCGGTTATAGGAAACCCACAGTGTTCAACACAGCATAAATCTGCCAGAATTGATCGTTGCGATAGTATGCTGTGCATCGTCACCACCGAATTTCCCAGCAGACCGTCTACAAGTCTGCTTAAATTCGAAGACAGCTTTGCAGAAGAGACAACTCTGAGATATCGATGAAAATCGTCCACCATGTCCCAATCGTACGTGGTTTTATATGAATCCACCACCCCTTCAGCATGAGAACATTCCAGGCCTAGTCACTAGGGTTTAAAATATACCGGCTATGTACATAATTATCGACTTTATTAGTGCCTACGTGATCTGCAGCATGTCACTCTAGTCTTTTATAAAAAACTCTCTGACTACATTTTAGTATACCCTCTTTTAAGTAAAATCTAATACGTTCCCACACATGAAACTAGACACACTTATAATTAGTCATTTTCTAATGACAAAAACCTTTTAAAAATGCTTCAACTGAGCTCTTCATTCCCTTTCAAGGACTATAATTTGTTACAAGTGATCTCAATGTGCGACCTATATCTTGACCTTTGGCTGCACAGCGTGTGAACGTCTTTTAACGTGGTTCGTTCTTATCGGCTTACATGATATATTGAAGTCTCCCTAATGCATAGTTTTCTTAGTGTTATCTAATATTAATTCTATACAGGGCATAACAAACACAAAAATACAATCCCTATCTGGCATTTCACTTGTCGTATGAGAGTTATTTAATAAACATTAAAAGGCCAATAAAATGACTAATTGCTGACGGGTCCGAAAGAAAATAATATGCTAATATACCAGGATATTTCAATATATATATATATATATATATATATATATATATATATATATATATATATATATATATATATATATATATATATATATATATATATATATATATATATATATATAGTCACGAAGTGACACCCTGAAGGGATTATCTAGCTTGATTAAGTAACATAATTGCAGCCGCGTAATAAACTGCAATTACCAATTGCAACGGTGGAAATATTCGCATACGCTCCGGTGGGATAGTACGCGGAACTCGACACGTTAAGAAGCAGAGGTTGCTGTCGCTAGCGGAAGGCAGCCGGCCGTCGCTGAAGGCCGGACCGGCGCAGAGACCGCAGGGCAGAGAATGAGTGTGAGGTCTGGTACGGCGAGAGAAGCGGCAGTTCTAGGGCCGCTGCGGGCAAGCAAGTACGTCGATAGCAAAGAAGTGCAGTGGTGGAGTACGTGAAGTTGGAAGAGCTATCCACAGCGAGGAGAGAGCGAGGCTGCCGGTTCACGACGCCACTGGAGAGTTTTGCTGCGTGAGTACCGTCACCGAAGAGAGGCTTAGGTAGGTGACAGTATAATACTATTTAGCGAGCCCCTGGTAGAAATGTTGAACGCCCCGCAATGACGCTGGGAGCCTTCGAGGGGACCGTTTTTCTCCTGTCTCCGTTGGCGGGCTGCTCTGGGTGTTGCGGGCTGCATTCCGGAGTTTCGGTCCTTCCGGGATCGCAGGGTTGTACTGCGACAGTCAAAAGCAGCCCTTCAGGCGGTCGCCCCTGTGTTCCTCTGGGGGGATCGTAACCAGGATATTCCTCGGCTGTGGTAGATTCGTATTGCAGCGACTGCGCTGGTCCGGATCGAAACAGCTAGGCGGCGCCTGGCGCTCTGGGCCATCCGCAGCTCAGTTCAGAGGGGGTGTAAATCCGGGAACACGGGTGGGCATCTTCCGCACCGAACAAGGTTCCCCGAGCGTGCGAGCAAGAGCGTTTGGATGGTGGCCGTAGATAATACCTGTTGGTGCCATCCAAATTAGAACGCAGCTAGCTTAGCTTGATGCAGTGACCGATGCACCCTGTAAGTTGCATGCCCGCTTGGGAACACCCGCTATTATTCACTATCCTGCCACCACCCTGCACCGTTTAAACGTTGCCGCTTTAACGCCCCCGTGCAATCCGCGCGTAACCTCAATTTTAGAGCCGAATAACCACCTCTGCCTCTGGCCGCCCATAATTGGTAGGCTTCCTGGTAACAGGACTCCGTTATTTTCTTGTGTATATAATTAGTGAATTGAATTTTATTTTAATTTACTCGCTATTTCATTTATTCTCTCCAGAATATCCACCCAAGTAAACTTCAACAATAGCTCTTTAATAAAGACCATAACCAGAAATCCCCGGGGACCTTGTCTTAACTTAGAAGGACCCTCTCTACATTAGAAACTACCCTGGGCTAGTGTATCCGTTGACAGTGACTTGGGAAGGGGATGAGTGTCCCGAGAGAGCGCGTCTACTCTCTGAGGAAAACAGCTCTATAGACTCTGGCGCCCGGACAGGATCCCGTCGTAAAGCCTTGTCCCGGAAGTCCGCCCGAAAATTCCCCATATTAGGGAAAACTAGTTATAACCCCCGTCCACCCCAAGTGGCCGTCACAATATATATATATATATATATATATATATATATATATATATATATATATATATATATATATATATATATATATATATATATATATTTATATTTATATTTATATTTATATTTATATTTATATTTATATTTATATTTATATTTATATTTATATTTATATTTATATTTATATTTATATTTATATTTATATTTATATTTATATTTATATTTATATTTATATTTATATTTATATTTATATTTATATTTATATTTATATTTATATTTATATTTATATTTATATTTATATTTATATTTATATTTATATTTATATTTATCTATAGATATTCTTTTAAATGGCTGGGTAAATTGCATTTTTTGTATTTCCTAGTAGGCTATGGACAGGTTTTTTAAAACAATAGAACAAAACGGCTTTCATCTAACGGAACACCCCATATATTTTACAAATTTTATTTATTTCGTCCTTCTATGGCGATATGAGGAAGAACTTACCTTTACTTTAGTTTTTATTTTTTTCTTGTATACCATGATAAATGATGATATAATTTATTATATATTATCTAATGAATATTAATTATTTTATGTCACACTAAAAGCAATTAATTTTAAATAAGTAAGTTAACAAAAATGGTATTTTGTTGGAACTAGTATGAAATCATTAAACCTGACTGTTAGAAACGCTAAATTTAAAAACAACAAAAAAATACAAATAAATAATTTAAATATTAAAAATATTCCTCAAATTGATTTCCATTATGTTCTATGCAAGTTTGGAAAACTTATTTCCAAGGTAAAAAAAGAACAGAACAAGGCTATACTACAGACTGAATTTATTTAGTAAAAGCCCTACGCGTTTCGGCCCATATCTCTGGCCATCTTCAGGGGCTTCCTGAAACATTACAAAAGGTGGTTGTGTCAGAAACAAAGTTTCTGGTAGGTCGGCAAGTATCACACGACACAAGCCGTTACAAAATTCTAAACAGTCTTACAAGCACGGTCTAAACAGAAACTAAAGTCAAAGCTAACATGCTCTACAACAGTTACATTAATCAAATCGTGTGATACTTGCCGACCTACCAGAAACTTTGTTTCTGACACAACCCCCTTCTGTAATGTTTCAGGAAGCCCCTGAAGATGGCCAGAGATATGGGCCGAAACGCGTAGGGCTTTTACTAAATAAATTCAGTCTGGAGTATAGCCTTGTTCTGTTCTTTTTTACCTTGGAAATATGTCTAACCCTGACGTTGTGACGTTCAGAAATTACATTTGGAAAACTTGCTTTATGCTATGCAAAGCGTTTAAAAGGAAAACAGGCCCTGAGTTCTGTTTCCACGGCCTTGCGCAAACTGTCCTTCGTAGGATGCCTAGTACGGAAAATTTTATTTTTTAGATATCCCCACCAGAAAAAATCTAAAACTACCAAATCTGGAGATCTGGATGGCCACCCTACACCCGTGCCTGTCTATCCACCGATTAGGAAACAAATTATCTAAATATGGTGATACTGCCTGTAAGTTGTGCACCATCTTGTTGAAAAAATATGTTATTTGAATGAGTCAATGGAATATTATCACATAAATCGTGCAATACTTGTTCCAGTATTTCTTGGTACGAAATAACTGTTTTATAAAAATATCTCTGTGAAATGTTGTAAATAGCAATTGCAAAACTAAACGCGATTGTGCATCTCCTGGATGAAGATTTTGAACTGTTTTGTATTTATATCATCAACTCTGTATTTTGGAACCCCATGCAGCATGTTCTGTTTTTCTAGATGAATTTGTGGCATTTGTTACTACACAAACCAGAACCATAATTTCTTAGGTTTCCTACTCAGAAACCTTATGTTTTTTAGGTTGTGGTTGTAAATAAATAAATAGATAAATATATATATATATATATATATATATATATATATATATATATATATATATATATATATATATATATATATATCTTTTGAAATGTTGCACTACACAGTAATAACTTTTAAATATACACTTTTATTTGTTTGCTGTACTTTCTGTGCTTTTTAATTGTTTACATGGACTGTAGTTTTGAACCGTCCTGGTTCACCATCAGCAGGCTACTGACTCTGATCGTTCCTGTGTGTTCTTGTTATAAGGGTGTACGTGTCCCCTGCGTATTCAGTATTTATTAGTCGGTTTACAGTTGTTTGATTGGCTGTGTTATCAGTTTGTGTCAATTGTATTGGGTTTCTGTTTTCATTATTGTGATATGATAATCTGTCTGTTTGTATGGCTTTTATTAAATTTTGTTTAAATGCATGCACTTGGGTTTGTTCTGGGATCAATTGTTTCTTATTGTTTGTTTTTTTAATATAGTACTGTTCCCAAATCTCAATTTTTTTTGTGGTCTTTATTATGTTTTATTAGATGTAATTGGTTGATATCTGGTTGTTGGTGTTTTGTGGTGTGAATGTGTGTAGCTACGTTTGATTTGTAGCTAGGTATGTGGACCATCTCATCTCATACTGTAGTAACAGGAGATAACATTTTCGAAAGAATTTTTTCTTTTTATGCACTCGTTGGCGGTGAAATCTGCCCACAAAAGGTGTGATCGGAAATTTTCACACTACAGTGTTTTTAAAAATCACCTCATCTGATAGTGATAGGAGATAACATTTTCGAAAGAATTTTTTCTTGCTGTGCACTCATTGGCGGTGAAATCTGCCGCCGAAAGTTGGGGGCGGAATTTTTCACACTACAGTGTTTTTAAAAGCAACGTCATTTGATACTGTAGTAGCAGGAGATAACATTTTCGAAAGAAATGCTATACTCTAGTTGCCGGTGAAATCTGCCGCCAAAAGTTGGGGTCGACAATTTTCATACTACAGTGCTTTTAAAAACCACGTCATCTGATACTATAGGAACAGGAGATTTTCGAAAGAAATTTTCCTTGCTATGCACTCGGTGGTGAAATCTGCCGTCAAAAGTTGGGGTCGGCAATTTTCACACTACAGTGTTTTTAAAAACCACGTGATCTGGTACTGTAGGAACAGGAGATAACATTTTCGAAATAAAAATGTCTTGCTATGCACTCGTTGGCGGTGAAATATGCCGCCGAAAGTTGGGGGCGAAAATTTTTACACTGCAGTGTTTGAAAAACCACGTCATCTGATACTGTAGGAACAGAAGATAACATTTTCGAAAGAATTGTTTCTTGCTGTGCACTCGTTGGCGGCGAAAGGTGGTGTCGGAAATTTTCACACTACAGTATTTTTACAAACCACGTCATCTGATACTGCAGGAACAGGAGATAACATTTTCGAAAGAATTTTTTTTCGTTATGCCCTCGTTGGCAGTGAAATCTGCCGCCAAATGTTGGTGTCCAAAATTTTCACACTACAGTTCTCTTAAAAACCACGTCATCTGATACTGTTGGAACAGGTGATAACTTTCTTGAAAGAAATTTTTCTTGCTATGCATTCGTTGGCAGTGAAATCTGCCGCCAAAAGTGGGGGTCGGAAATTTTCACACTACAGTGTTTTTAAATACCACGTCATCTGATACTGTAGTAACAGGAGATACCATTTTCGAATGATATTTTTCTTGCTATGCACTCGTTGGCAGTGAAATTTGCCGCCAAAAGTTGTGGTCGGAAATTTTCACACTACAGTGTTTTTAAAAACCACGTGATCTGGTGCTGTAGGAACAGGAGACAACATTTTCGTAAACCATTTTCTTGTATCCTTTGGCGGTGAAATCTGCGCCAAATGTTCGGGACGAAGAGCCAAAAGGACTCTAACCTGGGGTGACGTCATTAAAGATGGCGTCCAAGATGGCCGACCGGAAGTGAAAAACGAGGGAAATTTAAATTTTTAAATGACAGGTGGCACCACCTGTCAACATAAGACGATCCGCCATTTCTATTTTTGCGCATGCGCAAACCCAACTTTGTTAATAGTAGATGTAGAGGTATAGTGTTTGGTGTCATGTTATTCGTCGCGACGAGTGGAATTTAAATATGGCAGTTTGAGCATGCGCAAACCAACTTTCATATTAAGTGGTGTAGAGGTAGTGTTTGGTATCATGGTAATCGTCTCGGCGACTGTAATTCAAATATGAAAGTTTGCGCATGCGTACACCAACTTTGTTATTAAGCGGTGTATATGTATAGTGTTTGGTGTCATGATCTCGACGAGTGGAAATCAAATATGGCGCTTTGCGCATGCGCAAACCAACTTTTTTAGTTTTTAAGTTAACATCTATGTGTTTGGTGTCATGTTACTTATCTCGATGAGTAGAATTCAAATATGGCGGTTAGCGCATGCGCAAACCAACTTTTTAGCTTATTAAGTTGATCTCCATGTGTTTGGTGTCATGTTAATCGAAGAGTGCGTATATCAGTCTCCAACCGCTGAAATGTATTGGTAATCAGCAGATGAGCGATTAAAGTCTGCTTTTGGCACCTGGTGAACTCAGCCATCGAAATGTAATCTTGAGGCTACATTCCCGTGGATCTTGTAGTCACAGCATATAAGGTTCTCAAAGATCATAGAAGTGTAACTCTATGATTGTGAATTGATTAACACAATAGACAATTTACATCGGTTTTCCATTAAATGAATTTAACATTTACCTAATAGTTTTTCATACATAGAACATTATTACATGCAGAAAAATACCCAAAAACATATGTAGTGGGCAGAAAAATATTTTAAAATCAACAAATTTTGAATTATTATCATGTGACCGCGAATCTTCTGTTATTGGTCGTGACGTACTTGGACAGTGAATAAATGACGTGTTTACATTTGACTTATCGTATGATAAGTACGGTCGCTTGTTTCTCAATACCATGGTGAATTTTGTTCGTTTATCGGGATCTCAAGCTCATTTTCATTGTTGACATTACCGTCCAATGACGTCACAGATCATGCCGACAAAATAGTGGTGTTTGAAATCAATTATGAAATTCGCATTTTCAAATATCTTTTGCATCGTTATTTTTTTAGTATGTGAACTGGGAAAAATATTTAAAATCATCTGTGTGGGATGTCTATCAGATGTGATAATAAAAAAAAGATGCAAATTGTCTATTGCCGAGTTCAAGGTTTATAGATTAGATAGGTTGTCTGGTAACTCTGAGAGGGGAGAGACGCGATAGGAGGGCAATACGTCATGTGTATTCTAATTGCGAATAACACCTATAGTTTGACTTTACATTTTGGTGTTTTAATATCATTTATTAGAAATTTGTGTACTTTTGCCTAAAGATTTTCGAATACGATCAGTTACGGATTTGTTTTAATTTTTATTTTGTACGAAATAGCAGTTCAATCGAAATTATTGTCTTAAAAACGATATCTTATTTTTTGAGGTATTGTGCTATAAACATAACTGCACAGTGAATCAGCGGTATTACGAATTGAACGTTATTTATTCAAGATTATTTTTATATTCAACAATTAAATCGGTGAATCGTGATAAATATAGATATGTGCTTAATGAAAAAAAAGAGGTTATATATTCTTAAAACAAGCACTCACTAAATAAGTTGACCTAAATATCTGTTTAGATGTCTGGTGAAGTTGTTTATAGTGTATTAATGTACAAAAATAATTCTAAAACGCCAATGATAAGTGGAGATAAATTTTCCTTCTTTTCTTTTCCAAAAGGAGTAAAAATAAAACTATTAGGTATATTTGCAGACAAGCTCACGGTGGGTTTTTATTTTTTAAAATCAGAAATATGCTTAGAACCTCACTTGGATGCATAAATCACGAAAAATTTCTTGCAAACTACCCTCAAGTACCAGGAGTGAATAGGGGTGCTTAGCGGATAAGAGGATAAAAAGGAAGTATAAACGAAAAATTAGAAAAAAAAACAACTTATCTGTACCTGTATAAGCTGCCTTTATCTCATTTTGCAACTACACCTCCTTAAAATATTGTTTATCCCGCACAGATCTGGTCCCGTAAGTTTCTTGGGGGTTGTGTGGTTGTAGTAGGCATGCAGACGGGGAAGAACCCTCCGTGTTGGGAAAGGGTTATGCCAGCATAAGACGAGGGTGGGGGTGGGTGCTTTGTCCACTACTGCATGCATACAGCCACCTTCCATGTATAAACCAGAAGAAAATGTTCTTTGGAACAACCCACAAGGAAGGTACTGGAGCTGAGACAAATAGGGGTTCTGTGCGGGGTACACATGATTTTAAGGAGGTGTAGCTGCAAAATGGGATAATAATAATGGAATATAGATCCGTCTAAGCTGTTTTCTCCCATTTTTCGTCTCTTGTTCCCCCTCCATCACCCCTATTCACTCCTGGTCCCTTATTTTTTTTGGGGTTGTTTGCAAGAAATTTCTCTTGTGGTTTATGCATCCAAGGTGGGTTCTAAGCATGTTTATGAAAAAAAATCCAAAAGCCCTCCGTGAGCTTATCTGAAAATTTAGCAACTATTATTATATATTTGTGTGTGTTTTAGATTCTTTTACGTCGGCCTTTTTTCGCGACTATGGCAAATCACCGACGCCAGGGAGCAGTTTCACCTCACTATCCTGGAAATTTTGCCGAACCCCTGTCTTTCTGTAAGGAGGGTAGGGATCTTTAACGTGCCCAACATCGCATGGACACGGGACCTACGGCTTTACGCCCCCTCCGAAGGGCGGAACGTGCAGACTTTCAACTTGCTCAAATACAATGCCAGAACCTCGGTTGATGTTAATTTTACAGTTTGTACTGAAAAAGTGAAAGGAGTACCCTGGGATCGAACCCAGTACCCTTCGGTTCAGAGGCACACGTTCTTACCCCTGAACCACCGAGGTTCTATTTTATATATATTTATAACTTACTTATTGGGATATCACAATTTACTATAATTTAAAAATTAAATATAAGATGTCTGAGTTTTCTGCTTAAAAGTCGATTGTAAAAATTATAAACCTCCTATTTTGTATGTGTGAAAATACATACCTACCTAAGTATTATACATTGAAATAATTTACTAATTGTGATTAGTTGCATGTTAATAATTGAATATCCAGTAAAATACGTAAACTATTAAAAACAACTAAAAAGCTAAGTTGTGCTTTAGAAGAGAAACATTCTGTCCAATTTGAGGCATTATGAATTGATAATTTCATAAATAATAATTAATTTTTTAACCCTTTTTAAGGTAATCCAATTAATTGAAGCCGTTAATTTGACATTGACTAATATCCTAAAATTTCAATACTTTCTGTTACTATGTGAAAACAATCTTAATTTCAACTTATTAAATATTTAATCTTGTTATAAGTTCAAAAAAGCATAACTTTAAAAGACGAACATAAAATGTCGTCTGATTTCAATATTCAATGCATTATTATTCCACTAGATTTAATTTCGGAATACATGTGACGTATTCCCGCTTCCACTCTCCGATTGGTCGAGAGTTACGAGACAACCTATCTAATCTATAAACCTTGTGCCGAGTTCACCATAAGCCTTTGAATCTCGGTGGTCCAGGGGTAAGAACGTGTGCGTCTGAACCGAAGGGCACTGGGTTCGATCCGAGGGTACTCCTTTCACTTTCAGTACTAACTGTAAACTAACTTCAACCGAGGTTCTGGCATTGTATTTGAGCAAGTTGAATGTCTGCACGTTCCGCCCTTCGGAGGGGGCGTAAAGTCGTCGGTCCCGTGTCCATGCAATGTTGGGCACGTTAAAGATCCCTACCCTCCTTACAGAAAGGCAGGGGTTCGGCAAAATTTCCAGGATAGTGAGGTGAAACTGCTCCCTGGCGTCGGTGATTGACCATAGTCGGGGAAATAGGCCGACGTTAAAGAAACAAACACACATACATACACACCATAGGCCAACAGCTGCCAACCGTTGAATAGTTATGTGAACGAAAGCGTTACCACTACCGTTGTATTTCTGCCGTAACTCAACTGTTGCGAATCTGTCAAAACGATGACTTATAAACGACACAAAATGGTGCTTGAAATGTTATTATCAGTCTCCAACTGCTGAACTGTATCGGTTTCAGAAGATAAGCGCTTAAACTCAGCTATTTGTGACTGGTGAACTAACTCATTCACTAAATACACCAAGCGCCAACGGTTGAATAGTTGTGTGAGTGTATGAGGTCATCAGTCCCCTGAATTTCTGATGGAACTCAACTGTTACCAATTTGTCAAAAGGGAATTAGACACACGTTTCCAAATACTACTTGAAGTTGTCAGTGCGTTCAACATTCTACAAGGTCTGAAATGTATCGGTAGTCAGCAAATAAGACGTTAAACTCAGCTTTTGGCGCCTGGTGTACATAACACAAAGTACCACCATGGACATAATAGAGATTATATTACATCTATGGTACCTACTATTATTGATTTTATGAACAAGTAATATAACTAGAATTATTTTATGATTGTTCTGTGCTTTTGGTTGGGATGCTTGTTTTGACGTTCAAAATTAGGGTTAGTTTACTTTTCGTTTCGTTGTATTGTATATGTAATGTCTACTACTATCTCAAATCTCTTAACGTTTAACAGTTCGTTCTGATCACAATAAACGAAAGATAACTCTTGGAGTTACGTTCTAATATTTTGTGCGTATAGTTGGTTTCAGTAAGCTTAGGTGTATTATAAGAAAAACCTAGAGGACATCAAGAAAATGAGTGATGAAGAACGTGATATTGATGTTGAAAGCGATGTAAGTTCAATTATTGTTTACTGTTTTTTTTTTAGAATAACCTTATAACCTTATACTGGACAAGTAAAATACTGTATGAATAAACAGAACCAAAAATAAATATTAAATCAATAAGGACAGGTATAAATAAAATTAATGTGGTTCTATTTGGAAATATTTTGGCTCCGGAATTATTGTACATTAGGCCATGTTGTTCTTCAAAAACAGAATGTAAATAGCTGGATAAAACGCAAGCAAGCTTTTCTTATAATTATACCATACATATAGGCCTCTTATTAAATCTGTAACTGGAACATTCTTAGTTTTGGACCCGAGTAACTGACCTTTCTCTGTGTAGCAATTTGTCTATGACATCTTGCTTCAATGGCACCCATATGATTATTGTATTAATATAATATGAAGGCACGACCTGTGGTGCCTTATGTTTGTAATTTTTAGCTAATTTTCATAATTAAATATTTGTGAATTTTTTATTGGATATCTATACATCACAATATTACTGCCTAGCATGGGTAGTTATCATACCATTTCACTAGGACAACTGGTAAATTTGCAGATTACCTCCCGAACGCTTTTTAATTTTTTCTTCAGAAATAAGCCTAGGGGTGATTGCAGCCCCCCCCCCTGGCCAGTCGCCTGGTTGCACAAAAATCTCTTGTGCACACCCTCTAAGGAAGTTACGGGACCACGAGTGAATAGGGGTGCTGGGCGGGGTAGGTAGTAAAAAGGAAATATGAGCAGAAAATGTGAAGAAAATGCTTGAAAGCTGTCTTTTTCACATCTTGACGCCATATTCCCCTTAAACCATGCTTACCCTGCACAGCACCCCTATTCGCCCCAGCTCCCGATACATCCTTGGGGGATATGAACAAAACATTTTTCTCGTGGTTTATGCAACGAAGGTGGCTATATGCATGTGAGGGGAAAGTATAATCCCCATGACGAAGCAGGAATCATATCTCATGAGAGATCATATTTCCAATGTTATTTCTAGTCTATGATAACATAAAATAGTAAATGTGATAATTGTTCAGTTTAACATCCGCAACTTGCTAAGTCCTCGAACACATAAATTTCTGAGTTGGGGTTTATCTGCTGTTGCCACTTTCTTTTTTTTATCAACTTATAAGGTATAATGTTTTATGGTAACTTGTGAAAAATATATTGACAGCATTATGGTAATGAATGGCGTATGGACTTAATTGGGAAACTAAATTTTAAAATACTGATGCAGCAAGTGTGTTATGGTAATGAATAATATATCAATTTTATGATGTCGAACTATATATTATAATTCTGTTTTGTGATTACTTCATTACTCTCCTTCATTAAAACAGATTGATGCAGCATTTTTAGCATATATATATATATATATATATATATATATATATATATATATATATATATATATATATATATATATATATACAGGGTCTCCCAAGTTGAGTAGCCTATTAGATTATTTTCCAAACTATGCATATCTGAATGCTGAAAATTTGCACATGGGGGTTGCAGAAGATGCTCTATCTGAAAAAAAATAATTTCCAAAATGGCACACTTCCGGTTCTACCAGAAGTAGGTGCTAACTTTGTTATTTTAAATAGAACACCCTGTGTATTATTACATTTTTAGAATGCTTATTTGATTTTAGGTGGACTTTTATTAACAAACCTTAGTCCTATCTTCAAATGTTATCGAAATATTTCAATTTTTTCGAAAATTCGAGCCACGAGAAGGCTTTTTTGATAAGGGTATTTTAGCTTTCTGGTGGGTGTGTTAGGATATTTTTTTAAACTGTGCATTGCAGGACAACAAAGGTGTGTTGCGACATTATTGAAACAATATTTCATATACAGGGTGTTTTGTGTAATGTATATGAATTCTGTAGCTTTCAAACTCAAAAAACTTGTTTATTTCAAATAGAACACCCTGTATTTTATTATTTTATCAAATGCTTCTGAAGACACTCTTTCAAACTGTATTAGCATTCCCTATACCTAAAAACGATGTTTCTTGAGTTATTGACATTTTTTAGAAAAAAGCACAGAATTCCGCAAAAAAAAGTTAATTAATTAACTTATTCAATAGAACACCCTGTATTTTATTGTTTTATGAGATGCACTAGAAGTCACTATTTAAAACTGTATTAGCATTCCCTATACCTAGAAACCATTTTCCTTGAGTTATTTACAACTTTTGGAAGAAAGCACAGAATGCCACAAAAATAAGTTAGTTAATAAACTTATTAGAGTGCTGTCTACAGTTTGACGTTTCAGTAATGTGACATTATTGTTTTATTACCTGAGTTGATGTATGTTTGTGTGAACAATAATTATTATTGTTATATCTTGTATATCGTGTTGGGCGAATTATCATAAATAGATAAATAAAAATAAAATAAATTACGACTCGAGAGTATAATGGAAAGCCGTAACTACTCACATGAACAATTGCTCAATTTGTTTTACTTTTACGGGGAGTGTAGCAGAATTGCCAGCAGGACATGTCGAATGTTCAACGAACGGTATCCTGAGGTACCACCAATGACAATTAAAAAATTCAGAAGGTACGAATCAAACTTCTTGAGCACTGGTAGCTGCCATATGAAAAACTCATCAAGAAACGCACCACTAACAGGAAACGAAGACGTTGAAATCACTGTATTATCGTATTTTGAAGCCCATCCCCAGGCATCAGTAAAAACTCCTGAAGCTGATTTGAACCTGTCGCATTCGACAATACATAGAATATTGCGTAAGCACAATATGCACGATTATAAATTTACAACTGTGAATTTTCAACAACCTAGTGATGCAACACGAAGAGTGGAATTTTGTCAATGGCTCCTGGATCATCACCAAAATAGTCCCTCCTTTATAAAAAATATAATTTGGACAGACGAAGCCAAGTTTTCACATGAAGGAATTTTTAACAGACACAATACGCATCACTGGGCACAGCAAAATCCTCATGTGATAAGAGAGCGCTGTTTCCAGAATAAATTTAGTTTTAATGTATTTGCTCTTCTAATGGACAATAAAATTTCTTACTGTATTTACGATAGTAACCTTACCTCCAATCAGTACCTAAGAATCTTACGAACCACAGTCAGTGATTTCCTGGACACTCTACCCCTCAACCATCATATCAATTGTTGGTATCAACTAGATGGTGCCCCTGCGCATTCTTCAGCAGATGTCAAGGTGTACATGAATGAAGTGTTCGAAGATAGGTGGATAGGACGCGGAGGAAGATATGTTTGGCCTTCACGGTCACCCGATCTGACGCCGCTCGATTTTTACTTGTGGGGCAAGATCAAGTCAGACGTTTATGCAACTCCAGTTAATTCAAGAGAAGAACTTGAAAACCGAGTTCGAAATAGTCTCGACAACCTTAATCCATTCGAAATACAGCGTGCAACAAGTGATGGAGTTCTATCTCGCTTGGAAAGATGTGTTAATGCAAATGGTGGGCAATTTGAACAATTCCTATGATAATATAATTTCTTTTATGTGTGACAGACATTCACATACATACATAAATACATACATAAATGCATACATTATTAACATAATACTGTATTGGCCGAATTCTGTACTTTTTTTTAATTAAATTGTTAACAACTCAAAAAAAATGGTTTCTAGGTATAGGGAATGCTAATACAGTTTTAAATAGTGACTTCTAGTGCATCTGATAAAACAATAAAATACAGGGTGTTCTATTGAATAAGTTAATTAATTAACTTTTTTTTGCGGAATTCTGTGCTTTTTTCTAAAAAATGTCAATAACTCAAGAAACATCGTTTTTAGGTATAGGGAATGCTAATACAGTTTGAAAGAGTGTCTTCAGAAGCATTTGATAAAATAATAAAATACAGGGTGTTCTATTTGAAATAAACAAGTTTTCTGAGTTTGAAGGCTACGGAATTCATATACATTACACAAAACACCCTGTATATGAAATATTGTTTCAATAATGTCGCAACACACCTTTGTTGTCCTGCAATGCACAGTTTAAAAAAATATCCTAACACACCCACCAGAAAGCTAAAATACCCTTATCAAAAAAGCCTTCTCGTGGCTCGAATTTTCGAAAAAATTGAAATATTTCGAAAACATTTGAAGATAGGACTCAGGTTTGTTAATAAAAGTCCACCTAAAATCAAATAAGCATTCTAAATATGTAATAATATACAGGGTGTTCTATTTAAAATAACAAAGTTAGCACCTACTTCTGGTAGAACCGGAAGTGCGCCATTTTGGAAATTATTTTTTCAGATAGAGCATCTTCGGCAACCCCCATGTGCAAATTTTCAGCATTCAGATATGCATAGTTTGGAAAATAATCTAATAGGCTACTCAACTTGGGAGACCCTGTATATATATATATATATATATATATATATATATATATATATATATATATATATATATATATATATATATATATATATATATATATATATATATATATGTATTAGGTTTTAAGCCTTTGGAGGTTTGATAAAAAATATTTATTTGAACTCTAAAGTACAAACGTTAATAAAAATGAAATTTACAAAGTTTTGAAAGAGGCGAACAAGAAGTTTTACCAGTTAATTGTACAATGTAATAATCATTATTTTAATCTAACAGCGTTTATACTTATAAACTAGGTAATGCATACAAAGTAGGTCACTGTTCTGCTTGTACTTGGATTCTGTGTGTGTGGCAGAAGTGCAGGTTCGGCGTCCAACCGGGCTGATGCAATCATGTTATAAACCGTGGGATTGCCTTTGTAGCAGGTAACTATCTGATGACGTATTTCCTCCATCCTTAATGTGAAGGACGTCCTCGTTCTTTTTACTTGGCTCTTCTGATGTTGACCATTTCTGTTGCTTTATCATCTTCTTGATATTCTGTCTGAAGATTTAGCACAGGATAACCAGTATGGTGATGACAAGTGAGGAAGTTACTCCCATATGAGTCGAATGTACCAAGGGGTGTAATACATGATAATACTCCTTCTTACTACAAATCCTGAATGCTATAAGATATCAGTCACCGCCCCCCTTGGTCGCTCAGACCACGGCATGGTCACTGCTTCCTGTGCAATGCAACCCGAGGTCACACAGTCATCACACCCACGTATCGTTTGGCACTACAACTCCGCAAACTGGGACGAAATGCGGGACTACTTTTCCTCATTTCCATGGGCGTCTGTCTGCTTCTCTCATCCTGACCCCTCTGATATCTCACAAAACGTCACCGAAATTATCCAAGCTGGCATGGAATTATTTATTCCACGTACACAGAAAACCTCTTCAGCCACTCAAAAGCCCTGGTTCTCTAAATCCTGTGACAAGGCCAGACTTGAAAAGGTCAAAGCTCACAAAACGCTTCTACACAATCCCAGTCAAGAAAATCGTCAAGCATTCAACGACGCAAGAAACCGCTATGTCCGCATTCTTTCTGAGGCAAAAAACTCGTTTAATAACCACATCAAAAACAAAGTCCTCTCAAGCTCCAACGGCGGCAAACCCTTCTGGACTCTTGCTAAGTCTATTGGGAATAATTTCTGCAAGAGCACGTTCCCACCTCTTGTCTCAGGTGATGAAATTGTTTCTACCGCCCTGGGCAAGGCTGAACTTTTTGCTTCGTTGTTCGCCGGAAATTCTACTCTCAACCCACCTCCAAATGTTCAACCACCAACAGTCCCCAATGTCGCGCATAAAATGACTGATATCATTTTCCAAACTAAAAAGGTACGAAAGATGCTCTCTTCTCTTAATACCAGGAAAGCCTCTGGTCTTGACGAGATCCCAGCAATTGTTCTCAAAAAATGCGCACCAGAACTTGCTCCTGTCCTGACTCGTCTGTTTCAGATATCTTACAATAAAGGCATATTCCCTAGTAACTGGAAAACTGCTCGAGTACAACCCATCCCCAAGAAAGGATCCAAAGCGCTTCCTAGCAACTACAGGCCTATTTCTCTCCTTTCAGTCATCTCTAAAGTGATGGAAAAGTATATAAACACCGAACTACTAAAATTCCTTGAAAAACACAGTCTAATCCACGACAGGCAGTATGGATTCCGTCAACGCAGATCGACTGCCGACCTCCTTTCCTTTGTCACCCATTCTTGGAACAAGTCTATGGAACAACACGGTGAATCCCAGATTGTTGCTCTAGACATATCCAAAGCATTCGACCAGGTCTGGCACGCAGCGCTGCTTAATAAACTTCCGGCCTATGGCCTACCACCAAAACTTTGTACCTGGACAGCAAATTTCCTCTCCAACAGGAGCATATCTGTTGTTGTGGATGGCCATTCCTCTAAACTGTATCCAATTAATGCAGGAGTTCCTCAAGGTTCAGCTTTAGCCCCTACTTTGTTTCTTCTCCACATCAATGACCTCCTCTCTAGCACATCCAACCCAGTTCACAGTTACGCGGACGACAGCACCCTCCACTCAAACATACAATATTCTAAGCCTGTCTCTTTAGCCCAATTAGATGAGGATCGCAGACTCATGGAGGGTTCTGTCTCCGTAGACCTCCAAAAAATATTAGACTGGGGAAGTAGAAATCTTGTACAATTCAACCCCACCAAAACTAAGTCTTGCTTTCTTTCTCACAAGAGATACAGCAGCCCTAGACCCATCACAATGAACAACCAAGTTATTCAAAGTAATGAGTCCTTTTCTCTTGTTGGCATTACTGTGGATCGAAATCTTAATTGGCACCAACATGTTACATCAATTGCAGAAGCGGCTGCTAAGAAATTGGGTTTCCTCTTCCGGGCTCGCAAATTATTTTCACCAACTAATCTCTATACCTTATACACTTCACAAATAAGGCCAAACCTCGAATACTGCTCCCACATCTGGGGTGCAGCTGCCGCTTCTACACTCGCTATCCTGGACACCATTCAAAAGAGAGCTATACGTCTCATCGGTGACCCTACCCTCACCCAAAGGCTTCCATCCCTTGCCCACCGACGTGCCGTTGGTGACCTCTCTCTCTTTTATAGATATCTGCACGGGCACTGCTCAGAGGAGCTTTCCTCCATAATTCCCCCACCTGCTGCCCCCAGCAGATCTACCAGGGGAACAGAGCGAATGCACCCTTTTAACGTCCAGGTCACCAGACATAGAACATCTTGTTATGCCCGCTCTTTTGTCCCGAGGACTTCCAAGTTGTGGAATTCCTTGCCGGCACATGTTTTTCCTTCTCCTCCGAACCTCCAAACCTTCAAGTCCAGAATTAACAAGCTGCCTCTTTCCTCCTTGTCAACACCCACGGTACGATAGTATTTAGGCTGTAAGCCCTCGTGGTGTGTTGTTGACATTAAAAAAAAAAAAAATCCATTTTTTCTAGCTGGTTTCATGGTTCTTTAATCTTCCTAAGGCCTATTGGGTTGAATCTAACGATGTGTTGAGGTTGTTGTTATATCGGTTGTATTGGTTCTGGTATCCAGGCGATATTAAAACTTCTGTCTTCATACGTTTCACCATTTATTGTTCTCTTGCAGTTATCTTTGCTGGCTATGAGGCTGTTATTAGTAATTATCTGTCTGTCCAATATTGATGAACATTCTTCAGAGATGCTGGTCTTCTGATTGGTAATAAGTAAAATATTTACATTGTGTAGTTGAACCGATGCAGTATAAAGATTGCTTGTGGTAGCAAAGAGGCATATTGTGATTTCATTTAGTTTGCATCTCTTTTCGTGTAGTTGATCGGAACATAGTATTGCTTCTTTGACAGATAGGCAACGTTCTGTGGTCTATAGATTTTTCTGAGGTATCTCCAAGTCAAATGAAGTGGGTGGTAGGAGGACTTTATTATTTTGAGGGGTTGGAATAATTCAGATATACGATCCTGGTGTGCGATGTAAGTTTGGAAGTTTTAGGAGACAAACAGTGGTATCTTTTAAGGACAAAACATTAAATTTGGTGAACTCTAAAATTTTGAAAATATGATTTTGATCGAAGCCGATCAATTCATTGTTATTATAAATAAGTTTTAAATGCTCTCTAACAACCTTTAGATCTTTAGAAGTAAATATCTCTATGTTTGTTATTTGATTAAAACTAAGTGAAGCTGTTTGTTGCAATACTTTTGTATTTTGTAGGAGTTTTGAACTAAGAGCTATTTGAAATTCTACAACGGCTTTGTATTCTGCTTCTCGTTGCATTGCATCTAAACTGATTTTTAGTGAGTCTAGATTTTTATTAATTGATTCCTGTTCTTCTTTGAATCACTGAGTCATGAGGTTAGCGAATGAATTTAGATTGTCTAACTGGACCATCATTTCTTCTTCGTTAGCACATAATAAATTTGTTTTTATTAATTTCTTTTAGGCATTTCTGTTCTAAATTTCTAGTGCGTCTATGAGACCTTTTTTATATCCATAATGAGTTAATTTCAGCATTTGGTTCTTTATAATTCTTAATTGACTGTTTAAAATTCGGGTATAATATTTGTTGATTGAATCAGATTTAATTTCACTAATTTGATAGGCATTGTACAATAACTGATTATAATTTTCTTCTATAAGGGTAGAATTAAAATCAAAGTAAAATCTATGATAATGATTGAGAATTTTCGCAATTCCAACGTAATCTTTAAAATAACTATTAGTTTGGATTGGCTGAAGTTGAAAGGACAGGGTCGTCTTCAGTCATAGGCAAAGCATGCTGTAAAGAAGGAAGTTTCTTTTTAGTTCTTTTGGTCTTAGTAAGGTGGGCTGTTGATTTTCTTGAATAGGGAAGAAGTAGCTTGTTATGTGGCAATTTAATTGGTTCGGAATGTATTTTATAAAGAGGGTCCGCCTTTCGGACTGGTGGTACTCTTATAGCATTTATTTGAATGTTTTGTTCTCTAGTTTTGTTTGTTTTCCCGAGTCGCTCTGTTGCTTTTTGTTTTTGCTTTTGATAAATGGCATTATCAAATGGAACTATTTCTGTCAAACATTTGTTATATTCTTCAAAGACCATTTGATGGGGATCAATAGGTGGTAAATCATCGTATGGGCCATAAAGAAGTTTAAAAGGAAAGTGTCCTGTTGAAGGGTGTATCGATTGATTATAGATTAGGACAGCTGTGATCATAAGAGATTGGGGATTAGGATTTTAGATCTTAAGGAGATCTTAAGGAGATTAAAGAGATTCGAACAGAGCAACTCAGCTGATCAAGGGTTCAGAAACCCAGTGAGAGTTGGGAAAAGACTGGAAAATAAAACCCTCAATACTAACAAAATTAAACAAGCAATAGAGTTTCAAACTCTATAAATACCCTGGCGGAGATGGCAGATTTCCAGCCTTGCTACAGCATGGTTTTGACATATTAAAACCTCACCTGCAACGAATATTCAAAGCTCCTTTAATTCTAAGCTATAATCCACAGGCTGAAGAGAGGCAAATGTGGTGTTCATACCAAAAACAGGACGTCGCCCTATGGATGACACGAATTCCTACCGTACCATTAGCATCACATCCTTTCTCCTAAAGGCAATGGCGAAGGCATTAGATCAATACATTAAAAGTGAAACCCTAAGAAAAGCGCTCCATGTACAACAATTTGCCTATCAGCTGGGCAAATCCACATTAGATGCCCTACACTATTCAGTGAGGGGTATAAAAAAACTCTTGTGGTCAAAGACGACCGTCAGTGCATTCATTGACATAGAGCGTGCCTTTGTCAACACTTTATATCAACCCATTAAACGGGTCCGACAAGAAAGGGAAGTAGAATTCCCCATGGTGAGATGGATTGAGTCAATGCTAAAAAGCCGTGTAATCACGGCTATCACAAATGACATCAACGCAACAGTAATGACGGCAAAAGGTTGTCCTCAAGGAGGAGTGCTAGTATCTCTGCTATGGTCTCTTGTTGTTGATAAACTTATGACTACATTGAACGGAATAGGATTTATAGTCCAAGGATACGCAGATGATATTGTCACAGTAAAGGGCAAGCATGATGCTGTAATATCCAGCTTAATGCAAACAGCCCTAAATATAGTAAGGAATTGGTATGGGACAGAAGGACTTAATGTTGATCCTCATAACACACTTCTTGTCCCGTTCTCGAACAGAAGGAAATTAAATTTAAAAGCTTCCACTCTGAATGGAACACATACAATTTTCCAATGAAGTAAATATTTAGGGATCTTCTTAGATCAAAAGCTCAACTGGAACACAAGGAAAATCTTTCGAGAGCCACAATGACAATATGGATTTGCCGTAGACTTGTAGGAAAGACATGGTGGCTGAATCCCAGGATGGAATATTGAATATCCCAAACTGTGGTTTAACCCACGCATATGCCATCTATAGTATGGTGGCCAAAAACGGCACAAACCTCAACACAAAGCAAATTTCAAAAATTGCATGAGTTGATCTGTCTTGGAATAACGCAAGCTATGGCATCATCCCCACAGCTGCAATAGAACCAATGCTGAATATTACTCCACTGCAGATATACGTGAAGAAGCTTGTGCCAAAATTAAACTAGAAAGGTTTGAACTTTAATTTTCAGTTTTAATGATAATTATAAAGTGCACATTGAACATAATTGTTAAATGGTGTGGCAAAAATAATATAACATTTTCTCTGTGACATATGAGATATGCTAAATTATCATCCCTTATTTTTTTTACGGCACATGCATCTGACAATACACGGAGAAAGGTTTAAACTTTAACTTTAATTATAATTCCAAAGTGCCTCGATGGATATAGAATTACAGGGAAACACCTCAATTTTTCATGTATTGAGAGTGAGAATGTAGTAATTGACATCCTTTATATTGAACAAATGATATGTGGCTAATAAACTTCATTGTCTCTGAACTTATGGCAGAAAGACAAACTCGAAAAACTTGTTTTTGTTCACTTTCCAACAGCTTATTCCTTGCTAAGTGGTGTCAGCCCATCCCTTCGAAGGAAAGTGGAAATGTATAATAATGTTTTCCATAATCTTCAGAACACACGCCCACATTTGCCAGTACAACAGTAGCATACTATCAGTATAACCACGTTAAAAAATAACTGCTACATGATAATATATAGAAAAGGATTACCAAATATAGATTTTTTTATTCTTGGATATGACCATAGCCTTATAGCATTTCCGTTATTGGTAGATTCATAAATAACGAAAGAATATTGACATATATATATATATATATATATATATATATATATATATATATATATATATATATATATATATATATATATATATATATATATATATATATATATATATATATATATATATATATATATATATATATATATATATATATTGAAATGGTGTTAAGGAAGGCAAATTGAAATATCACACAAACTGTCATATATCAATTACCATTCACTATAAATACTTTCAAATTCAAATTATCCACCATTTGATTCACCAATAGTAGAGCTACAAATACATTACATTCACAAGTGCATTAGGATCTGAAATCTCGCCGCCAGATGATCATCCTTGCGACGTTGCCATGTTCACAATTTTTACTTAGGATTTGAAGAATAGTAGGTCAAGGGAATCATAGTAGTTCTATGAACCCATTTAAAATTCATTATTCATTGTGCTTTCGCTCTTCGCCGTTGCACTCCAGTTTAAAACATCTTCGCCTTTGTGTAAGTTAGTCTTCCCTTTGTTGTGTATTTTTTATTGTTAAATAGTAGAATTTGTTTTGTTAATTATATTGTGCTAGATTTAATAATTATTTAGATGTATTCATATTTAGACATAGACTTTATTTAATAAATGCCTTGTATCCCTTTGCTTTTTAGTTGCCTTTGTGTGATATAGTTTTCCCTTTGTTGTATATTTTTATTGTTATATAGTTCTAAGTTGTATTGTTTCATTAGTGTGCTAGATTTAATAATTATTTACATATATTTATATTTTAGAAGCAGATATTTATTGAATAAAATCATTTTGTCCTTTGTTTTCAGTTACTTTAGCTAAAATGTATTTTACTTTCAGTAGTTTCTTGTTAGTTTATAGTTTAAATTAGGTAGCTTTTAGTAATTTTGTATTGATCATTCTGAGTTAGTATTTAGTATTGATAAGTTTCAATAAAATTAATAATTTCTGTTCATACATAGACTACAGTATTTAGATCTGCAACAGTAAAAGATGGTTATTAAGTATTGTTTTATCGAATCTTGTCCCAATAATTCCCAAAACTCTAAGAAAAAATACTTTCTGAGTGTACCTTCAAACGAGCGATGTGGTTTGCTGCTGTCAATCAGACAAGTCAAACAAAGGCTTTACATTCTTGCGAAGACCATTTCAATGTAAGTATACTTGATTATATTTGTAGCCATGATACTATAACAAGATATAATACACATTTGCATTTGTTGAATGTGATGTTATGTTGAGAGTTGAAGCTAAAATAGTACATCAATTTATTGTTTTTCACTTTTTAATACACTACCTCTCAATTACTTACAATTTTAACTTACTTTTACTTACTACATGTTATCTAAGTTTATATGACAAAAACATTTCATATGACTGAAATATCACATAATAGACTACTACTACCACAATCAATCACGCCATTCGAAGGGGTGGGTACACCACAAAGCCTATGCTGTTTATTAACAATGTTTCTCCATGCACTTCTGTCCTGACAAGCTATTTTCACTTCTACATTTATACATGCCCGCAAACACACTCTTATTATGTAAACTTCTAACCTCTTGAATATATCACCCACAACATCCGAACGAGTTTTCCTGTGTCTTCCAAGGCCTTCCTACCAATTACATCCTCACTATAAATGCTTCTTGTCATTTTATCATTATCCATTCGTTCTATGTGTCCAAACCATCTAAGCACACTGCTCTCATATTTTCAATACAGTTTTCTACATTAGATTCCTCCAGAACCCTATCATTTCTAACTCTGTCTTTCCTTGATTGACCCGTCACATGTCTCAGGCAGTCCATGCTTTGCCTGACACACCCAACTTTCAGTCCCATATACAACATTCGGTACCAGTATACCACTGTTATATACATCCACTTTGGCCTCTTTAGATATACATTTACTCCTAGCTACAGTGGTCCTAGCTCCCAGCACTTTTCTGTCTGCATAATACTTTGTATCTCATCATCGATTGTTCCGTTGTTTGAAAACAGTCTTCCTAAATATCTAAATTCCGTACTTTCTCTACCAGATTACCATTTATCAAGAGACTGCAGTTACTCGTTCCGCCCTCTTTATCAAACACCATAACCTTAGTCTTCTCTGCGTTCACACACATTCGTTACTCTCAACAGTGTCTTTAACACCCGCTGCATTTATCATTCAAAATCACTAAGTAGTACTGCATCCTCAGCATACACCAACACTTTTACCTCGGAAGTATTCCTCTTTATGCCTTCTGTCTCTGAGCAAATTACTCTTATACATTTGTCCATAAATATGTTGAATAACCACAATACATCACACATAATAAGAGTTGAAGGAAGTAGAGTTTTTTAAGACATAACAAACTTTTTGTTAATTCATTTTACGTGAAGTTAAATACACAGAAATAAATAATGACTACATTTTCAACAGGTTTCACAAACAACTTTGTTAATGTTTAAAGATGTTGTGAACATATAAATAAAAATATGTGCAAATAATTCCTTTTGAGCAAAGGATACCTTACTATTATTAAGTAAGTCATAATTTAGTTTAAATGCATATACTTGAGAAAACAATCAGTTAGTAAAGTTACTATGACACATATGAGAATTTAAGATATTGCGTCAAAATTGAATATTTTGAGAAAAAACATAATTTTATAAACCCCCCCAAGAAAGTTACATTGTCTAATTTAATAACAGTTAATTTTATACAATCACTTTTAATAGAATGGTCACATTTAAGGGTTTGAAAATCATTATTACCAAATAAAGTTTACTGTAATGTTTTTCAATATAATTTAGCGACATTTAACTCCCTTTTTTAAATACTGTTAACGCAATATTGTATCTTCAAGTGTCAATAGGAATTAGCTGGTAAATTATTGAAACGACCTATTCATTATTTCATCAAGTGACTCGCTTTCTGAACTAAATAAAAAAGTTTTTTTAAACAATTGTACAGGGTTCCCATTTTGAATGTCAATTACCCTGACTCAAAAATCACATTTTCTATAACTTACAGAAGTAGTGTTTTTGGTTTAGTCAAATAATAAGATCATATAATTAAATTAACAACTGGTCAAAAAGATATCAATTCTTTTTGTACTTTCAGCAGATAAAAAGTTAAAAAGGTGTAATAGCCATTATATTTGCTTTTGTAATTCTATTATTTTTGTGTCTTAGTGACACTTTTTTATTGCTAATTTTCCATCTACATTCTGTTTTTCACTTTGAAGCATTTTAATTTTATATTATAACTTCTTCTTGCTACTTTTTTAAAACTAGCTGTAACATCAAAAATAGTGACTTAAGAGTTCTGACTGCAATATGATTTCCATTATATAGTGTATTAGAGAATATATATTAACTCAAAATCCACTTTTTACATTTTCCGAATTTTACCATGCGACAAACTGAAAGAATTTTAACCACGCAAGTTTTTTACTCATCTGTTTTCTTCTCTCCATATGACATCATAACCAAAAAACATGAAATGATTATTACATCTTGTGTAGTTCTTCTGTCATGTATTGTGTCTATCTTTCTGTGTATTTAGAGAACATGCACAGTTAATCACACATAAACTTAAAAGAAGATATCATGTTAAAGTGACAGAAGTAGTGGATTTATTTTTTTCATTTGTTGATGAATAATATCAATTAGTGTGATATCTAATATAGCTAAAATATAAATATATTTACTGTCCAAGTTTCAGTAAAAATAGTTTCTAATAATTTTTCCGTTTTTTATCTAGAATATTTATTCCTGTCATATGTTTCAGCTTGAACAAGATGCTGAGAATTGAATTTTCTTTAAAACGATGGGTTACAGATTAAAACTGAAGCCTGATGTTGTGCCTCATCTTTGTGTAAACAGAATAATGCCAAAGTCCCCACAACAATCAAGTTCCAGTAAGAAAAGGAAAAGTGAAGTGTTGGCCAAACTGGAAAAGGTTAAAGTGAAGCAGCATTTATTTTTGGAAACAGCTAAGCTTTCAACAAGCACTACTCCAACGGAATCTGTATTGCTGCAAGATGAATCACCACCTGAAACTTTTTTTTGTAAGCCATCTCCAGAAAAATGTGGAAACTCAGACGGAAACCATTAAGCGTGCTACGATTGAACGAGAAATCCAAATGAGCCAAAAAACAAAGTATAAGTGTATATTGTTGTATTGTTCGAAACAGCCAGGCAGATAGAGAAAATAAGATCTGTTTCAACTGTCAGTTCCCTATACACCTCAGTATATATGCCTTCAACTTCCCCATCCACGTCAAGTGCCTCTGAAATGAAAGTGCCCAGAGAAAGAAGAACCAGGTTTTACCTGGGAATACCAGAGGATATATATCAGATTTTGCAATTTCTCAAAGAAAGAAGCCAGTCAGTTGAATCATACTATATATTGATTACACTAAAGAAAATTTGGTTAAATGATCCATTCATTCGAATCGGTGATGATTTTAAAATCTCATTGATAAAGGCGAGTCGTATATTTAGATTAACTATACCTAAGTTAGCAAATGAATTGCAAAATTTGATATTTGGCCAAATTCCACGATAGTCAGAATGCTTTTACCGATAACCTTCCGTAAATCATGTTACAATGTAGAATGAATCATTTACTGTTTGGAAGTGGAGATCCAAAAACCAACGGATCCACTAAAACACCATGACGTGGTCAGATTATAAAAAGGCCAATACTGTCAAGTTTTTAGTGTCCGCTACACCAAGTGGCTTCATAAATTTTGTATCTGGTGCCTATGCCGGTAGAATTACCAACAACAAATTTGTTGGTGTGAGTGGATACTTGGATGAAGTGCCTGCTGGGTACATGGCCATTGCTGATAGCGGATTTAACTTTTTAGCATCACAACTGTTTGGAAAGGGTTGCGTTTTCGTCAGGCCTCCATCTGTGGAGAGTGGGCAAAAATATTCAAAAGCAGAGGCAAAACTGAATAAAAGAATAGCTGCTCTGAGAATTCACATTGAAAGAATTATAACAAGAATCAGGGAATTTTCAATGTTTGGACCCCACACATGTATCAGCTCACAGTTACTACATTTAAGTAATCATTTGATAATAATAGCATGTGCACTGGTTAACACTCAAGGACCATTAATAAAATAGATTCATAATTTCTAATATAGGTTTATTTTTCCTTTCCCTATAAAGTATTCTGATAAGAGTTTATTTCACTTCGGGTAAACTTTAAATTGTTTCATTATGTAACGAAATAGTTTCAGATGCTCACATAAACTTTCTCATCTGATGTAGATGGGGCCCATTGGCAGTACATTTTAAATATATTTGTGACGTACAGGCATCATAAAAAATATTATATTATATTTTTTTAAATGAAACACCTGTATATTTATTCAGTTTATACTATCAAAATAGAAACGAGTTTCATTACGGTTTACCTCACCTGTATTGTGGACTAACAAAAAGAAGAAGAAATTAACTTGATACTTGGGAGAGGAATCCAGTGCTGTCACACTGAAGAAAAACACCAGACAATGCAGGCAAAACGATTTATCACTATACCAACAGAGAAGTCTGAACTGTTTCTTAAATTGAACAGGAACGACTTGAGAACAATCACAGAACACTCCCCAGTAAGATATCACCTTATGAGGATAGGTAAGGCGGACAGTGAAAACTGCCGATAATGCAGTTCTGCAGAAGGCTCAAACATCTTGGAGGGATGACCTTAACACCCCAGGAAATAGGTAAAATAGCTCCCAAAAAAGATAGCAGGCTACATAAGAAAAATCTTAACGTTTTCGGCCAGTATTACGAAAATAGTCATGTACAAAATATCCATTGAGGTTATGTATATGACTTATTAAGCAATCTACAATCACTTAATTCCACATTTATTGAATTGTCTAGAAAATTTCCTTGATATTTGTTTTTACCTTTCCCATTTTCTTTATTGTCATTCATTTGCAGGACCACGTAACATTTAAAACATCTTAATGAGTTTTGAAAATTTCTATATTTATTTCTAAGCTAAATAAAATGACAACTAACATTAACCATACCAAAGTTAGTACAAAGTTTAAAACTTTATAACACACAGTTAATTTAGATTAATTATATCCAAGTTATCAGAACCAGTTAGGTTAGGTTAGATTAAATTGTGAGTGGGCCATAATGGTCCCTTCACTGCGACCTTAAGGTCTATTGTGGCTCACGCCTAATTGTGTTATATTTCGCCCAACAAATTCAGCCTCCTACAGAGATCGACAATCTCTGTGGGCGAAAGTTGATCCAGATCTTCTGGTGCAAGCTTTGTCTTGCCAAAGAGCAGGTGTCTTGTCCTGTCCGCAGTCGGACATAGCGAGTGCTCTGCTGTTTCGTCACTCTCTATATACAAGCGGCACTCAGCCTCTTGATCGAGACTAATTCTGTGCATGTGGTGACGCAAGCGTCAGTGTCCTGTACACAGGTGGACTAGAGTTCTCAGTTGTTGTCTGTTTAGCTCTGGAAGTTTTTCAGCCCTTAACCCTGAAAGGCCATTTATGAAGGTATTAGAGTGTGTTAATCCTGGCAGATTTCGCCATTGCTGGATTGTTATTCTATCTGTCAAAGTCTCTAAGATGCACTTTGCTGTGGATGATGATATCCCCAGCACAGGTTGTGGTTCGATAAACTCCTCCTGGGCACCACCCCTGGCAAGCACGTCGGCTGCTACATTGCCATCAAGGTCCGAGTGACACGGTACCCAAACCAGCAACACCTCATTGCAGCTGCCTAGTTCGTTGAGGGTAGATTTACAACTCCATACTGTTTTTGAATTGCAACGGTAGGGACCAAGTGCCTTTATTGCAGCTTGGCTAGCTGAATATATTTTTATCGATTTGTGTGTGCACTGGTTTTGTATAATTTCCCTTGCACACATCTCGATGGCATACAGTTCTGCCTGGTGTATGGTTGCATACTTTCCGATGCTAGTTGATAATTTTGCATCAGTGTTGCTCCCATATGCGCCAGCTCCTGCCCCCCCTATCGGTTTTGGAGACGTCAGTGTACCAGCAGAGATCAGTCGTCAATAGTCATTTGGTTTCGTTTCCAGTTCTCCCCTTCCGGGAGGACAGTCTTGAAAGACAGGTATCTGCTGATCTTTGTAGGTATCAAGTCTGAGATCATTCCCAGAACCTCATGACTCTCAATGTCATCGAGGGGTCCGGACCCTCTCAGATTGATTTTCTTCATCATGCTGTCGGCTGTTTGTTTTAATCTGTATGTTGTCTACTAGCCTCCCTCTCCAGCCAAATGTGAAGAGGTGGAATGTTTAGGACTTCCAGAGTGACTGATGGTAGTGCTTATCACGTTCGTTATCATCAGACAAGCTTGTCTCTGTAGCTGCGCCAGCTTGGCCCTCGTGATACGACGGAGTGCCATAATCAGTTAAGGCGTTAGGCTGTAGAAGATAACATATCCTTATACACATATATACCCTGCATCTTGATTTGGTAATCAGTAATTGTATATTACTGAAGGATTGGCCCGTTTCTCTAGTTTATTGTTCTAATACATTATTTTTAAAATTAATTTCATGAACACTAAAAACTATAATAACATGCGCTCAATCTGAGATTACATATAAAAGTATAACAAACAAAAAAACCACTTATTTGGTTACGATTTTTTCAGTAGCACCATTCTTAAAATTCCTATGTGAATTTAAATTTAAAACTGTTTATAATCACGAATATATAGATTTCTTTAAAATTTTATTCTGCAGAAATAAAAATAAGATCGCTTTTGCACGATCAAAAATTGCCAAAATACATATGACATACATTAGATGTTATAAAAGAAGCAATTCTTGTTTTACTGACAGGCCAATAGGTAGTATAACTGTTATTTATAAAAAAAATACTTATTTCATATGACAAAAATCCTAATACCATTTTCTTTCTTATTTTATTCACTCATTAAAATAAGATGTATTACATCACTCCAAAATACAGAAGCATCATGTTATAAATCCAGACAGTTTCATCCAAAGCATATGTTGTCACTTCTTTTGTAGCCTGAAAATTTGGATTTGCCACACAAAATAGACCATATTGTCGTTTGGCAAAATACATTTGAAGCTGTATCTGAGCCAAATATCTAGGTTGAATACTGTCGTTCAAGATATAGTTTTTAACTGTCTTTTCTTTAAAGGGGCACTTAACTTTAATGACAAGTACGTCAGTTATGCCATCTGGCGAAGTACCAATCACTGGATATTTCCTGCTCACAAATATACCAAGTTTTTTGATTTTTATATTTTCTCTGTTCTATTATTCTAATTACGTCATCTTCAAGTAAACAGCCTCTATCGCTTGAATGCTCTTATTTGCCCATATCGGTGCTCATACCAAGCAGAAGATCTTGATTGCTCTCGGGTGGAATATTCAATTCAACTGCATAGGTGCTCACTTAGCTTGGACGAAATGAATTACAGAAACTCACATACACTCCTGTCTTCCAAAAAAACTTCTTCTTTATAGGATATTGATAGCTGATGAAGGAAGGTGTTCAAAAACTTGGGTTCTTTGATTATGTCAAAAATACCTCCGGCTTGGTCTTTAATAAGACCTTTAAAACTTTCAGCAAATTCCTTGGGTTGAAAAGTTGGTATGTTTTTTCCTGTCAATGCTGAAAGGTTCATAAACTCCACTGACCTCCCAGATTTGGACAAAGAAGTGGCTTTCCAGTAACTTTCAGTCTCCGTTACAGAAATGCAACAGAATGTTTGCAGCCTCCTGAAAATTAAAAAAAAAGTTCATTATACATTTTATAAGAAATGAAAGGTATCATCTGAGCTAAATGTTATTTGAAAGATTAAAAAAAACCAGAATATTCTCTTGTGCAATTTCACACTTTTAGTTAATAATAAATTGAATGAAGGGTATGATTCGAATGCACAAAAAAGTATCCTTTCTTCAGAAGAGGTGATGTAAAATAAATCTATTCTCTAATTTATTTATTTTTTATTTATGTATTTAGATACACCATCCAATAGCAAATTTTCCATTTTAAGGATGGGAAGAAAAAAAATAGAATAGTGAAATAACATTAATAGAAACAAAAAGAAACAATACACACATTCTAGTTAACAAAGTTCGTCAAACGTTTTATTTCAAACATAGAACAATTGAAAACATCCAGGCTGTCCTCCAAAGTTGAATATATATTACACATGTTATAAACAGGCGAAGACCACGTATGTACGAGCCGTTAGTAGATAAAAACTCAGTGGATGACGTGATCCTAAAGATGGTACATTAAAATTAAGCTGTTCTAACAGAGGAGGACAGTCAATTTGGCAATTAATTAATTTATACAAAAATATCAAACAGCTACATTTCCTCCTATTCTCCAAAGTTTGCAAGTCAAAACGTAGTAATAAATCACTGTGTGGAAAGCCAATACATGGGTACTGACCATCCAAACGAAAACAACTATACTTGAGAAACTTTTTTTGAATATTTTCGAGATTACCAATCTGTGTAACATAAAAGGGAGCCCATACCACTGATGCATACTCCAGAGATGACCTTATCAGAGAGCAATACAACAAAATAAATGTATCTGATGAAGCAAAATACCTACTATTTCTAATCAAAAAGCAAATTCTTCTGTAGGCTGAACCAGTAGCATGCTGCAAATGTTGCCTGAATGAGAGGACAGGGTCAAACACAACACCAAGATCTTTAACAACGGATGGCCTTTCTAGTAGCTGACTATTTACGTTGTAATCAAATAGGATGGGGCACCTTTTACGTGAAAAATACATAACACAACATTTAGCGACATTAAGAGAAAATCCATTACCACCACACCAACTATCGAATAAATTTAAACTACTCTGTAACTTATTACAGTCATCAGGATTATTGACGCGCAGGTAAATATTTATATCGTCTGCATATATTAAGTAAGGCACTTCCAAGATGTTTGATATACCATGAATACAAATATTAAAAAGAACTGGACCAAGGATGGAGCCCTGTGGCACTCCAGAACATATTTCAAACCTATCTGATTTAAAGTCCTTAATTTCAATAAACTGCTTTCATCCGCTAAGATATGATTTAAATAACTCGATCAGATTCTCTGAGAAACCAAGACAGTGCAGCCTGTCAATAATAACAGCATGATTAAGGCAGTCAAAAGCCTTCGAAAGGTCTGTATATATGACATCGACTTGGCTATGATTCTCAAGAGCTGCATCAATAAACTGTGTCATTGTGACTAAATTCGTGGCTAGAACGACCTGCCATGAAGCCATGTTGAAAAGCAGATAATCTATTCTTTATGTTAAAGGATATATGTTTATATAAAGCAGCTTCAAAAATGTTACAGAAGACACAGCAAATTGACACCATACGATAATTGGAAAAAAAGAGTCCTTTTACCTGCTTTAAATATGGGAAAACACGTGATAATTTCCAAACTTCAGGGAAAGCAGATGATTCAAGTATAAGGTTAAAATTTTTTGTAAGCGGAACTAGAAAAATACCCAGACAGTCTTTAAACAAGAAAAGCAGGTACCAAGTCAGGACCAGATGAAAAATTAGCCTTGATTTTTTTAGCTGCCCTTAAGATATCCATATCATCCAATCTGTTGATAAAAAAAAGTATTGCCATTATTATTCGTGCTTGAAACAAGACATTGGGAGCCACTAGGAGAAAAATTGTTCCTAAAATGGGAGGCGAAACCATCCACTAGTTCCTGCCCAGAAAGATTATTTGGAAAGCAAGCTTTACTATGTAATTGTAAGAACAGCTTGTAAGGGTTAAGTTTAAGATCCTGCTCGATTTTCCTCACAAAATTCTGATAAAAAACCTAATATCCCTCTTGATTTTAATTTGCATATCTTTGAATTTCTCAAAACATTCAGAGTTTTCAAATTTTTTGAATTTATGCGAATAGTTAAATTTTTGTTTAATGTTACGTTTTGTTTCCTTAGAAAACCACGCAGCAAATCGATCTCCAGCTCTCAGAGTTGTCTTAGGAATAAACAGGTCAAATATATTATAAAGTTTTGAGTAAAAACATTCCATCATTGAGTTTATATCTGTGAAGTCATCGAATTCGTCCCATGACACCTCCTCCAGATGAGAATAAAGTCGATAAAATTACACTGCCTAAAATTGTAAGACAAATGATCAGTATTCCCGCCAAATGAAGAAACTTTAGAGATATAGTATCAACAGTAACAAACAATGAAGGATGATAACCGTCAACAGCAACAGGAAATTCATTTGCAGTCTCAACTTGACAAGAACGAGAGGAATGAACCAAATCAAGTATTCTGTTATTGATATTTCTAACAAAATTAAATTGTTTGATAAGAAGTATATCACAAAAACTCAAATATGATTCTTAGGAGAAGCATTGAAAGGGTCAACATATTCAGGAAGATTGAAGTCACCTACAAATAATGATTCATGACCATATCTAATATGAAGCATTTCCAAAGCTTCAAAGAAGTCAGAATAATCTGCTGTGCTAGTACCTGGAGGAATATAGATCACAAATATATTCAAAGAGGCAATATGATTTGATATATTAACACCAACAATGTCAATACCAGACAGACGCAAGTATATCACAGTTACGAGAAACATTGAGTGATCGTATCATGAAACACGAACGAACAGCCAGTAAAACACCACCACCCCTTGAAAGAGAGGTAGCCAACTTATCCCAGTCAGACCTAAATACTACATATTTAGCATCAAATAGTTAATTGCTTGAGATACTACTGTCAAGTCTCGGAAAAAGCAATAACGTCCAACCAACTGGTCTGTGCATAAACAAAGTTAAAAACATCAGAGGTTTTTGTAGGAAGGCCTCTTACATTCTGATATAATATTCTCAAGTGTTTATGATTATGTCTAGGGTTTGAGACAGATCTAACAGGTTTGTTAGAAGACTGGGTTTCCACTTCAGCATGGCATTGGGGTAATTGCTATTTCATCTGCAAAATCTCTGCTCTCACCGATTGCAGCTTTTATTTGTAAATCACACAGTTATGGTCCCAGGTTGCATGATCATAGGCAACTTCATCTTTTACTTTAGCAGCATTGAAGCAGTTCACGCAACAAAGAGTAAAAGCCATACAGTTTTTCAGAGGATGCAGAGCACATAGGACATATGGTTTTGCCCCTACAGGATTTGGAAGTATGGTGGAAGCCAGAACAGTTAAAACATCGCGTAATATCAATACCATCATAAACAGAGCAGCGATCATACCCGATAAAAATCTGACCAATGTCTAAAGCAGACTTATAGGAAACACAATCAACTTGCAGAACAGCCTGATAAATTCTATTATTACTTCTTAGATGATCAGTAGAGATTAACTTAACATCAGAGTCACCAAAGATGTTTCCACTTTGAAGCTTAATGAGTCTTATTAATTCATCCCCCTCAATATTTTCAGAGAGGCCAACAATATGTATTTGCTGGTGTTGATGCTAAACTTCTTTCACACTATATTCACCAGAAAGACTGCTCTCAGCCAAACACCTGAATTTTTCCCCATCCTACCTGAATGAACAGCTAACTATCAAGCCACCTTTAGCAATATTTTTGACTTTAGAAACACAGATATCAGTTGCCGCAGGATTGACACTCCGATACAGATCAGCCTTGGTAACAGCAGCAGACTGAGTGTCATCCTTTGGCCTTATAAGCACAGAAACTCCTCTCACAACAGACTGTGCAAACGTTGGAACACTGCGGACACCAGCACCCTGAGAACGATCGACAGACTTAGATACCGCAGACTCGGACAAATCAGGACTGGTGATGCATCTGACCAGATCTATATTAGAGTGCTTCAATGTGGCTATATCAGCCCTCAATTCACCAATAACTGCTAAGAGCTTGTCAATTTCAGCAGCAAAAACATCCCGGGAGATAAAATTGGAGTTTTCAACACTAACTATCTGCACATATCCCACTGTATTGTCTCCATAAGATTCCTTCGTAGCCTTAGAAGTAGAAGGTGAATTTGTCATTTGAGAATAATAATTGCCAAAAAGAGATGATATATTTTCAACATTTCCGTGGCGTCTCTTAAATGATGACCACCTTTGCTTTGGTTTACCCTTCTAATTTTTTTGTTCTGCTTTTTGGTGTATTAATAATGTATCAAAAAAGTAATTTGGAAACCTAAATTACATGGAAATTATGCACAAAATACATGTGCCTACATGTACTGAATAAGGATTCATCATCCACATAATTTTTTGCAAAAAGTCAGAATGTTCTTCTATCGATTTAAAAGCCATTGGCAAAACCGCATTAGTTTTTCAGCATCCCCAGGGTGTAAATCCTGAACAGCCTGTAGGTGATATGCATGCCTGTGGTCATCTCCTAGTGTTCGTAATATTTGAGACTTGGATATTTGTAGTTGCTGAGCTGCCTTGCGAGAGCTGAGCCTCGGATTGTTATCAAAAGTACGAAGATTCCGATTCCGATTGTTATGTTCATTATTCACATGTAGGCAAGAGTTACGAAAATTACTGTCTTGCAATGAAGACATAAGCAGCTGGAATTCTTCTATTTGGGTGTCTTCTATATTCACGAACTGCCGCTTCCGCATTTTCATCAGAAATCTGTAACAAAAATGAATATCAGCGTATTCCTCTTTAGTAAAGAGCATTTTTTAGGATAATAACACTGATAAAGGATAACACTTACGGGCTAACTAAATGTCACACATTTACTAATTAATTTAACAGATAAATTTGTTATTGTCGTACTTGCTGAATTGTTTGACATCTCCAGCCTTCTCCGTTTTTGATTATTTAGTTTTAAGGATTCAGGAAGCCTGCAATGATACGCGCCAACATCATTTTTGATTTTTTATTCTTTACTCAAAAACGGTGCGTCGTACAGAAGAATCGAAGGAAAGCTTTTTTCTCACAAATTGGATGGGGAATTCAAAATTGATCTTTATTTTAAGAAAAAGCAGTCTCGTAACAGTTTTTCATTTAGAAATATTCAGTAATGTGCTAGTAGGGATGTCACTGGCAAAACAAAAATCACATTTTTCATAGGAAAACGTGCTACCTTGATGGCAGTTAACGCCTACAAAATTTCATCCCAATATCTCCAGCCGTTTGGGAACAATTAATAGATCTGATCTTTTCAAACTTGAACACCCTGTATTTTCTTAACGAAGCATTTCCCGAATATAGTTCATAGAGCAAACTCCATATTACTTTTCGTTTCTCTATCGTTCCCTGAATTTTCCGCATTGAAAACAGGACCACCCTCTATAATGGAGTTTTTATTATATTGAGTAACAAATAGTTTAGTTTGTCTAACTGATGTTTATAAAATATGTATATTCAGTAACCAGTAAAATCTCATTTACATTTTTCTTTAGAACTTATTATTAATAACAAATTTTTCGCCCACTATTACTCATCTAATAAACAACTATACTTCTTTTTACTGAAATTACATGTATTCTTATAAAAAAAAAACAGGTACACATTTCTTGACCTGGGACACCAACATATTACAAACGTCCTTAGCAATATTTACTCAAGGGTTAAATGTAAGATGAAGCTGTGGATCAAACGATTTTGTAACAAAGTTTAATATTCAAAGTTGTTTATTTTCGAATAATTATTAATAATTGTCTCGATGAAGTTACGTTGAGTATGTAGGTGTAATATTGACATATGAAAACTGTTATATTTAACATTAAGAGGTTTAAATTTTTTTATTAGAAATATAAAAACTTTTACTCTAAACAATTAAGGTGTAATATTTACCTGTGTTGTGATTCTCCATATATATATATATATATATATATATATATATATATATATATATATATATATATATATATATATATATATTTCTACTATATAGGTCATACTGGTAACCAAATTTGATGCCTGCTTTCTTAAAAAAATATATATATATTTGCTATTTAAAACATTTGTATGAAAATTAACTACTATAACGCTTTTGCTGCGTCCAGACTTTTTAATCTGCCTTAAATTCATCAAGTGGCTGTGGGGGAGATTTTTGTCATCGTCTTTTTTTGTGCTAAAATGCATAGTTTTGGAGAAAACCGTTGTTTTATAGAATTTTCTTACTGCCTTAAAAAATAATCAGTGCAACAATTACAACAATAATTTAACTGATTTACCGTAATTACACGGATTCTTGTGAAAAACAGATACAAATTTTTCGTTTGTACTGGGCCTTTCTCAACACATCCTTAGTTTTAAACAATATTAGTTGTTGGCATAAGCCAAGTGAAAACTGCTTAAATTTTTTTTAAGAAGTGAGGGGGTGGAGGTGTAAAACTGTTCCTTTTAATTTTAAATCTTTATGAAGAAATGTGTTATATGTTTAGAAGTAGATTATAATATGAAATGTATAGTTATAGTTCATGTTTCATAATAATAGGTATAACTAATGCTTATTGGGGGTTGTTTATAGGGAAGACATTTTCTAGATAGAGGGTTGAAATTAGGCGCATGATGGTCATCTACATCAAATTTGGCAGGGAGATAGTAGGGGAATTTACAATTTATTTTTTCTGCAAAATACGTAGTTTTCGACAAAAATTTAATTTCAATGATTTTTCTTAGGGACTTAGACAAAAATCACTTCAGTTGTAGATCTTCAACAAATCTATGAATAATTTTGATGTTTACTGATTCGTCGAAATTACACGCTTACTTACGGAAAACAGGTACAATCTTGGGTGGTGTTGCCAGTTTTGACCAAAATTAGTGACACACACAGTAGTATATAAGGGAGTGCGGAAGGGTCAAGATTCAGTTGCTATCGCGGTTTTGTGCAGTGAAGTTGTTTTTGAGTGAGTGATTTATATCTTGCTGTCTCAAAGCCACAACATGTAAGTAGATCAATTTTTAAGAAGGGAGTGGGGTGGTGGTGTAAACAGGTTTGTTATTTCCATGAATTTTAAGTCTTTCTAACTTGTGTTTGTTTAAAGGTAAAATATAATATAAAATATATAGTAAAATAATAAGCGTTCTGCAATAATAGATAATTATTTATGGCATGCGAAGGGTGTTCACAGGGAAACAAGTTTTCCAGATAGAGGCTTAAAATTAGGCACATTCTGTTTATCTCTAGCAAAACCGACAGGGTAGATAGGGGGAGATTTTTCAGGTTATTTTTTCTTTAAAATAGTTTCTTAGGAACTTTGAAAATAATCACTTCAAATCTAATCTTCAACAGTTGTAATAATAATTTTTAAATTGCATTGAAATTACATGCATTCTTACGAAGAACAGGTACAAACTTGCAAATGTGCAGAGCTTTCTTAACACATTGATCAAATTGTTGTTTGCGGAGCGTATAAGGGAGTGTGGACGGGTCAAGATTTAGTTGCTATCGTGATTTTGTGTAGTGAAGTTGTTTGTCAGTGAGTTATTTATCTCTTGTTGTTTAAAAGCCGACTGAATGTATGTAACTCGATTTTTTTTAAAAGAAAGGAGTGGTGTAGTGGGCTAAACAGTTTTGTTACTTTTATAAATTTTAAGTTTCTAAAATGTGGTGTAACTTTAAATGTAATAAAATAATATGAAATCTGTAGTCAAATAATAAATGTTTCATAATAGGTAATTACTGCATGCGCGGCGTGTTTATAGGGAAGACATTTTCTGGATCGAGGGTTGAAATCGGCCATATGCTCTTCAATCATCACCAAATCCGACATGTGGTGTCGGGGGTCTTTTTTAATTTATTTTTTCTCTAAAATGTATAGTTTTCGAGAAAAACGCCATTTTATACATTTTTCTTAAGGAAAATAATCACTTCACATCTAGACCGAGTTCATAATCTGGACAGCATTTTTTATTATTGTATGCATTCTTACAAAAAAAAACGCAGGTACAGACTTGTAGATGTAGTGGGCCTTTTCAACACATTATTAGTTTTAAACAAATTTGGTTGTTCGCAGAGCGGTATATAAGGGAGTTTGGTTGGGTCAAGCTTTAGTTGATATCACGGTTGTGTATTGAAGTTGTTTCTCAGTCGGTGCTTTATCTGCTGCTGTTTCAAAACCGCATAAAGGTATGTACATTGTTGTTTTTGTTTTGTGGACTGCGGCGGGAGGGGGACGGGTGCGCGGAGGTTTTTAAACAGTTTTTTCTTTTCATGAATTTCAAATCTTTGTAAAATGTGGTGTAAGTTTAAATGTAACTTACAACATAGTATGTGCAGTTATGAGATAAATATTTTATGATGATTATAGGCACTGTATGTGGAGGGTAGTTAAAGGGCGAAAACACTTTAGATAAATGATTGAAACTATGAACATACTATTCTGCTGCACCCACTTCGGTAATGGAGTACTCTTTCGTTAAAATCCATTGTGTCAAGAAACATTCCATTTTATAGAATAGATTTTTCTTATGGACCTCAATTCAGTTTTACCTCTTCTGCTGCAATAATAATTTAATACCTTTGTCTGATTCACCGAACTTACACATTTGTATAAGAAACGGGTAATGTAAGTAAATAATGTTTAAAGGGAACCAGCAAAGGTCATACAGTTTTGTATTTTTTATAAATTCAGTTTTCTAAAATGTAGTGTAGGTGAGAGATAGAAGACCGCACCCTAGAGTAAGGTATCACAAGCAAACTTTCTATGTTTATATTTTACCGGAAGTCGCTTTAAAAAAAACCCTATTGTTTCTACGCAGTTTCTACATGTTTCTTTATCAAAGACACAGTCAAACTACTGTATTGGAGTCCTGTATCATACATAGATCACTTCATTTCGTTACTACTTCTTGACCTACCGAAGAAACTGTGGTCTAATAATAATAATGGGTTTGGATATTGTCAAAGAAGTTTAAACAATTTGCATAGTGAAAATCCCAATGTAGAATCTGGTGTTATAAATTGTAACCTTACCAATCTTAGCCTAAACAAAGCTAAAGAGGTTGGTGAGAGACATAAATTGATAGCTGCAATGATCCAAGTATAGAGCTTTAGAGCCATGTATTGTAATACAAAGAAGCCTCTAACAACTTTTACCTCTAGAAAAGAAATAGCAGCAAACTGAGTGTGATCGAAAGATAGCGCCACAGCATTTAAAGGTTCTACTAAAACTGGTATTATTATTAACCTGAAACACGCTGACCTAAAGAAATTCTTAGAAGATGCCTTAGTTATATCCAATAGAAGAATTTCAAGTGAACCTAAAAAAAACCCATTAAGGTGAATACCATTTTCTGTGGAGAGTTCACTCCTAGAAAAAGGGACGAGCAGGTGTATGAACTAAAATACTTCAATACAAAACACATTCCAATATATGCAGGTCACAATTTACGAGCCTGGTACAAGGTGAACTTACACCGACCTATTTCAAAGAATATGTAAGAATCCCAAGAAAGAGACAGCGGTTGGGCTCTATCAGCAGTAATTAAGCTGCAAGTGAATATAAATAAATTTAGCCCTCAACTTGGATTATCATATATCGAACTACCGCATGAATTGCTCTGAAGAAGGCTCGCCTAACCGTGCAAAACGATGATAACAAGTGTTTTGCGTGCACGGTTATAGCAGCTCTTCATCCTTTATTTATTTATTTAATTGCGCAGCAGAAGCAATTTCCTTTTACAGGACATCAAAAATAGCACATTATCATCAGAATACAATATATAATAACTAAGCATAATTAACAAAAAATATAACAATAAAAAATACAAAACTAGTTTTATACAAAAGATGCACAGAGACAAAATATAACTCTAAACAAATGTAAGTGAAACAAATGACAAGATGTAATTTAAAGAGTCCGTGTTTATGTCACAGCTTTGACATATCCTATTAAAGTTTGTTAAAATGAAGGGGGGGGGGGGTCTATTATTACATTGAACCTAGCCCGAGGACAGTAAAATAAGCAAGAAGAGTTTTGCCGAGTACCAGCAAGGTAACCTGGGATAAAATGTTTGGAGAATCTACCCTGTTACATAGCAGACCATATAAGAACTTTAGTGACAAGGTCTTTTTTCCCCAGGGTTCGTCCGCGGTCCTGCCGCCTCGATAGCTCTGCAACCTTTGGTTGATTGTGCATGCCCTTAGTCTTACTCCTCCCATTCCAAAATGACTGTGCCTTGAACTGGTCTGCACAGCGATTGGTAGGGTGAAGTTTTATATTGCTCTGTCTCGGGTCTAGACTGACCGTAGATCAGTTGTCTTCTGCGGTCCAGAGCTTTACACTCGCACAAGTTGTGCTGGGCTGATTCCTCCCCCTCGCCGCAGAGTCTGCATGCGAGGTCCCCCGAGAATCGCCCCATTTTATGCGGTTTTTCTTGACGGACATGTGTCCCGTCAAGAGACCTGTTATGTTTCTGAGCTGTCATCTGCTAAGATTTAGCAGCTCCACAGCTCTCTTTGAACTGGGTTCATCAATTATTGACTTCCCATGTCTGAGCCCTGGACAGTGCTCTGTCACGCCCAGATCCAGCAACACCTCCATGGCGGCTGTTCGGGTTGAAGACATGGCCGCTGTGATGCCTAGGCAAGCCATCCTTTGGATCTTGCCTAGTTTTTGTTTGGCACTGGATTGTGTCACCTTAGGCCACCAGACCAGTGCCGCGTATGTTAACGATGGTCTGACCACCCTTGTGTACAGCCAGTGGGCCATACTAGGTCTTAGTCCCCACGTTTTCCATATAGCCGCCTAGTGACGGCTAAGGTCATGACTGCCTTACGGAGTATTTTTCCATGGTGACCATTACAGGTTAGCTTAGAGTCCAATACGACCCCAAGATATTTTACCTCCCTTGCCATTGGAATGCACACTGACTGTGTAACCTTTTCTCGGACTATGATGACCATGTCGTCTGCATAGCCCTGTACCTCTTACCACCCTCCCGAGAGCCTCCCCAGCAGGCTGTCCACGACTAGGCACCAGAGCAAGCGAGACAGAACGCTCCCCTACGGACATACCGTCGCGACCCCCGCCAGCAGAGTCCCTCCCGCGAATGAGGTGAACACCGCCCTGTCCCTGAGCATGGAACCGATCCGCCTGCAGCAGGTCTCCTCTATTCCACGCTCCCTGACAGCTGCCAGAACCGATCCGAATGAGGTGTTGCTGAAGGCCCCCGTTATGTCTAGGAAGGTCCCCAGCGCCACCTCCCTGTTCTCCAGCGTATTCTCCAGTTTAAACACCAGTTGGTGCAGTGCTGTTTCTGTTGAAAATCCTGCTCTGTATGCATATTGTCAGTAGTGTAGGGGATATGCTTCCAGTACACCGCTCCTAATGTGCCGGTCGAGCAGTTTTTTCACTGTTTTTCGCAAGAAGGACATGAGACTTATTGGCCTCAGGGACTTTGCCTGGTCTGTTGGACGCTCAGGTTTAGGAATGAATACAACCCTGGTCAGTCTCCATGCCCTCGGAATATACCCCAGAGCCAGGCTGGCCCTCATAATGAGGGTAAGCGCCAGTATATCTATCCCCTTTGGAGCATGATGGACATTATTCCATCAAATCCGGCGATTTGTGTGGCTTAAAGCTGTTAATGGTCCATCTGATTTTTCTCCAAGTAACCACCTCTTTAGCGACTGTCCAGTCTACTCTAGGCGACCGCCTATAAAGCGCCTCTATTTCTGAGTGTTCCCAGTTCGGAGGTGATTGGTTTATTATGTTACAGCGGGGGAAGTGCGTTTGGAGTAAAATTTTCATAGTTTCCTCCCCCGAGCTTGTAAGCCTTCCTTGGATGTTCTAAGCGAGCCTATGTTGGCCTGAGTGCCCTGGGACAGTATCTTGTGTAGTCGAGCACTCTCGGACGTGTTTTCCACTTCCTCGCAGTGCCTCCTCCACGACTCCTTCTTGGCGTCCCTCAGTCTTTTGTTATAGGTCGTTAGGGCCTTTCTATATTCATCCTATGCTCCCGACCTTTTGGCCGCGTTAAACAGCTTAAACCTGCGTCCTCCTTTGCCCTAGGTCCTTGTTCCACCACGGGACGTTCTTGGTGGACGCCCTCAATTTCAGGGGGCAGTTGGCGTTATAGGCTGAGATGATTGCGTCTCGCAATTAGGCTGCCGCAATCTCTAGGTCTATTGAATTGTCTATGGTACTCTTAACCCCCCGCAGTTCCACTGCTAGGTCTGACCTGTAGGCTTTCCAGTCCGTCTTGCGGGGGTCCAGGTACCATACTGTTTGTCTTTCGACTTTGTCGATTTCAAACCGGATGTATCTGTGGTCTGAGCTACTCACTTCGCCAGACACAGCCCAGTTCGTAAGAAAGTCATCCAGAAACGGGGTGGAAACTGTTAGATCTAAAACTTCCTCACGCCGTGTTGTGGCGAAGGTCGGTTTATTACCTCTATTCAATATGTCTAAATTAAATTTCATAAAGAATTGTAAAAGTGCCTCACCCCTAGAGTTTGTCTCCGAGCTACCCCACAACTCATGGTGCGCGTTCGCATCCATGCCGATGATGGTCTGCCATCCACCTGCTCTGCTACCCACCATCAGCTGCTCTAATTCGTTGGGTGGAGGAGGCTCCATGCTGTCCCCTGGCAGATAGGCTGACGCGACAGTAATGTCCCTCGGCCTATCCGCTCCTCCACATCGGATTTTGATCGTTGCCAGGTCCCTGGAACAGAAATTCATTAAAGGCAGAAATTCTATCCCTTCCCTGACAAAAATGCAGGCCCTCGGGTTCTCGCTGGATCTGCTGTAGATGAGCTTTCCAGCAGCTCCGCCGAGTCCCTTGATATTTTCTTTATAGGAGTACGGTTTATGGATGAGGGCCACATCTGTGTTCCTCAGAGCCATCAGTAGTCTGGCCGTTGCAGCCTTACTGTGTTGGAGGATGACCTGAAGGAACCTAAGTCTCATTAACCCGTAGTTGTTTCCCCAGTGGGTGGAAGCTCACCCTTCCCAGGCCCCAGAATGCTTTGAAGGAGGTTCCTTCAAGGGCTCTGTAAGACGCCTGGTCGATCGAGAAAGCGATAGTCTGTCTTTTCTCCTCTGCCTTCCTGCTTAGAACCGACCAGTGTTGTATCCCCAGTTCAAGGTTATGGCTCTTCAGTCTACTGATCACCGTCTCCTGCGGGACGAGGACCTGGCGTCTCTTTGGGAGTTCCTTGGGCTCGACGGCTGTCAAGTCCGCCCCCTCCCAAATCTGACCGAGGCTTCCTATCGTTTTCCGCAGCCAGCCACGCGACTGAGGCCCTGCACAGGATATCCAAAGGATGCCCCCCGCCAGGCGCGTCCGGTGGAACTGAGGCTGGCTCTCCCCTTCCTGAAGAGAATTCACCGCAGCTACCACCGCAGCCTGGATCAGGTGCGCCTTCCACTGGTCTAGCGTGACCTCAGGATGGCGTCTGTCAATCACCACCATCCCGTGGCCCTCCACAGCCTCCCTATACGAGCCAGTCTCCGCCGGTGTTCGGGCCTTGGTCCTTTTGGGAAGTCTGTCTGTAGTAGGCGTGCTAGAGCTAGAGCGCGGCGTCTTCTGACTCGCACTCCCCTCTTGCACCTCTACATGTTTCTCGGCCGTTCACGTCCCGGTCGCCATTTTCTGCGCCCTCCGGCGCTTCTTTCTTTGCGCCCCGGAAAGACGCTTGGACTGCCGGGGTAGTCCCTCTACCCCTACAGTAGGGTCTTCACTGGTGGAGGGGCCCCAGAGTCCACGGACCTCGCCGCCCTCGGGTGGGACCCAGTCTCCAGCTTGGGTGTCGAGGACAAGTCTGTGGACGAAGCTACCCCCCGATCCCCCGTATCTCTGTCGGTCGTGAGACCTCCAGAGTCCGCGGACGCTGCCCCCGCCTGACTTATCTCCGTTTCCGGAATAGACTCAAGGCACGAGTCTGTAGCCGGAGCCACTCCTCAAGCCTCATTGGTTTTAATTCCATATATGTTTATAATCTTCATGTTATTCCCACGAGAATGGGGGAAATACTGTACACACCATCAGAACCCCCTGTGTGGTGCAAGGCGGGTTACTCTGGAGGGTTACCCGGTACTCCAGAGGTTCCGTTCACGACACCATCGCCCTGGTGCCATCCATCCCTAGGCACCGGTCACGTGACACCGTAGATTGGGGGTTTACTTCGACCTCCTTGTCTAGGTCCGTCATGTTTAGTTATCAGTAGGCTCACCTCATGCAGGATGCGGCTTTTCACCGCGCATGACGGTCTTGGGGAAAGCTTCATCGAAAGTTCATGTTGTTTTTTCCACTTCCTCAGCTTGCCCCCTGGAGTCCTTTGGCCCGCGGGTCCTTGACCCCTAGTGACAAGGTTACTCTGCGACTAAGTAGTGTGGTCCCATCAAAATACCCTAGCAAGTTTTGTTGCTCGACACCTCTAGGCGGGTACGAAGCATTAACTTTAAAATAGAGGTACTTGAGAAATTTTCGTTGAACTGTCTCCAGACTGGATACATAACGGTTATAATATGGGCTCCACAGCAGACAACAATACTCAAGCCTCGACCTAATGTGAGCATAATATAGTGTTTTTAGAGACTGCTAATTGGCAAAGTTACTGCAATTTCTTATTAAAATGCCAAGCCTGCCTAGAGGTGATAAAACTGTCTGCGATACGTGGTAACTAAAGGAAAGCTTTGAGTCGAATACAACCCAAATATTTCACCGTGTCACTGCAAGTTCGAATAATGACATACGAATACGTATAGGCAAAAAAGATGGGATTTTTTTCGTAGAAAAACTAATTACCTTGCACTAGAGATGTTCATGCTTAGAAGATTCCGATGACACCACGCATACACCTTGTAAATATCTGCTTGAAGGGCACATCAGTCTTGAACAGAACCAATCTGCGCATACACTTTGAAGTTTTCTGCAAATAGGAGTCGATCACACCGACGACCATGGGGCAGGTCGTTGATAAATATTAGAAACAAAAGAGGCCCCAGATTTGATCCCTAAGATACACCCCTGGCAGTATACTCCTCTGAACAATGTCCCCCATACACAACATACCGTTTTCTGTTCGGCAGATATGACCCAAAAAGTCGAAGCAGTGAAGAGGAACAGCCCAGCATGTCCAACTTAGACAAAATGATATCATGGCTGATAGTATCAAAAGCCTTTGAGAAATCGGCACAAATTACATCCACTTGACCCTTTTTGCCAAGAACATCCGAGATGTATTGCGTAATCTCCAGAAGGTTGGTACAAGTGGAGCGCTTTGGTATAAAGGCATGTTGATCAGGTGAGATGTGACAACTAAGAGAAGAATAAAGCGATCTGTATAACATTTCGAAAACCTTAGCAATGTTGGATAATACTGATATGGGTCTATAATTAGTTATCTCTGATTTGCTCTCATGCCTTGCACGGGTATGATTCTAGCGATCTTCCACACATAGGGAAAATACAAGACTTCAGCGATAAATTAAAAATATAGGATAGAGGTCGAACAAAAATATAACAATCATTTACTAGAAAACTTGGAATCTGATCATCACCAGATGTGAAAACGTTTTTAACTTTTTTAATTGAATGAAATATATCTTGATGAGAAATGATATTAATAATGATAGAATAAAAAATAGAATAAAAAAAAATCTGGACGCAGCAAGTGCGTTATGGTAGTGAATTTTCATAAAAATGTTTTTAATAACAAATATGTGTGTTTTTTTAAGAAAGCAGGCATCAAATTTGGTTACCAGTATAATCTATATATTAGAAACAATGTGCCATGTTTCATCAAAATAACTTTATTGTGTGAAAATGTACAAAATTTTCCAAAAGTAAACTTAAAGTGTTCCCGAAAAAACACGTTTCTTGGTCAACCTTATAGGTTAATAGCAAATTGAGCTGTTCAAATATGAAACATTTGATCAAAATTCGCTACCATAACCCACTTGCTGCGTCTAGAATTTCTTTTCTTACAAACATGAATTATATCTCGATGGAAAATGCAAAAATGCAATAACATAAGGCGTGTTTGATTAAAAAAAAAAGGAAATTTGTATCACCAATGACTTATGGGCCACCCTGTGATTGTAGAAATATTATTTTAAAATGTAGCTCAAGACACCCTATAATTAATATATACAAATTTTTTTCATATCTTATATAATAACGGATATATTGAGCTTTATTGATTTTTTACGAAAATTCGACAAAAATTATATACCATTAAACGATAAACTCTACAGCTAAGGCTACTGCCAAGCATCAGAGAAAGGGTCTATTTGAAATGAATTTTCTGCAAATATTTTAGTAAAATGAAGGACAATGACGGTTGAAATTAAGACTTTAGGGTTTGTAAAACATTCTTCTTGAGACATTTTATTTCCCTAGCCCGTATTAGATTCAAGTTATTTGCCTAAATGTTGCCAATTTTGACATTTTAAATCGCCACTTTGACGTTTTGAGGAAAACCCCAATTTGTTTTTCTTAAAATGCATATAACTTTTTTGTCTTTTGACTTACATAGCTAAATTTTGGTAGGTAGCTTACTTATAAGGATATAAACCAGCGTACCAAATTTGGTTGCCCTTACTTTGTTAATTCCGGAGATATAATTTTTTTTCGAAAGAAAACACAAAATTTTCCGGGAAAACCTAGGCAGATTTTCCTGCTTAACGAACTCATCCAAGCCATTTGCAAAAGGAATTTTTTCACCAAATTTAATCAAAATCGGCCCATTATTTTTTGAGTTATCGGTGTGATACATATATATATATATATATATATATATATATATATATATATATATATATATATATATATACAGGGTCGCTGATAAGTCTGGAAACGGTCGATTATCCGGGAAAATATACAAGGTGTCGAAAAAAGTTTTATACAAAAGTTTTTGGGTTCTTCAATGTCTACTAGGCGGTGATAATTTTATTTATACAGGGTTGGTCATACAGGCGTGGCACACCAATATTTTTTTTTTTTTTAATGGAACACCCTATATATTATTCGATATTTCAATCCTTCTCTTAATTTTGAGCAACATTTATGAGAAGCATAATGTACCTAAACTCAATCGTTTCCGGGTAAAAAAATAAATAAAAATAAACGCTACTGTTTTTAAAATCTATTGGATGAAGAACAAAAATAAATGAAAAGTAGAATATCTCTTGAAAACAATCTGTGAGTGTGAAAAGAACCGGTTGCGATGTTTTTAACATTGTTTGGAATCCCAAGATAAGATAAGATGCCCATAAGAAACGCAGTATTATTCTTTTGTTTTAAAATGTTTCCAGGACAACGAATGTCAAACATTCATTCAGTGTCAACAGTTTTGAAACATTAGTAATTTAGTGTCAACAGTTTTTGTGCAAAATGGCAAGTTTAAGTGAAACCGAACGTATCGAAATTTTAATGATGATAGGGTACGGTGATAGAACACGAAGTTTTGCTCAAGTGGTGATTATGTTCAATGAGTTGCATCCTGAGCGGAAATCGATCTCCAAATCCACAGTTTCGAAAACTTTGCATCGTTTTCACGAAACTGGCGGTATCAAGGATAAACCTAGAACTGGAAGGCCAGTAACCGTTACAAATGGAGAAAATTCTTTGAATGTAATATTGGATGTGGTGGAAAATCCGAAAACTTCGGCACAGCAATTGGCTTTAAATCACAATATGAGTCGATATTCAATTCAAAAGATTACGAAGCGGGAAAAGTTCCGTCCATATAAAATTCATTTATTGCAAGAACTGAGTGAAGACGATTTTGATCGCAGAATCGAGTTCTGTGAACTTATTATGGAGAAGTTACGCCAAAATTTTAACTTTGCCAACCACATTTTGTTTTCCGACGAATCTACATTTTATTTGAATGGACAAGTCAACCGACACAACTGTAGGTACTGGTCAGACGAAAACCCACATTGGATGGAACAAATTCACACCCAAAGACCGCAAAAAGTAAATGTTTGGTGTGCTATTATTGGTGGACATATCATAGGACCTTATTTTATACACGGTAATTTGAACTCTGCTCGATATTTGACACTTTTGCAAGAATCAATTGTTACAGACGTTAGTCGATTATTTCCGAACAATAACGACCCAAATCTACCAGCGGAAGAAATATGGTTTCAGCAGGATGGGGCACCCCCTCATTTTGGAATTGAGGTACGGGAATATCTGAATCAAACCTTTCCTGGCAGATGGATAGGGCGCAGGGGAACTATTGAATGGCCAGCTAGGTCTCCCGACATGACGCCGCTTGACTTTTTTTTGTGGGGTCATGTAAAAAATTTAATTTACCAAAATAGACCGCAGAATATTGAAGAGTTGCAAGCAAGGATTGTGCATGAAATTAATAACATTCCTCAAAACGCTCTTGTAAATGCAGTGCAATGTTTTGTTAAGCGAATTCATTATTGTCAGGAGGTCAATGGAGAACACTTTGAACATCTTATAAAATAGGATTTCAAACAATGTTAAAAACATCGCAACCGGTTCTTTTCACACTCACAGATTGTTTTCAAGAGATATTCTACTTTTCATTTATTTTTGTTCTTCATCCAATAGATTTTAAAAACAATAGCGTTTATTTTTATTTATTTTTTTACCCGGAAACGATTGAGTTTATGTACATCATGCTTCTGATAAATGTTGCTCAAAATTAAGAGAAGGATTGAAATATCGAATAATATATAGGGTGTTCCATTAAAAAAAAATTAATATTGGTGTGCCACGCCTGTATGACCAACCCTGTATAAATGAAATTATCACCGCCTAGTAGACATTGAAGAACCCAAAAACTTTTGTATAAAACTTTTTTCGACACCTTGTATATTTTCCCGGATAATCGACCGTTTCCAGACTTATCAGCGATATATATATATATATATATATATATATATATATATATATATATATATATATATATATATATATATATATATATATATAAACATATAAAAATTGAAACTGACCCCGGATATGTTTTCTGGGGGGCCTAATTAGCGCTCATTTGAAGAAATTTTTTCAAAATTCAAAAGTCGGGATCTCATTAGTGAATTTTTTTAAAGAAAATTCACTAAAATATAAAAATAGCAGTGGAGGTGTTCGGTTGTGCTTAGTATTGTCTTGATTAATAAGCAATTAGTCTGGTTTGGAATTGAGAAAAATGTTATATTACAACCATGTGGTGCTGTGAGAATTATTCACATGGAATTTATAGACTTAGTAAGTGATATTATTTTACAATTAGATAGTAATTACTTAAAAAGCCAGTCATTTATACGACAGTTTTAATTAAATTTGCTGTCCTTATCTTGAAAGGTTGAGTAGATAAGACTGCGAATAAAATGTCTTGGTGAATATATTGATTTGGAAAGAAGAATAAAGAAGTTTGTCGAGCAGCACACAATAGAAATTAAAGAAGAAATTAAGAAAAATAATACTGATATGTTGTTGTCACTGAATAAGTTAACACAAGAAATTGAACTGATTAAAAATAGATGTACAAAAATTGAAGAAAAACAACACTTTCTAGAAAAAAAGGTTAAGAAAAATAATATAATCTTTGGTTTTCACGTCGATGACAACGAGAATCTTGCTGAAACAACTCTGAAATTTTTTAATGACTCGTCAATACATTTTGTTTAAGGAAGCAGGGGGCTGGGAGCACTGAATTTAAACTGAACTAGAGAATCATATTGTAACAATGTTTAACCTTTAATAACTATAAACCAAGTCTGGTCTTATCATATTTACAAACACTTATATATAGATTTACTTAACTAATTCTTAACAATAAGTAAATAAACGTGGTCAGCAGTTCACAACGCAATTTGCAACCTATAATATTTCCATCTGTAAATATCAACTAACCAGTGTATTTGTTTATGTAAATATGCCAAGTGATGATATCAATTCAATGTCAATAATTACGTGATGGACTTGACCTACTACATACTTGACATTGCTTTACTTTACATGTTTCCTAACTGTATTGATTCATATTATAATATCTATTGCAGTACTACTTAATCAGAATAAAATTACGATATATTTCCACCCCTAGGGACGCCCTCCTGGATAGCTATGTGTTCCATGAACATACTGCCGAGTCAAAAGAACGACGTCCCTCTGGATAGCTATGAGCTAAATGCTGATTTGATTTTGACATAAGTTTGGCACTAACTATAATAATTGAAATAACATTAATATATATATATATATATATATATATATATATATATATATATATATATATATATATATATATATATATATATATATATATATATATATACATACATTCCTAGGGACGTCCTCCTGGATAGCTATCTGTTCCATGAACATACTGCCGAGTCAAAAGAATGACGTCCCTCTGGATAGCTACGAGTGAGCATTCTGCAGACTTCATGTTGTTGGTGGCTTCTAGACCTTGGTTCAGCTTGGACTCGAACTGCTTTAGTGGGTGGAACATCTTCTTGGTATCATTGAAGCTTGATAACGATGGAAGCATCAGCCTCGTTCGATGAGAGGCTGCAATTAGTTCCTGTTGGTTATTGATTTGTGTCATTAATAAGGCACAATCAATAGTATTTGAGGAAATGTTTCTGCTTTTGCTTGCAAAACTCTTCCAATTCCACAAAACACAGCCTCGCCGACCCTGCGCCGTTTGTGAGTGTTTCTTCTTCTAATCTTGAATTGACTTGGCTACGCAGCGACTATTGTTTTGTTAATACCATGCGCCCTGCGTGTACTCTCTCCTTTTTGAATTTGCATTTATACCTATGCTTCCATTGGCGAAAATATACCTTGTACCCAGCGTCCCAACAACATTGATGAGTTTCTTTTGTTGGTACGCATCCAATTATTGCTGGATGGCCCTTGTATGATTTGTGGCCTCTGCCCTTTGTAGCTCGTACCTGAATCGGACCTGCATACTCCACCCCAGTGTGTGTAAATACCTGTGTGGTTGTACCTCTTGCTGCTCGCAATTGACCCATCAACTACTCTGCTATTACGGCTTTTGTTTGTATATTCGGCCAAACCATTAACTTTGGCTTTTTCCTTCCTTCTTTGGTTGCTTCGACGTAACTTACTGTCCCATATGTGACTTTAGAAGCATCGGCGAAACCATGAATTCTTACTTTTGATTTCTTCGTTGTTTCTTCCCACCTTGGTATTGCTATTCCATTGATTTCAGGAATAACCTGAATAACTCTTCTGCCTGGTAGTGGGTACTACTCCGTCCCACCTGGGTTGATTCATCCATAGTTCGGGAATTATCTGCTTGGCTTTGATAACTAATGGCGCTAGCCGCCCTAATGGGTCAAATAACATGGCTATTGCCGATAATATTGCCCTTTTTGTTACCTTCTCTGCACTTTTTAAGTCTAGTTTCAATTTGAATGTATATTCCTTTGGTGTCAAGCAGATACCAAGAGATTTTTTTACCCCAGTGTCTAGTAGCTGCAAAGCTTTATCATTCTGTACATCTTCTGGCAACTTCACACTAACTTGTGATTTGTTGCTGGACCATTTTTTCCAATTGAATCCACCTGACCTGCACATTTCCTTGAGTTCTGTTTGTACTAATGATGCTTCTTGCTCTGGTTCAGTTCCAGATAGAAGATCATCCATGTAAAAATCTTCCTTTGCTACCTTCACTTCTATTGGAATTTTGTCCTGCTCGTCTCTGGATTCTCCTACCTGTTCTACCTCGTGTTCGAATGGAATTTTAACTGTGTATTTTTCATCTTTGCTTCTTGATACTGCTTTTCTGTAGAAATTCTCCAATTTTAAATCTATTACCTTCTGGACTAGTTCTTGGAATGCTGTCCGTTCCTCGTATTTGCCTGTGAAGATTGGTATTTTTATTATTGGCAGTTTGTTGCTAATTTGTCCTGAATTGTGGTGTGTTTGTTTCTTAACTGATTTTAACAGCTTGTCACTGGCGTTATTGTACCATTGCCTTAGCGTCAAATGTGCTTCATCTTGAATTTCTGATTCTGTTATTATATTTACTCCATTACGTTGTCTTCTATTTCTTCCCATAGCTTATCTAATTTCTTCAAGATGCTTTCATACCTGTAAAGTATACGGTCATTGTCCATCATTTCTGCTTCTAATATTAGGATAAATTGGTTTACTAGTAATTTTGGTTTTCTCAAAAGTCTTTTGATTTTATATTTTTTCCCTAGCGTTTAGTTCCTCCATTTTGCTTCCTTAATTTTATTTGATTTAATATTTATAGTTTTTTGTTACCTTGTCTGAATTCTAGTTCTTGATTTGGTTCTTTGGTCGCTTGTGACCTATATTTTGCACTTAACCCTGTATTGGTCCTTTTTGTGGACGCTTGTGTCCCTGATTGCTTTGAATTTGGACGCTTGTGTCCTTGTTCGCTTTGATTTGACCCTGTATAGGTGCTTGCTTTGGAAATGATCTTGCATAGGTGCTTTCCTGGACGCTTGTGTCCTTATTTGCTTTGAATTTGGACGCTTGTGTCCTTTATTTGACCCTGTATAGGTGCTTGCTTTGGAACTGACCTCGTATAGGTGCTTTCCTGGACGCTTGTGTCCTTATTTGCTTTGAATTTGGACGTTTGTGTCCTAGATTCGACCCTGTATAGGTGCTTTGTTTGGAACTGACCTTGTATAGGTGCTTTGTTTGGGACTGACCTTGTATAGATGCTTTCCTGGACGATTGTGTCCTTATTTGCTTTGAATTTGACCCTGTATATGTGCTTGCTTTGGAACTTGACCCTGTATTGTTGAATTTGGACGCTTGTGTCCTATATTTGCTTTTACCTAAAATGTAAAAAGGTATTTGGAGACTTGGGCGAATTAAAGGATTTGATAAGGATAATTGATTTTTAAAATAAGGAATTTTTAGTGTGCACTGTATCACCAATGGCACTGGTTACTTCGTCGAAGGACCATGTTTAAGGAAGCGGAGGCTAGTTTACTGGGGGTGTTGGAAGCACTGAATTTAAACTGAACTAGAGAATCAATTGTAACGATGTTTAACCTTTAATAACTATAAACCACATCTGGTCTTCTCATATTTACAAACACTTATATATAGATTTATTTAACTAATTCTTAACAATAAGTCACAAAACGTGGTCAGCAGTTCACAACGGAATTTGTAACCTATAATGTTTCCATCTGTAAATATCAACATACCGGTGTATTTGTTTATGTAAATACGCCAAGTGATTATATCAATTCAATGTCAATAATTACGTGACGGACTTGACCTACTACATACTTGACATTGCTTTACTTTACATGCTTCCTAACTGTATTGATTCATACTATAATATCTATTGCACTACTTATAATAATCGGAATAAAATTACGATATATTTCCACCCCTAGGGACGCCCTCCTGGATAGCTATCTGTTCCATGAACATACTGCCGAGTCAGGAAGACCAGGGGAAGCGAACGGTCTGGGACCGGTGGTGTTCGCGAAAGTGAAAGGGACTTCCGGAAATAGTGACGATATCGTTAAAAAACTTAACGTGCGAGCCCGACCATTTCGTGAGACGACAAGCGGGGTTACAGCAGACGACTGCAGCAACTGAAGCCTAGCACTGGTGCCTTTCCAGCCTCAAATGTTAGGCATGCCCAGATGTAACTTACTGGAAGTACGAGGTGTAGCTAGTTTTCGAGAATGAATGGAGGACGTTTTTGTGGGAAAAACAGCGCCTTAAGGCAAATTAATGATACTTGCCTTGTGGAGATAATCAATCTTGGTAGTAAATAGAGCTGGTTACGAGTATAGCGAGAGGAACACCTGAGGCAAAAAGGTCAATGATTGCCGGGTGGAGATGACAATGTTGTTGGTTGTTTGGGCATACAAGGTATATTAAGATGTGTGGTCCAGGATATGTGCAGGGCAGCCTAGCAAAACAAACAGCGCCCCTATGTCGCAGCAGCTGATGAGAAACGTAGAGACTACTTGTTGATGTATTAAAATGATATACATGAAGAAACTAGCAAGCTTAGCATGGTATTTCGTTATCGACTTATGTTGGAATGCAAGCGAGAAGAAGTTTAGTATGGGGACGACATAGTAGTGTGAGAATAAAGGGGGCATTTGGGTGTGACATTCTGGAACGGGCCAGTACATGGTGCGCCCGGGCATTTTGGTGTACGAAATTTGTCAAGGACACCGAGGTATTGGGTAGATGGAGGTGGTAGCCGATATAGTCAACCTTTCAAAGAGCCAAACCAAAAATCGCGTATGGTACTGCCCTGAGCTGTTAGAATACCAGCAGCAGCATCAGCATCTTGAGACGCCAACGAGGATCAACCTACAACGCCACCACGATCGCTAGTATTTTAAACAAAACCAGTGTTTCTAAACCAAACGTGTGTGTTAGGTTAGGTTAGTTACTTCTTCTTTCCCTTGGGTATTCGGGACAGCTACCACATTTGATATAGAGACAAAATTTTCCTACGGATAATATATATATATATATATATATGAACATATAAAATTTTAAACTTTTAAACTGGTCCCAGATATGGGTTTTAGGGGCCCTAGTTCGTGCACTTTGCAAAAAAAATCAAAATTCGGGATCTCCCCATCAGTTAATTTTTTCCAAGAAAATTCACTAATATGGGTGATACAACTAAGTATCGAGGATCAGCAAATCAAGATTGTGTAAGCAGGAGGCAGCCTGTTTAAGTTCTTTTATGGATAAATTGTGTCTTCAAGTTGGGGTCAGATGTAAGCAAGGTGCTTACCGGTTTACGTTTCTATTTTTATATGAAATTTCTCTATACATAAATGTTCAGAGAAGGTGTAAAAGAATTGCTGGAGTGGTCTCAAAAAAGTTTATGAAAAATTGCCACAAGTAATTTAAGCGATCATAAATATAATCGAAATATGCATAATTATAGACTCTGGGCATGATGAAATTGTAAAACAATCAACTGCTCAAGATGCAGTTAAAACCGGGTCACTTGAAACATAGTGGATAGAGGAATGCTAGATTCGCAAGTTTAGGGTCTACCGCCTCGGCAACGAGGTCGTTTGGTTTCAACAGAGAACAAAATGCAAACTTGGAATTTGATACGGGAACAGTGGAAAAATACGTGGCCAGCAGGCCTCGGGGCTAGAAAGTACGGTAGCGACTATAGTGTCAAGGGTTTCTCTTAAATAAAAATGAGAGTAAATTTAGGAGTGAGTGTACTTTTACAGGGGAGTGATTTAGGTTTCTTTAAAGCGCGGACAAACGTGGTTGAACGGCCGGAGAGGGCTGATAAAGCCTGATACAGGGCTGGCTTGTTGCCTCAGATTATCTGTGAGTATGTTCCATGTCTTAATATTGTTTAAAGTGTCTTTTTAGTGAATTTTCTTAAAAAAAATTCACTACGGAGGAGATCCCGACTTTTGAATTTTGAAAAAATTTATTCAAATGAGCGCTAATTAGGCCCCCCAGAACACATATCCGGGGTCGGTTTAAATTTTTATATGTTTATATATATATTTATATATATATATATATATATATATATATATATATATATATATATATATATATATATATATATATATATATATATATATATATATATATATATATATATATATATATATATATATATGTGTGTATCACACCGATAACTCAAAAAATAATGGGCCGATTTTGATTAAATTTGGTGAATAAATTCCTTTTGCAAATGGCTTGGATAAGTTCGTTATCCAGGAAAATCGGTCCAGGTTTTCCCGGAAAATTTTGTCTTTATATCTCCGGAATTAACAAAGTAAGGGCAACCAAATTTCATATGCGGATTTATTTCATTATAGGCAAGTTACCTACCAAAATTTAGCTCCGTAGGTTAAAGGATAAAAAAGTTACAGGCATTCAAAGAAAAATAAATTTGGATTTTCCTCAAAACGTCAAAATTGCGATTTTAAACGTCAAAATTGGTGAGTACATTCCTTTCGCAAGTCGCTTGGATAATTTTGTTAGCCAGCAAAATCCGCCGAGGTTTTCCCGGAAAATTTTGTGTTTTCTTTCGCAAAATATTTATATCTCCAAAACTAACAAAGTAAGGGCAACCAAATTTGGTAAGCTGGTTTATATCGTTATAGGTGTGCCACCTACCAAAATTTAGCTCTGTAGGTCAAAAGACAAAAAAGTTATGGGCATTTAAAGAAAAATAAATTGGGGGTTTCCTCAAAACGTCAAAGTGACAATTGAAAACGTCAAAATTCGCAACATTTAGGCAAATAACTTGAATCTAATACGATCTATGGAAAGAAAATGTCTCAAGAAGAATGTTTTACATACACCGAACTCTTAGTTTCAACCGTCATTGTCCTTCATTTTACTAAAATATTTCCAGAAAATTCATTTCTAATAGACCCTTTCTCTGATGCTTGGCAGTAGCCTTAGCTATAGAGTTTATTGTTTAATGGTATATAATTTTTGTCGAATTTTCGTAAAAAATCAATAAAGCTCAATATATTCGTTATTATACAAGATATGAAAAAATATTGTATACATTAATTATACGGTGTTTTGAGCTACATCTTAAAAAATTATTGCGACAATCACAGGGTGGCCCATAAGTCGTTGGTGATACAAATAAATATTTTTTTGTCGAAAACGCCTTATTTTTTTGCATTTTCCATCGAAATATAATGCATGTTTGTAAGTTAAGAAATTCTGGAGGCAGCAAGTGCGTTGTGGTTGCGAATTTTGATTAAATGCTTCATATTTGAAAAGCTCAATTTGCTATTAACCTATAAGGTTGACCAGGAAACGGATTTTTTCAGTAACACTTTTGGTTTACTTTTGGAAATTTCTGTACGTTTTCAAACAATCAAGTTATTTTGATGAAACATGGCACATTGTTTTTACTATATATGTTATACTGGTAATCAAATTTGATGCCTGCTTTTTCTATATAGGTTATACTGGTAACCAAAATTGATGTCTGCTTTCTTAAAAAGAAAACACACATATTTGCAATAAAAACATTTTAATGAAAATTCACTACCATAACGCACTTGCTGCGTCCCGAGATTTTTATTAAATGGGCCAACTGTCTCGAGTATTGAAGTAATTTTCATATAAGATTTGTATAGATATTTTTGAGCCATGGGCTGTAAGATAAAATTAGTGTAGATGATTTAACAGTAGGGCGCTAGAATTATAATTAGAGGGAATGGAATCATATTAAAATTTAGATGTTGTTTTTATGAGATGAGTTCAGTAGATGGGAGAATATTTGTGAAATTCGATAATACGAAGGACAATATAGGGCTTTGAGCCATAAGGGTTTAGTTGGGAGCTATAATGGGTTAGATAAATTTGAGTGCTACAATTAAGCTAAGAAGGAGTTAATTATCAGACCTATAAAAAAATTATACCGGGGGCGAAAACAATTTAGTTTTCACCGGTATCAACTTTGTGTAACATTTAGTCCATTCTAAGATTTGGAAAACCTCCCACGCCATTCTGTTTAAATAACCTTAGAATTTATGTTATTGGAATTAACAGTTTTTAGTTTAATTTTAATCAGACTGAAACCTTTGAAATTAAGGGATTTATTAAAATTTATTGTGCTGTTAAAGTTAAAATGTTTATCTGTATAGAAGCCCTAAACTAGAGTTCATTTTAACAGTTTTTTATAGAATGATTTTGATGTGTTTGGTCACTAGGTATACGCTAAGACTGAATATATAGTAAAATCTTGGGAATTAGGTCCCAGATGCTCGGTTTTAGTGTTCCAAATGAATTTAGGCAACACTTCCCTTGAAGGTCGTTAAATTTAAGTATTGTTTTCAAGGTAACAAGGGGTAGTTTTCGAATACACGTTCTGCCGCTCGAACGTTGTCAATATTGAAAATATACCGAAGTAAGCATTTGCATAAATTTTAATAATAATTACAGTTTATAGTCATTTTAAATCTTTGTATTAAAGAAAAGCAAAAGGCACGTAAAACCACCCTGTTAGAATTGCAACCTAAGATTTCAAGACAGTATCGTAGTGCCTGTTGTGTTCCATAACCTAAGCGGGTATGACTCACACTTCATTATTAAGAACTTGGCTATTAATATTGAAGGAAAAATTGATATTTTACCGATAAATTTCTTTCACCAAACATATAAATCCGACCCTAATAAAATTTTGATTTATTGGCTTCTGGATTAGAAACCTTAATTTCATATTTACCTGAATATCCAGAGATTATTTCACGATACTCATGATTTAGAAGGAACTGAGTTAAAACTACTAACACCAAAGGGTATATATGCATATGACTGTTTTACCGATGAAGACAAATTTCAGGAAACTTCGCTACCAGATAAATCAAAGTTTAACAACAAACTTAACTGATCGTGAAATTAACCAGGAAGATTATGAGTAAGCCCAGAAAATATGTGTAGATTTTAACTGAAAATTTAGGTCAATGTTCTGATTTGTATCTAAAGACAGATGTTCTACAACTGACTGGTGTCTTCGAGCAATTTTGAAGCAGCTGTCTAAGTACCTAGTGGGCTAGATCCAGATATGATTGGGTTTTGGGTGAATCTCTGTCATTTAGCCAATTCAAATGGGTAGATTCGAATCTCTTCCATTTAGCCGATTCAAATGGGTAGATTCGGCAAATTTCAATGTTATACATATTAATTATGATAGTGATAGTGGTTATCTCTTGGAAGTTGACCTAGAGTATCCTCAAGAACTGCATGGTACACACAGAGACACACTATTTTGAGTAGTGAAGCGCTACTTTATCCGATAGAAAACGATACATAATACATCATCGCAACTTACAGCAAGCCTTGAATCATGAACTGAAACTGAAGCATATTCACTGAGAATTAGAATTTAAACAATCTACGTGGCTCAAGTCTTATATTAAGTTAAATACTACGCTAAGGACAGCTGCTAAAAATGAATTCGAGAAAAATCTGTTTAAATTAATGATGTTTTTATATATGCTGTAGTGATAGGAGTGTTGAGTTTCTCTGTGGAATTCATTGGCTAAAAGGGCGAGTTATTTGGTGATATTTATACCATCAGAGAGTTTAAAAAATTGTCTAAATATCTTGAAATGGCGTCATTTCTATTCAACCTAAACGAGTAGTTGAACGATAGAGAATGCATGAGATTCGTATAATATTAGCAGAATATTTGGATGTTGTTATCTTGTAGACAGATTACTGGTGACAGATAAGAAATTCGTAAATTTTAATTTAAAGCTAAATAAACGGAAGAGATATAGAATGCCTGAATTGAATGGAGAAATATCAAATAGAGAACTGCTTGAGAGCCTGGGTAGAAGACTAGATATTTTAGAGAATAATCTCTTAGAAAGACTAGAAACTTATGATAAAAAGCTAAAACAGCTGGAAAGGGAGAACGAATTGCTGGAGAATAAGATAGAATACCTTGAACAGAGAGACAGGCGGAACAATATTGTTGTAAATGGAATAGATCACGTTGAATATGACGGGAAGGATTTGAGAGAATTCATTGTTAAAAAAATTGAGAGTCAACTTGATATCGAACTGGGCCTACAGGCCGTCGATGGGGTGCACATTGTTGGAAAAAGGGATAGCGCGAATAGACCCATAATAGTGGAATTTACATTGTCTTCTTATAAGAAATTAGTGTTTGCTAACACCAAGAAGTTGAAAAATTCTAGAGTATATATAAGCAACGATCTAACGTTGAGTCAACAGAGGGAACAATACATCCTCAGAAGCCACTTACGACTGGCAAGGTCTAAAGGGTTTAAAGCCTACATAAAGCGGGGTTCACTATACGTTAACGATAGTGTATATAAACCTGGTGAGCTTGAGGACATAGAGAGAGAGGAGAAGTCGGCTGTGGAACAGACTCAATCAAGTAGCGCGCTATCAACACCGATCGTCTCAAGACAGGCCATACAGGTGGCTGGAGGTTCATCGAGGGATAGGACACCCACTGCAAGTAAGAAGGTGATTACCAGAGCCACCTACAAGACATGTGTTCGGGCTCTTTCCCAAAGTTCCTCTTTAGACAAGAAACTGAAGAAATAGGAGATATATGTATTTTTTTTCGCTTTTTCTACTTTGGCTTTATCATGTGAATGGTTGCTCGTTTTGGATTCGGGACTTTCCGATTGCTAATCCTACTTATATAGTTGTTAGATTTGTTGATTTTTATCGTCTGTGGTTGGTTTTTAAGACACTTTAATCGTTTCTGTCGTGGTATTGCGCGATTTTATTTATCTATAGTAACTGTGTGTTTTTTTGCCATAATATGCGTTCTGATTTGTGTGTATATTTGTGTATAACATTTTGTAAGTCTATTTTATATTCTGATAGAAGGTGATAGAGTAATACATTTTTAAGTATATCTGACAGATTTTAAGTGCATTATATATGTGTATAACATTTTGTGAGTCTACTTTTATATTCTGATTATAGAAGGTGATAGAGTAATACATTTTTAAGTATATCTGACAGATTTTAAGTACATTTTTTAAATTTGTGCGCATCATTATCAATAACTAATATTTGTTTTATTTTATTAATCTAGAGACAATTTAGGGTAGATATTATATAAGTTGCCCTTGAGGAAAATTTTGTGACTTTTACGGCATGGCTGCTGGTTGTGTTGGGGGTTTCTTGTCTTGACTTTTTTTTGTTTCTGACTTTTGTGTTGGTTTGGGATTCTGTTTCCTTGTCTTTTGTTTCTCTTGCTGTGTGTATGTTGTGTATGACTGTTGAGTGTGTGGGGAATATTTGTTGAACTACGGTTTCTGAAATCCTGTGCGAGGAAGAGAGGAGAAAGGAGGGATCTGCCATGGATGAATATATAAGAGATTATGGTGCAAATGTTGTGAGTGCACAGTCTGTTGAACATTTTAACGAATGAATAGGAAAATATGCGGTGGGAGATTTGACCTGAGCATTTTTCACAATAACATTCGTAGCCTTGATAAGAATATTGATGAATTGTCTATTATGCTTGTGAATATAAGTTGCAAGTTTGATATCATAGTACTTACAGAAACGTGGCGAATTACAGATGTTAACGCTTATAAGCTGCGGGATTATGACATGGTTTATAACAATGGTGCTTTAAACCAAAATGATGGTGTGGTTATATACATTAGAGACACGTTGAAATACACTCATAGAGTTATACCCCTAGGGTGTACCAACTTACTGAGAGTGGACATAAGTTGCAAAAGCCAAACTGAGTATAATTGGCTGTTACAGGTCACCAGCTACAGGCGCCACCACTTTTGTTTCGGATCTTTACGGGTTTTTTTGCACTGATCACTTGGGCACACACAACATCAGTATGTTTGTGGGTGACATCAACATCGATATACTGGACACTGACGATATATCAAATGTGTATTTGAACACACTGTATGAGTTTGGATACGTGTCTTATGTGAACACCATTACCAGGGTATGGGGGAACTCTAGTTCATGCCTGGACCACATATTCATCTGGTGTCCCGCTGCGGAGTGTGACATAGAGTCTGTTGTTTTTGAAAACCTGATAACCGATCATTATCCTGTGATGGCCTTTTTAGAGTTAAAAAATTCAGATATGAGGACACCACAGAAATGTGAAGCAAATTATGTGAAGATAATAGATTATAAGAAACTTAAAGCGGATTTAATCAAGGAGTGGACCGATATACGTCAGCATATCAGTGCCGACGATGCGGCCAAATCATTTGTGGACCAGCTGCGGTTGCGCATTGCTAGTTGTACGATTATGAGACGGAAAACTCGAAAAACCTATTCAAGGAATCCTTGGATAACTAAGGATCTGATAAAGTCAATCCAAACAAGAATGAGATGTACAGGATGACAAAGAAGAGTAGCGACGACGTGGAGTTACAGGAGAGATACAAAGAATACAGAAACTCTTTGACGGGGATTATTAGAGCGGCAAAAGCTTCCTATTATAGGCAGGCAATACGGAACAGTGCCAACAGTTCAAAAGCTGTCTGGAAGACAGTGGATGATTTTTGTGGATCCAAGGAAAGAACGCCAAACCGGATAGAGGTGATCACGGTCGATGGTCAGCGATACTGTGACCAAAAGTTTATCGCCAACGCATTTAATGGGCACTACAGAGAAGTGGGTGGAAGACTAGCAGCCGAAGTTTCCAAACAGAATCTATTTACTGTTCAGACAAATGAACGTACAATCGAGAACAGCATGTATATCGATGAGATAACAGAGAGCGAAGTGAAACAGAAGATACTTGAACTGAAGGAAAGAAGGGCACCGGGTTACGATGGACTTGAGGCTAGAGTGCTGAGGACAATCTGCGATGAGATAACCAGACCACTTACTTACCTGTTCAACAAGTGTATATGTGAAGGGACATTTCCAGAAACGTTCAAAATCGGTATCATTTCCCCCATTTTCAAGAGGGGTGATCCCACTGAAATGGGCAATTATAGACCGATAACATTTATATCTAATAAAGCAAAGATATTCGAAAAAGTCTTAAAATTGAGAATTGTGTCTTTTATTACAAAATATAAATTGTTATCGGATCGCCAGTTTGGATTCCGCGAGGGACGATCTACTGAGGATGCCATGGCATTTCTTACTTCAAAACTCTATGACAGTCTGGATAAGAGCCGGCCAACCTTGTGTGTATTTCTGGACCTAGCGAAGGCGTTCGATACGGTGTCCCACCCAAAATTGCTAGCTAAACTTCATAGGATTGAATTTCGGGGGAAAATATTTGATTTGCTTAAGAGCTACATAACCGACCGCAAACAATGTGTGAAAATAGGAAATAACTTTAGCTGCTATGAACAGGTGGAGTGTGGAGTTCCACAGGGCACGGTATTGGGGCCTTTACTTTTCAACATGTACATAAATGACATGCTTCTCTTACCGTCAAAAGGAGAGATCGTCAGTTATGCTGACGATACGGCTATTTTGTACACCGCCTCGGATTGGTTATCTCTGAAACAGGAAGCAGAGACAGATTTAAAAACATTAAAAACATGATTACTTTAGAATGTACGACATGTGCGTTTATTGATTTGGTAATTACTTCTTTGTATTGAATGTTAATTCTATATTTTTATATTGTGTATATGTATTTGGTAACCTTTTGTATCTAATTGTAAATGTTTGTAACAACTTATCAATAAACCTTATTATTATTATTATTATTATTATAATGCTGTTTGTGGAAAAAACATGGAAAATATAAGAAAACATAGCATCTTTAAATTAGTATCTCAATGAAAAGGTCGGTATGGAAGGAAGCTATAATACACTTCCTTGGGGTAATTACGGTATTATGAATACTGAAGAGCTTGTTGAAAGAAGAACAAGGAAACTTCCAGGTGATGACAAAAAAAATTGTTAAAAAAATATAAGCAATGTATACATTTTAAGCTAAAAATTCAAATATTTTTATTGTATTCATTAGAATTCTTGAAGGAAAAGAAAAGTTCTCATAAAGCTGTTCTTATTTGGGGTATAACAGTTGGTAGCCTCCACGCGATGCACCTGTATAACCTAAATGATAAACCAATATTATCTTACCAGGCTTGACACAGAACTCACAACGTGGAGATGACTGCTAATTAATATCCACCCCTACCCTCCCCAACCACCTTACCCATCGTTATTAATTATTGTTCTTAAGTGTCTTTGGATGTTACTGCTTTGTATTCCATATTTATATGAAAGCTAGGCATCAATTTGCGGGATTTAGATCTTATTATAAATCCGTCTCTAGCTGTAGCACCACATAGTCGATGCTTCTGTTACCACTTTCACACACCTTTCCACAGCTTGAGTGTGGCATGCAAAGCGACGAAATTCTATTTTGGGAACTGTTATATCACTCAATAATATTCCAAGCCTTGATAACTTATGTCTTGTGTTACTGGTGGTTTGGTTACTTTACGATCAGTCCAATTTATCATATCAATGTAGTCTGAAGCACTGAAATTTGGGGATGGCACATCAGAAACATGAACTTCTTTTTGAACTTTTCTTGCCTTAACAATTCTCCTTAGACCCAGTTCTCTTATTTCTCTTCTTTCATCTGTTATCATACTCAGAAGAATATTCTCAGGATGGGCAAAATTTCCATTTCTCTGAATAACAGGGTCAATGATTGCCTTTAATTCGTCTGTTAAATACCGGGAAAGCTTATTTATGGAAAATAAGTGTTTAGGGCCATATTTGCACGAGTGTTTTGATTTATTGATTGATCTGTTGTTATTTCTAATCACAGAAATCTTTCAATGTTTATTGAGCTTTGAACCTTCTAGAAGGTGATCTGATGTAAAGATTATAATGTGCACAGGCCAGTTTACAATAAATGCAATCTTGAGAGTCAATTTTGTTTATATTATAGTCCATTTAAAACTTTTTTTATGATATTTAGAATTCCTAAAAGTGTTCCGTCATTGAAACGTTATTTTCTAAATTTAAAATGGCACCTGTATAAAACTACATATGACTTCATGTGCGGGTAAACATGGTTACGTTTGTATATACATGCGTTATTATGATTTAGGTGAACAAAATAGAATTTATTTGTACCATAATAAAATCGCCAAATTGGGCTGATAAAGATTGTAGTGTTACATTCAATAAGGTTTTTTGTTTCCCCTTATTTAAATTTTTTTAATATTGATTTTCACATTTGTTTTAGGAAGGAGACGATTCGGATTCACCAAAACCTGGAAGCCTAAGACAAAGTCCGGGCAGCCAGTATTATTCACAGGTAAATTTATGTTTCACACAAACATACGATAGACCTAAGTTGATTTGTTTATGAATGCAAAAGTTTAGGAAAATATTATTACATATATGTGGGTGTTAATTGGTAGTATGTAGGAAATTATATATATATATATATATATATATATATATATATATATATATATATATATATATATATATATATATATATATATATATATATAGTAACATTTATTACATGTTCTGAAAGTCCAGAAATATAAATGAAAAAAGGTGAACATAAAAGTTACTTGAGACGGTCGTGGCCGATACTTGATGTAAATCCATATTTAAATACATAATAAAATAAATTAATGTAAAATTTACACCAAATTATTATAACATTCTGCAGCTGTTTCGACACGCCGTGGCTTCTTAAGACTTTGGCATCATTGACTATGCCAATTTAATAATTAAGTTGCGTGAAGCCATAAAAGAAAAGCATCTTGGAAAGTTGAGAAAAATGGTTCTCTTTTATAAAGACAATGCTCAAACTGCATAAGTCACTTATCGCAATATCTGCCATAAACAGCACTGGGTTTTAACTATTAGATCATCCACCTTATTCTATCTCACACCAAGCGACTACAGACTGTTTCCAAAACTTAAAAAATACTTGATGGGGGTGAGATTTTAGATAGATAGTGAAGTGGAAGTGTATATAGGATCACCATTACCCCTTGGAGCCAGATGATATGGTCCATCAGTTTATCCTTGTATTTTATATCAATTCCAATTATTGTAAAACTTTTTTTCCTTTTGATTTTATTTTACTGTACACTATTCACTTTCATTGACACCTTGTATCATATACACAGCTTAGTGTCTTCTTTAAGCGTTCATACTGTAAACCATCTCTTGGAATATATATATATATATATATATATATATATATATATATATATATATATATATATATATATATATATATATATATATATAATTTTTCAATTATTGTTTCCTATATCTATCACTTTCGCACTGTTACTAACCGACTTCAAATTCTTTTATTTAAAATGGTAGTGGAAATTAATTGGAATGTTTAGAGAATATAGCACACCCTGATTGATAAGCATGTCAATGAAATTAGGATACTTGCTAACGAAATTTTGGCATGCCACTTTCAGTAAATTGTTTTCATTTTGTGTATAAAGGAGTAGCTTGAGGTCTACCTCTAAAATCTATAGATAGTGTAAGTAAATAAACAAATATGTTTTAATTAGTATTTTATTTGGAAAAATAATTCATAGGTGACAAACCAGATCGGTTAACTACAATTAACTCAAGTATAACCATCTTGTTAGATTAATTAAGTGTGTATCTTTGTCTTGTGACAGAGGCAGTAAGCCATTAGAACCTTATCCGTGGCTAGTGACTTCAAGCCTATGGCAAAGTAGAGGACAATACCAGATCCTACACCAAAATAAGAGAGATGTTAAAGACGAATCATATTTACTAAACTAAGTATGTCGCATATTATTTTTACATCATTTTCTCTATTTATTTTATATTGTAAAATATGTTTAATGTTTTTTTTTCTTTTTTTTTTTGTCTCTTTTTAAGTTCTCAGTGTTTGTATGTTTTAAATATTTTCTGTTACGTTTTGTATTCTAATCGTTTTAATGATTTTTTATAGTATTTTAGCTCGGATGAAAGTGAGCTGGGTCGAGGCAACTGTATGAATAAAGGCTACAATGGAACCATCATAAAACGGGTAAGAAAGCAAAGGTGATCTTAATCCAAATCTAAATGTACTTAGATTGTATGTATTAAAGTTTATAATAAAGTTTTTAACCTATCCTGAATGTATATTATTTTATACAATAACTTATATTGAAATTTTTGAACATACCGGTCTATGAATATTTTAGATAATTGAATAATATTTAAGCCATGATTCGACCGAAACTATAAGGAGCGATGTATTCTTTTTTTTTTTTTTTTTTTTTGGAACACGTTACACAGTTTTTCAATGTCACTTTATCTATGCTTGCATTGAATTAAAAGATGTTTAATACTTCCCTATGACAGTCACATCCCTGGTATCTACTTTTTGTAAATAGCACTTTCCACTTCACTTTTGTATGACTGACCGACAACCTTTCTATAATAGTGTGTTTTCTCTTAGAACTTAGGTCTTGAACTGGTCACACATATATTAGCATCCCTTTTTGTATAACAGTTTTAGCATATAGTTTTTATGTTAAATATTGACATACATCACATAGACATTTTGAAAACCTCATCTGTCATCTGTGTTTCATTTTATTTTCAATTTGATAAAATTTTTTGATCAAAACATCATATCATAACATAGCAACAGATATTTATTTGTACTTGTCATGATTTCGTACTAATTCAATTTTAATCTGTCTGAAAATGCTGTCAAGCAGCGAAACTATAGTCATAGTTATTATAGGCTAGTTCTAGTTTTTATGTTAAATATTTAGCAAAACTATCTACTAATTCCGAATAGACAAGTTCGTGAAGCGAGTAGCCTGTAGAATACAGGGTGTAAGATTATTTGTCTATATGTGTGTGTAAGCTCCCCATGCAGTAGTCTTAAGACTTCTAGATGCGAAATTTTATTGTAATTCCACAATGGCCCCTCGATCAGACCCTTTTATTATTAGTGAATTTTCATTAAGAAAATTCTCTAATAGAAAGGTAACGATGGTGAGACCTTCCGATATTTTTTTCAAAAGAGCGGAAGTTAGGACCCCTAGAACCCATATCCAAGGTCCGTTTGAATTGATATGTATACATTTTTTTCCCCAAAATTATACAAACATATTTTTGAATATGCTATGTTTTTGAAAGTATTAAAGTAACTAGAATGAGACTTTACATGTAGCTAGAAATGATGTAAATAAACCTCTGTTGTGAATTTTAAATAATTTTCTTCACAAAATTTGGATTTTTTCCCAAACTAAAAACAACATCTGAAAGACATTAATTGAAACAACTTAAGTGATTAAAGTATCATGCCAGACAAAGACAGAGTAGTCACCTTGCAACGTGGATTATTTTTTTGTCCTTTTTTTTTATTGTGCATGCCCTTAGTCTTACTCCACCCATTCCAAAATCACTGTGCCTTGAACTAGTCTGCACAGTTATTGGTAGGGTGAAGTTTTATATTGCTCTGTCTCCGGTCTACACTGACCATAGATCAGTTGTCTTTTGCGGTCCAGAGCTTTACACTCGTACAAGATGTGCTGGGCTGATTCCTCCCCCTGCCGCAGAGTCTGCATGCGAGGTCCCCCTCGAACCGCACCATTTTATGCAGGTGTTTCTTGACAGCCATGTGTCCCGTCAAGAGACCAGTTATGTTTCTGAGCTGTCCTCTGCTAAGATTTAGCAGCTCTTTTTGAACTGGGTTCGTCAATTATTGACTTCACATGTCTGAGCCCTGGACAGTATGCCCAGTACACTTTGTGTTGGTTTCTGACCCAGGACTTAATGGCTTCCCTGAGAGTGCTCTTTGTCGCGCCCAGAGCCGGTTCTGGTCCCATAAATGGTTCTTCTGACCTTCTCTTCGCAAGACTTAATTGCCTTTCACCCCTGAGTGACCCGGCACCCAGATGAGGGTGACCTCATTCTGCCCAGCCAGGTCGCTCGTCTCGTCTCGGCACTCACTCACCAGCCAGGAATTTACCTGTGGGCTACTTAGGGCTGCCTGGCTGTCTGTGGCTATGAGCATCCGCTTGTTGGTGTAGCCCATCCTCTTGTTCTCCCGCACACAGTGCAGGATGGCATACATTTTGGCCTGAAAGACCGTTGCATGGGTTCAGATGAAAATACTATGACTTACCCTCAGTCCTTCCGAATAAACACCTGCCCCCATCCCACGCTCCCCGCCGGATCCGTCCGTGAACCAGACGAGCGCGTCCCGTGGTATGCCCGGCGTCTCCTCCCGCCATGCCTCGCGGTCGGGGATTTCCACTGTAAAGTTGTTTTCCCTGCAGATTCGCGGGCTCGCGAAGTCTGACCTCATTTCAAGCATGAGCTTCTTCACGATCTTCTGAATTTTGCAGTGGCCCCTGAAGCCTGTGTTGATCTTCAGTCTACCATTGCAGGCTAGTCTGTACAGTCCTAGCCTGGCCTCCCCCATAATAACTAAGTGTAGGGGAGGGGAGGGGGTACAGATCCAGCTACACCTTCATGGCGGCTGTTGGGGTTGAAGACATGGCCCCTGTGATGCCTAGGCAAGCCACCCTTTGGATCTTGCCTAGTTTTTGTTTGGCACTGGATTGTGTCACCTTAGGCCAGTGGGCCATACTAGGTCTTAGTCCCCACGTTTTTCCATATAGCCGCCTAGTGACGGCTAAGGTCGTGACTGCCTTACGCAGTATTTTTCCAATGTGACCATTCCAGGTTAGCTTAGAGTCCAATACGACCCCAAGATATTTTACCTCCCTGCCCATTGGAATGCTCCTACCGTATAGAGTGAGAGTTCTGTGGCTCTCGCACTTCCTCCTAGTAAACAGCATGGCAGTTGCTTTCTCAGGGCCCAGTCCGAGCCCTTGTCCAACCGTCCACCCTTCCACCACTTTCAGTGCTGTCTGCATGCGCTCCCACACTGACTGTGTGACCTTTCCTCGGACTATGATGACAATGTCGTCCGCATAGCCCTGTACCTCATACCCCCCTCCCGATAGCCTCCCCAGCAGGCTGTCCACGACTAGGCACCAGAGCAAGGGAGAGTGAACACTCCCCTGCAGACGCCCCGCCGCGACCCCCGCCAGCAGAGTCCCTCCCGCGAGTGAGGTGAAGATCGCACTGTCCCTGAGCATAGAACCGATCCACCTGAAGCAGGTCTCATCTATTCCACGCTCCCTGACAGCTGCCAGAACCAATCCGAATGAGGTGTTGCTGAAGGCCCCCTCTATGTCTAAGAAGACCCCCCAGCGCCACCTCCCTGTTCTCCAGCGTATTCTCCAGTTTCAGCACCAGTTGGTGCAGAACTGTTTCTGTTGAGAATCCTGTTCTGTCTGCATATTGTCCGCAGTGTAGGGGATATGCTTCCAGTACACCGCCCCTAATGTGCCGGTCGAGCAGTTTTTCCACTGTTTTTAGCAAGAAGGACATGAGACTTATTGGCCTCAGGGACTTTGCCTGGTCTGTTGGCCGTCCAGGTTTGGGAATAAATACAACCCTGGCCAGTCTCCATGCCCTCGGAATGTACCCCAGAGCCAGGCTGGCCCTCATAATGAGGGTAAGCGCCGGCGCCAGTATATATATATATATATATATATATATATATATATATATATATATATATATATATCCCCTGTTGGGGCATGATGGGCATTATTCCATCAAATCCCGGCGATTTGTATGGCTTAAAACTGTTAATGGCGCATCTGATTTTGTTCCAAGTAACCACCTCTTTAGCGACTGTCCAGTCTACTCTAGATGCCCGCCTATAAGGCGCCTCTATTTCTGAGTGTTCCCAGTCCGGAGGTGATTGGTTTATTATGTTACAGCTGGGGAAGTGTGTCTGGAGTAAAATTTCCATAGCTTTTTCCCCCGAGCTTGTAAAGCCCCCCGTGGATGTTCTAAGGGAGTCTATGTTGCTCTGAGTGCCCTTGGACAGGATCTTGTCTAGTCGAGCACTCTCGGACATGTTTTCCACTTCCTCGCAGTGCCTCTTCGACGACTCCTTGGCGTCCCTCAGTCTTTTGTTATAGGTCGTTAGGGCCTGTCTATATTCATCGCACGCTCCCGACCTTTTGGCCGCGTTAAACAGCTTACGAACTTGCATGATCCTTTGCCTGAGGTCCTCGTTCCACCACGGGACGTTCCTGGTGGACGCCCTAATTTTCAGGGGGCAGTTGGCGTTATAGGCCGATGTGATTGCGTCTCGCAATTAGGCAGCCGCAATCTCGAGGTCTATTGAATTGTCTATGGTACTCTTAACCCCCGCAGTTCCACTGCTGGGTCTGATCTATAGGCCTCCCAGTCCGCCTTGCGGGAGTCCCGGTACCATACCGTTTGTCTTTTGACTTTGGCGATTTCAAACCGGATGTATCTGTGGTCTGAGCTACTCACTTCCCCAGACACAGCCCAGCTCTTAACAAAGTCACCCGGCAACTGGATGGAAACTGTTAGATCTAAAACTTCCTCACAGTGTGTTGTGACGAAGGTCTATTTATTACCTTTATTCAATATGTCTAAATTAAATTTCATAAAGAATTGTAAAAGTGCCTCACCCCTAGAGTTTGTGTCCGAGCTACCCCACAACTCATGGTGCGCATTCGCATCCATGCCGATGATGGTCTGCCATCCACCTGCTCTTCAACCCACCATCAACTGCTCCAATTCGTTGGGTGGAGTAGGGTCCGTGCTGTCCCCTGGCTGACGCGGCAGTAATGTCCCTCAGCCCATCCGCTCCTCCACATCGGATTTTGATCGTTGCCAGGTCCCTGAAACTGAAATTCATTAAAGGCAGAAATTCGATCCCTTCCCTGACAAAAATGCAGGCCCGCAGGTTCTCGATGGATCTGCTGTAGATGAGCTTTCCAGCAGCTCCGCCGAGTCCATTGATATTTTCTTTATAGGAGTACGGTTCCTGGATTAGGACCACATCCGTGTTCCTCAGAGCCATCAGTAGTCCGGCCGTTGCTGTCCTACTGTGTTGGAGGTTGACCTGAAGGAACCTAAGTCTCATTAACCCGTAGTTGCTTCCGCAGTGGGCGGAAGCTAACCCTTCGCAGGCCCCAGAATGCCTTGAAGGAGGTTCCTTCAAGGGCTCTGTAAGACGCCTGGTCGATCGAGAAGGCCAGTCTCCTCAGGTTCTCGCTGGATCTGCTATAGATGAGCTTTCCAGCAGCTCTGCCGAGTCCCTTGATCTCTCCTTTATAGGAGTACGGTTCCTGGATGAGGGCCACATCCGTGTTCCTCAGAGCCATCAGTAGTCCGGCTGTGAACCTAAGTCTCATTAACCTCTAGTTGCTTCCCCATTGGGCGGAAGCTAACCCTTTCCAGGCCCCAGAATGCCTTGAAGGAGGTTCCTTTAAGTGCTCTGTAAGACGCCTGGTCGATCGAGAAGGCGAGAGTGTCCTTTCTCCTCTGCCTTCCTGCTTAGAACCGACCAGTGTTGTGTCCCCAGTTCAGGGTTCTGGATCTTCAGTCTCCTGATCACCGTTTCCTGCGGCACGGTTCAGGGATCCGTACGAGGACCTTGCGTCTCTTTGGGAGTTCCTTGGGTTCGACGGCTGTCAAGTCCTCCCCCTCCCAAATCTGACCGAACACCCCGATCGTTTTTCGCAGCCAGTCCCGCGACTGCGGGCCGGCACAGGTTATCCAGAGGATGCCCCCCCGCCAGGCGCGCCCGGTGGAACTGAGGCGGGCTCCCTCTTCCTGAAGAGAGTCCACCGCAGCCTGGATCAGGTTTGCCTTCCCCTGGTCTGGCGTGACCTCAGGATAGCGTCTGTCAATCACCGCCATCCCGAGGCCCTCCGCAGCCTCCCTATACGAGCCAGTACGTGGATTGTTACATATAGCACAGGCACACATCATTATTCAGCCATAACCAAACAAAATAACACACGTAAGACGGGATCGCCACAACATCCTAATGTGTAACGAACGTTCACACCCGAACTGTGGCGATCCCACTCTAATAACGGCTTTCGGGTATATTCGGATGCGCATTTGTGAAATGTTCAAAAATATCCTAATGTGAAAGTGAGAGGGGAAAATACGGAAGTTTTATATCAGCTACTTGAAGTAAAAACCAGATGGGATAGTGTATATGGCTGGACAGTTCGGTTTTGAGGTTAAGTAAATAATTGTACATTGCTTCTTAAATTGGAAACTAAAGATGAATAACGTGGTTTGTTTATTTATCATGGTTTGACAGTTCTATTTTGATGTTAAATAGTAAATGATTGTACAATATGTTTAGTTGATAATTTTCAGCAAATCTATGCTTTTTATGTGTACCTATGTAATAACTTTATTATTTAGGCCATGTGGAAGAGCAGGTAATGGTATACCATTCATCTGAACTTCGCCCTGAGTTGCACAGTTGTTTCTTTTTTGCTTTTCCTGTGTAAATAAAGACTTTTATTATATATATATATATATATATATATATATATATATATATATATATATATATATATATATATATATATATATATATATATATATATATATTAATATTAATATTAAAAAATATTAAACGTGAAATAAAAACTTAAGAACTAGGCATTAAATCTAAAATATCATTAGCTAATGAAGTGCTACACAGCACTAATGCAGCCATATAAATCCAATCGGTTGAAAAATTGGCAGCATATCTTGAATTATATAAGGCTTTATACAACCACAGTACAAGCAATGTAAAAAGGCAGGTAGTACCTTGCGTAATACTGACTCCAGTGGAGAGCTGTTTCACAGAATAGTTATAAGTGAGAGCATTGCCAATGAAGGCTTGAAAAATCTGAAAAGTAAAAATAAAATTTAAGGCAACCGTAGTAACAGGAAATTTAAAACACCACGTAAATAGTTAGTTAAATGATGTTATTTATATTGGGGACAGGTAAAATGAGTAAAACAATACATACACACTCAAAATATACATAGATTCATCTAATTTACTCAAGCTAATATTCAAAAATAATGTAATGGTAAAAATAATGTAAAACATATTACCGAACATGCAGGCAAATATCCAGTAAAATTTCTAAGTTTTGGATTATAATTGCACAAGTTACAGCATTGTTCCGAATCCACAAGGATGGAAAGCTGTGAACAAAATGAAAAAGACAATTAAACAAATGTATAGGAGAAATTAAGCCTGAAAAAAAGGAAATATCGATAAAATGCTGAACACAATTTTGAAACTAAAACAATTTGACGTTCAAATGAATAAAAGAGTGTTTCTCAAATAAATAATAGTAGCAAAAGTGTGTGTAATCTAAATTTAAGCAAGTTGTAAAAAATTTCAGTCTAATATGAAGACTAAAGAAAGTGAAAAGAATGTCAAAACTATAAACTTTCAAAGTAAAAAGATATTCGGCACAAGTTCTATGTCAAACAGAATGTAAATGAAATATACAGTGTTTGAACTGCATAAAAGATCAAAAAGTTTAACTACTTAAGGTGTAATTTGAGTTTTATAGATTAGTTCGCTAGTTCATGCTCATTTCAAGAAATTTTTGCAAAATTCATAAGTCGGGATCTCCCTATTAGTGAATTTTTCTAGGAAAATTCACTAAAAGGTAATTCGAAAGTTTATAAATAAATAAAATTGTATTACAGGCAAGATGTGAAAGAGTCGTTAAAATACCTGTATATTGCAATTCTAACATTTGACATAATTCCCAACATGAAATTAAAACCGGAGTAGAAATTCCAGGTTTAATTATTATTTCACACAAACATGCTTTAACAACAAGTCTTAATAGTAACGACCACGCAGTAGAGATAATTATAAACAAATCTTTTTGTGTCTAGCCTATGACAACTGCCGAATTAAATTTCATTCATCACAATAATAATAATAATAATAATAATATTTTGTTTACTACAACAGATATTGACTTAGAAAACAGACGGTATTTTACTGTAAAGGTGTCCCTTTAACATTTTCAAATCAGGTTAAACAGTATCAGTTTATCTAATATTAACCCAACTCAACAGAAAGGAGTCAAAAGACAAATTGATGACTTGCTAAAGCAAAAAATTATTCAGCCGCCTTGCTCTCCTTGTCTCTAAATGACGATGCATACTCCTTGTCTCGCATTCAAATTCATGCTATAGACTGTAGGTGATGCAGAAATCTCGTTAGTACTAAAATTGGTGAGGGTAGGATCACCGATGAGACATATAGCTCTCTTCTGAATGGAGTCCAGGATAGCGAGTGTAGAAGCGGCAGCCCAGATGTGGGAGCAGTATTCGAGGTTTGGCCTTATTTGTGAAGTATATAAGGTATAGAGATTAGCTGGTGAAGAGTATTTGCGAGCCCGGAAGAGTAAACCTAATTTCTTAGCAGCTGGTTCTGCAATTGATGTGACATGTTGGTGCCAATTGAGGTTTCGATCCACAGAAATGCCAACAAGTGAAAAGGACTCATTACTTTGAATAACTTGGTTGTTCATTGTGATGGGTCTAGGGCTGGTCTTTCTCTTATGAGATAGAAAGCAAGACTGAGATTTGGTGGGGTTGAATTGTACAAGATTTCTACTTCCCCACTCTAATATTTTTTGGAGATCCACTGACACAGAATCTAATTGGGCTAAAGAGACAGGCTTAGAATATTGTATATTTGAGTGGAGGATGCTGTCGTCCACGTAACTGTGAACTGGGTTGGATGTGCTAGAGAGGAGGTCATTGATGTGGAGAAGAAACCAAGTAGGGGCTAAAACTGAATCTTGAGGAACTTCTGCATTAATTGGATACACTTTAGAGGAATGGCCATCCACGACAACAGAAATGCTCCAGTTGGAGAGGAAATTTGCTGTCCAAGTACAGAGTTTTGGTGGTAGGCCATAGGCTGGAAGTTTATTAAGCAGCGCTACGTGCCAGACCTGGTCGAATGCTTTGGATATGTCTAGAGCGACAATCTGGGATTCACCGTGTAGTTCCATAGACTTGTTCCAAGAATGGGTGACAAAGGAAAGGAGGTCGGCAGTTGATCTGCGTTGACGGAATCCATACTGCCTGTCGTGGATTAGACTGTGTTTTTCAAGAAATTTTAGTAATTCGGTGTTTATATACTTTTCCATCACTTTAGAGACGACTGAAAGGAGAGAAATAGGCCTGTAGTCGCTAGGAAGCGCTTTGGATCCTTTCTTGGGGACGGGTTGTACTCGGTCAGTTTTCCAGTTACTAGGAAATATGCCTCTATTGTAAGATGCCTGAAATAGACGTGTCAGGACAGGAGCAAGTTCTGGTGCGCCTTTTTTGAGAACAAATGCTGAGATCTCGTGAAGGCCAGATGCTTTCCTGGTATTAAGAGAAGAGAGCATCTTTCGTACCTTTTTAGTTTTGCAAATGATATCTGTTATGCGCGACATTGGGGACTGTTGGTGGTTAAACATTTGGAGGTGGGTTGAGAGTAGAATTGCTGGCGAACAACGAGGCAAAAAGTGCAGCCATGCCCAGGGTGGTATAAACAATTTCAACCCCTGAAACAAGAGGTGGGAATGTGCTCTTGCAGAAATTATTCCCAATAGATTTAGAAAGAGTCCAGAAGGGTTTGTTCCCGTTGGAGCTTGAGAGAACTTTGTTTTTGATGTGGTTATTAAACGAGTTTTTCGCCTCAGAAAGAATGCGGACATAGCGGTTTCTTGCGTCGTTAAATGCTTGACGGTTTTCTTGACAGTGATTGTGTAGAAGCGTTTTGTGAGCTTTGACCTTTTCAAGTCTGGCCTTGTCACAGGATTTAAAGAACCAAGGCTTTTGAGTGGCTGAAGAGGTTTTCTGTGTATGTCGAATAAATAATTCCATGCCAGCTTGGATAGTTTCAGTGACGTTTTGTGAGATATCAGAGGGATGAGGATGAGAGAAGCAGGTAGACGCGCATGGAAATGAGGAAAAGTAATCCCGCATTTCGTCCCAGGTCGCGGAGTTGTAGTACCAAACGATATGTGCGTGTGATGACTGTGTGACCTTGGGTTACATTGTGCAGGAAGCAGTGACCATGTCGTGGTCTGAGCAACCAAGGGGGGCGGTGACTGATATCTTATAGCATTCAGGTTTTGTTGTAAGAAGGAGATCCAAGAGATTAGAGTTGTGTGTTGGGATGCGAGGAAAATAAGTAGGTTGCTAAACCATAGTGGCTAAAGAATTGCTGGCTGCAAAGGCCTCCACTGCTCTCCCTTATGGATCGGTTTTTGAAGATCCTAGCCATTCCTTATTATGGACATTCAAGTCACCAAGAATAGTGACCTCGGAGGAAGGATATTCAGAAATCAGATGGTCGGTTTTTTCAGAAAGGTAGTCGAAGAGCTGGACAAAGTTGTCAGAAGGTGACCGGTAATGCAACAGATGAATTTAGTTGCAGCCCTGATAAAGAGTTTCATCCAAAGTATGTCTTTTCTTACAGCTTCTAAATTGGGGAGTCTGGTGCAGGGTAGATTGCTATGGAAGTATGTGCACACACCTCCATGCAATCTAAAGGAAGTAAGGAGCTCATACCCTGGGAAATTAATGTGATTAGTGGCTGTTTTGGCACTGATTTGGGTTTCGGTGAGGAAGAGGAGTTGGGGCCTATTAGCCTGGAGGAAATGGTGGACGGAGTTCAGGTTACCCCAACGTCCAGCCCCCGGCACTCAAGGTCAGCGAGACTCCTGTCCTCCAGCATGCTCGCCACCCAGCTTATTAGGGACCTCAGCGAGCCCCTATCAAAGGCCCCCTCCATATCGAAGAACACAGCTAATGTGCTCTCCCCGTAGTGTAGGGCCCTTTCCATCTTTCGCGTCACAGCGTAGAGCGCCGTCTTCGTAGATTTTCCCCGCTGGTACGCGTGCTGACTTTTATGGAAGGGGTGATCTCTGAGGATCCCTCCCAACATAAACATATCTAATATCTTTTCCAATGCCTTAAGCGGGAAGGATGTAACGCTGATTAGCCTGTACGCCTTGGCCAGCGTGTAGTCCTCTCTTCCCGGTTTGGGAACGAAGGACCCCCCCCCCCCAATCCGGCGCCAGGTTTTGGGACATAGCCCCACGCCAGGCTGGCCCGGAAAACCTCCCTTATGTTGGGAAGCAGTCTATCCAGGCCCCTCTGGAGCAGGGCCGGAAAGATCTCATCACAGCCTGCGGACTTGAATTGAGTAAACACGTTCACCGCCCAGGCTGTAGAGCCATCTGTGACCACTCCCTCCGCCAGCTGATAGTTCGCATTCGGAACCGTCCACCGGCCCAGGTCGGTAGCCCCCGTGACGGCTCCACCGCCCGCAAGGTGAACTTCGGTGAGATGTCGCAAGGTTTCCTTGCCGGTGTTGGTCCAGCTCCCGTCCGGTTTCCTTAAGGATCCTGCAGTACTACCTGACTCCTGTTTGAGTACCCTTACCAGCCTGGCTGCGTCCGGCAGGGAGTTAACTTCCCCGCAGTACGGGCGCCAACCAGCTCGTTTACTCCGTAGTAATTCCTTCTTAAACTCGTCCCAGGCCGCCTCACCCGATTCTCGGACGGCTTGGTTTAAGGCCCTCCGAGTCCGCCCGCGTAGTGCGGCGAGATCCCTGCTCCACCATTGAAATTTGATGGACGGCTCTCCCCTGGGTGGTGTCGCGGCCTCGTAGGCTGCCATTATTTTACCCTCTAGGGCCTTTGGCATCGCTATCTAATACCTCTATAGAGAGTCCTCTCCCCTCTGGGCTCCTTGGCGACCCAGCGAGACCTATTACGTAGGCATCAGTCGGTCTTCCTTGGATTTCTCCTTGGGGGAGGACCCTCACGGTCCACATTCAATTCAAAGCTGATCATACGATGATATGTGTTCCGTCACCATCCAGCTAGATATATCCTCCATTATTCCTCTGCTCGCCAATGTGATGTCAATCACCTCCTGCCGGATACGATTGACAAACGTCGGGGCTGTACCTCTATTTAATATCTCCAGGTTCGTTGTAGCCAAATACCCTATTAGAGCCTCACCGCGTGGGTTGGTATTTGTGCTGCCCCACAATCTGTGGTGAGAATTGGCGTCACAGCCTATAATCAGCTGTAACCCATGCTCCCTCGCTAAATCGACGATACACACCAGTTCCTTCGACGGAGGCACAATATAACCTTAAGCCTAATATTACTCACCTTATACTCTAGGACAGCTACTGTGGCGTCGCTCCCTCGACGCCAGTATGCATGTCCTAGGTTGTTCTTCCTCTGCTTCGCCACCAACTAGGATGTTGAAGCCGATTCCTCCAAGCCCTCTCACTTGCTTCCTATACACATAAGGCTCTTGGATCAACACAACACCGCCTGGACCGCCTGCGAGGAGCTTTGCCAGCTCCCCAGTGGCATCCTGGCTATGTTGGAGGTTGATCTGGCCCACCCGCAGCTGCCCCGCGAATTAATCGTGGCGCCGACGGGGTGGAGTGCCCTTCCGGTCAGTGCTGGCCGCGGGACGGGCGGAGGCGACCGCACTCCATGTCGGAACTCTGATTGCATTCAGAGTCACCAACTCGAAGTACAGCCGCCAGCCTTGCCCGTCCAGCCCGCGAGCCACCACAGGCCAAACCAAGAAGACTAGGCGCCATGCCCCAGGTCCTCCTGCCGTCTCCAGGTGCCACCATTGCCCGACATTGAGCGAGCGGTTCTGGAGCGCAAGCATCCTGACCACTTCCTCTAGGTCCACCTCTTGACTCCTGAACCAGAAGCCGATCCGGACCGGCCATGGGACGTCCCCAGCCCTTGCGACGCTGAAGGCGATTTCCCCCACCGCCGCCACGGACGAGCCGTTGAGGAGCCAACTCAGGGACTCGCCATACTCGGCGGTCACCAAGAACCCACTGGATCAACTATCCCCGAGTTACGGAAGCGGAGCTGCAACGCCCCGCCGGATGCCGACATGGCGTCCAACATACCCGCCACCAAACTCCTCCTAATTTGCTCGGCCTCTTCCGCCAGGACTACGCCATCCTCCCGGTTGGAGGTGATGACCACTTGCATATCTCTCAAGGTGGGCCCCTGTACTATCCAAACGGCGCCAGGTGTGCCGGACCTGGTTTGCACAGCGCTGCCAGTCCAGAGTAAGCTCTGCTCGGGGTCCCTCCTCTAAGTCCACGCCGATGCCAGAGGAGCCCCCAACCCGATCTATGTGTGTCGTGTCTGTGTTTGTATGCGCGTGTGTGGCGTATGTGAGAAGGAGAGACTTTAGTAGACAATCACTAGATAATAAAATTGAGTGGTTTAGCAACTTTCCTTCCTAACACCAAACACACAGTAAATGTTGTTTTGCCACTGAGCATTGGTTAACCGAAAGACATTGGTCAAGTGTGAAGTTAGCAGATAGCTGCATGTTTTTTTTTTAGAAAAAAAATTAAGCACAGCATTAACTTGTTTTACGTGAACATGTTAATTGTAAAACAATTGAGTATATTATATACAAAAGATATCTGGAGTAACGCATTTTAAGTGTTCTGGCGTGCAAATTACTGATTATAATATAATTGTGTCACAAGAAAGTTATGAAAAATTTTTGACAAAGTTAGAAGATTTGTTGACATTTTTAATAATTATTATATTTATATAGCTGATGACTATAATAACACTGATTTCAGCAAGCCAATCAAAAATAGAGAAGAATTTATTAATTTAATGATATATCGATCACATTTCACTATAATTCAACCTTAAAGATTTATACAAAATGTCCCAAATTGCATTGACAATATATTTACATACACTTCAGTTCAGGCCATCCCCGAAAACAATCATGGTTCCTTCTGGATGATGCCACCAGACAGTTTAGTTTCTCCAGTGGACACCCATCAGCCCAGAACCTTAAAGGCTGCGAAGTTACTCAACATGACCTTCGTCAGGATGACCAAAAACTGACCACTGACCAAAAACGTGTTTTCAATCAGCTGTTGAATAAACACTCCGATATCTTCAAGTCAGGCGGAGATCCGACAGATTTTGCTGTCCATAATATAAAAAACTACAGCATACACCTATTTCGAGTCCCCCATATCCAGTGAATGGACCGAAACTTGAATTTCTACTAAATGAACTCGACTACCTGTTGGAAGAAGGAATAATAGAGGAATGTGAATATCCTTGGGCAAGCCCTGTGGTACTTGTTCCGAAGCCTAATGGAAAATTTCGCCTGTGTGTTGATTATAGGCCGCTAAATCAAGTGCCCATCGCCGATGCATATCCTATGCCCAGAATTGATCAATGGCTTCACACTGCCAAGCGTCTGCCTTTATGTAACCTATAGACCTACAGTCCGGATTTTGACAAGTGCCCATAGCAGATGATGATAAGAATAAAACGTGTTTTGTGACTCCTTTCGGTACATTCCGCTTTACTCATATGAGTTTTGACCTGAGAAATGCGCCGTCAGATTCCGCGCCGGTCTCTGTGACCGATCCGTGTTTGCGTATCTGGACGATATCCTGGTTCTATCAGAATCTTTTGAAAAACCTTTAGATAGCAGTTTTAAATAGATTGAAACTCTTTAATCTTCGTACTCGTCGCGATAAGTGTTATTTTGTGCGAAAATCGATAAGATATTTGGGACATGTGATTACCCCCGACGGTTTAAAGACAAATGAAGAGAAAACCGCCGCCTTAAGAGACATGAAATTCCCCACTTGTGTCAAACATGTAGTCTCATTCGTGCAAACGTGTTCGTGGTACCGCAAGATTGTGCCTGGATTTTCAGAAATTGACAGACTTCTCACAAACCTGCTAAAGAAAAATGAACCATACCAGTTTGTATCTTACTTCTGCTCCCATTTTGATTCAAGCAGACCTTTCGAAGCCATTCATCCTGCGCACCGACGCCAGTAACTACGCTATTGGTGCTGATCTCCTTCAGGGGGTGGGTAACTAGGAAAGGCCAATTCAATATGCCAGCCTATTGTTGACCACTGCTGAAAGGAATTATTCAATGGTCGAAAGAGAGGCATTGGCAGTGGTTTGGAGTACTGAAAGATTTAGAACGTATATTGAAGGTGCTGAAGTCATTATTGCTTCCAATTGTCAGCCCCTCCATCACTGAGCTTAAAGACGCCATCTGGTCGCCTTGCCAGATGGGCGCTACGACTACAAGGAATGAACATGAAGATAGTGTACACCCCTAGGAGGTTGGATGTTGTCGCTGATACCTTATCTCGACCATTCACTTCAGATCCTAGTGATGCATCCAATTTATGCTGTGTGTCCATAGATCTTACAAATTTGGGAACCAGCAGTTGGCGTGAAAATCAAATTGCCGATCCGGAGTTGGAGAAGATTATCAAATCTTTAGAGTACCGAACTTCTCTTGAATTTCAACAGGGACCGAAAGAGATTTTGTCATATCTAATGGTGTGCTGTATCACTATGATCCTGACCTGGACAGCGAAGACCCGCAATTGGTTGTACTGGTTGACCAGCGCTCTCACATCCTTAGAGAATACCATGATAGTCCTGCCACAGGTCATTATGGAATTGACTGTACGATCCACAAGATCACATCCAAGTTTTATTTCACTAGAATGCGCAAATTTGTGACAGAATATGTCAAAAATTGCATTCAGTGTCAAAGGTACAAGATATCTAACCTTAAGCCAGCGGGTCTGTTACAAACCCCTGCGCCTTCACAGCATTTTGAGACGTTAGCAGTTGATCTTTCTGGACCTCTCTTGGAAACCGCTTCAGGGAAGAGATGGATCCTAAACTGTCAAGATCTTGCATCAAAATGGGTAGAGTTGTTTGCCTTAGAGACAGCCTCCGCTGAGACTTATGCAACAATTCTGATTGAAGAAATTTTTCTACGTTATGGCACTGCAAGACAGATAATCAGTGACAACAGTGTCCCATTTATAATCGACGTAATGCAGAAAGTTACTTATTGTTTCGATATAAATACTCCTTTCATTCCACTGTACCACACAGAGAGCAATGCAGTAGAACGCAAGAACCACGATATCAAAACTCAGCTGTCCATTTTAGTACAGAACGAACACAAGACATGGGACAAACATATCACAAGTTTCGCTTTGCTTTTAGTTCAACATACACGCAGGCCACAGGTTATACACTGGCTTACCTAATGTTCTGAGCAGAACTCTGTGATCCCATAGATGGTATTTACGACTTTACATAAATTGTAGAGTCTGAAGCCTTCCTTGCCTTCCATCACCCTATATTAGAGGGACTCAGTAACACTATGTATGATGCGAAGCAGACGTTAATCCGAGAACAGGATTGAAGGAAGAAGTACTGTGATTAGAACCTGAGACCTCCAACTTTTAAACTAGGTGATCAGGTTCTCAGGTTCTTCTTGAGACACATGTGCTTAGTAATGTGGCAAAGGTTGTATCTTCCAAGTTTGCACTAAGGTGTGATGAACTCTGCGTCGTCTCCAAGGTTGTTTCGTCAACCACATATGAAGTGGCTCACTGCGAGGATCCAACCCAAAGTTTCGGCAGATTCCATGTCAGTGATCTGACTCCTTATTTAGAAGCTGCAGGTGAAACCAAGACGCTACCTGTCCCTATGGTGCCCAGAAGGAAACGAGGTAGACATAGGAAGAAGAAGACCAAAGACGTCCTGAACTCTCCATGTGTTCTTAGAAGAGTTCAGAGGGGGGGTGTATAACAAGAACATGCCTATGTTCAAATCTAATGCCTCCTGGCTGCGTAGCAATGTTGTTAGCACTACAACAGCTGTGAATGAGAAACAGAAGAGAGATGAGCACCCAATCATTTCAAACTAATATTGTTATTGTTAAGTTTAATTAGTGAGTGTGATTAATACAACACTCAATTGTTAAACCTCAGGCTTTATTTAAACAACCCCTCTACAAAGTAGGAAAAGATAATCATACAAAGCATACAAGGTGTTAAAATCTTATGTATAATAGGAAGGTCGAAGAAGCCAAAAGAACCAAGATTCAGTACAACATACAAGAGGCAGATAACAAAATTGGAGCTGTGTGGAATATTATAAAACAAGAAACAAATTTAGCACCCAAAAAAAAAAAAAAAACAATGTGCAAGCGAATTATAACACAATTAACTCTGATGTATAGAACGATTATTTCATTCAACTTAGATCACCCAGTAGTATTGGAAATGCAAAAGATATTCAAAAAGTAGATTGATGTCATTTCTTCAAGAAAGTGTTATATTTTCACAATCGCAGTATGTATATATATATATATATATATATATATATATATATATATATATATATATATATATATATATATATATATATATATATATATATGTTAATGATCTGCCAGTTAACATCACTTCAAATTCGATTTGTTTATTTGCGGGTGACACAACATTTATTAACAAAGCTGAATATCGAGCAAAAAAAACAATAATTTCTTTAAAATATGCAAAAAATGATTCAATGTTAATTCATTTGGCATTAAACAAAACTAAAACAACTAGGCTCCATTTCTCTACAAATATAACATACTAAATTTTCAGGTGCTACAATTGCAGCAAAACTTACGTGGTCATGACATATTAAGTATATGTATGTAAAAAACTTTTTAACTGCTGTGTTCTGTATGTAACGTCTGAAACATCTTCCACTCTTGAAGCTGCAAAGACAGCCTATTACGCAAGTTTTCATTCAGTAAGAAGTTACTTTTGTAGGGTTCTTCTCTAGATGCGCCAGAAATATTGGTTTTGCAGAAAGGAGCTGCAGAACACAGCAACCTGTAGAGAACTTTTGAAGGAGCTGAGTATTTTAACTGTAATAAATTTGTATAAACTTGATTGTATTGTATATATTCATGAAAATATTGAAAGATTTGATATCCATAGCAAATAACACATCTACAATACAGGGCAAAAAACACCGCAGATTTCAATCTCTTATAGTTTACAGAGGACACAGGAAGGCGTAAATTACTACGGGATCAGGTCATGCAACCAGCTTCCCAGTTACATGATATTATTAAATAAGGAAACAGTTAAGAAAGACGTCAAGCAGGACCTTTTGCAGATAATATGCTCCACTGTAGAAGAATTTTTAAGTGGACCAAGGAACACACGTGATTGTGACAGAACATTTTAAGCTTTTGTGATTGTACATAATTGTAATAATTTTTTTAAAATTAGGAGTAGCTTCCATGTATCCTTTGTTGTTTTTAAAGTTTTAGAAGAATTTTTAAGTGGACCAAGGAACACACGTGATTGTGACAGAACATTTTAAGCTTTTGTGATTGTATATAATTGTAATAATTTTTTTTAAAATTAGGAGTAGCTTCCATGTATCCTTTGTTGTTTTTAAAGTTTTTTTTGTTTCATTTGTGTCTGGAATTTTAATTGTCAATTGATAGTTTTTTTTAAATTAATTATATTTGTTGTAATTTTTATACATATATTGTGAGTTGATGGTAATTATATTATTACTGTTACTATTATTATCAACCTTAACCTGAAGGACGTTCGCACTCCCTCAAAAGGAAACCTTCACTCATCCCAGTTATCTCAGATACAAAATGCAGCCATTTCCAAGTTATCAGGCCCTGAACGACAAAACGACACATCCTCATTTCCCAGAAATCTCCGCGCGGTTTGGGCAGTTGCAAGTATTACCGCTTTTTGCATATCCTTATAAATGTGCTCCCCACAGCTCCCCAGACCCAGTCTCTTAATGTTCTTTCGAACATTCTTAGGAACCACACCAGTTGACGAGATGACTATTGGTATCACTCGGACACTATCTGCCCTCCACTGTCTCTTTATTTGCATCTCGAGGTCTCTGTACTTAACGATCTTCTCCTTATACTTTATCTCTAGATTATTAGTATTTGGAATGGCCACGTCAAACAGCATCACTCGCTTGCACGACTTATCCACTATTATTATATCTGGCCTGTTGTGGGCAACTCGTTGGTCTGTGAGCACGGTCCGATCCCAGTACAACCTGTATCCTGAGTTCTATAGAACACGCTCAGGAGTGTATCTATAGGCACCGTACTAAGATTTAAAAGTCTTAGTTTCAGAGCCATTTCTTGATGAAGTATTTTCGCAATTGCGTAGTGCCTGTCTTTATACTCTGTTGCAGCAAACGCTTGACGTCCTCCAGTGACATGCTGGATAGTTTCTGATGACTAACACTCAAATTTACATTTGTCATCTTTGTATGACTAGTAAAAACCCCTCTCTGTCTGGAACCATCTGTCCGGACACGAACCAGTAGTTTGACGTCAATTTGTCGACATGTGTCTAGGAGGTCTTGTTCAGATGTCGCCCGTGGAGAGCATCCAAGATTGCAGCTTGTGCTGATCAGTCCGATGGTGACTGTATTTCACTTTCTTTTAATTGTAGTGGTGTTGAATCACCTGCCTCGCATATGGCACGGTGTAGTTCAGAAGTAATGTACTAGGTAAGGTTACTCGTTCGATGACACTACGGGTGTAATGCTTTTTAGATGTTAGGAGTGTTCGCACCTTACGTTGTAGATTCTCGATGTCCGTTTTGCTCCAGTTTACAATCCCAAATAAATAGTTACATGCAGAGGATGCATATGTGTTAAGAGTTTTAGTCAAGTTCTTTCTGTATATGTGGTCTTACCACCTGCTTTACTTGTTTCGTAAACTCATTTGTCAGATCTTTCTTCGGTGGTTTATTTTCCCCGCTTGCTGTATTCCCAGGTATTTATAATACTTTTCTACATCCATTGAGGTAATTTGCTGGCCGTTCTGCATTTCATATACACCTGGTTGTATATCCCTCTGACTATACATAAGGTGCGACATTTGTTGAGCCCACACTGCATGTCAATATCTCTAGAAAACCTTCCACGATTTTAAGGAGTTGTTACAAGTGGTTCTTTGTGGAGGCCATCAGCTTAAGATCATCCATATACAGCAAATTATTTAGCCTCATTTGCTCCCTGCCATTGCTTTTTATACCGAAGCCATATCTGGTGGAGTTCAGGCGGTTTGATAGTGGATTCAATGCAGAACCACAATGGACTTAGCGAGTCGCCTTGAAATATGCCTCTTCTAATTGGTATGGTGCTGGTTATGAAGTTATCACCCGTTTGTACCCGTAACTGAATTTTTGTTCTCCAGGTAGACATTGTGTGTTTAAGGAACCTCAGGATGTATGGATCGATCTTATAGATCTTCAGTTTACTTATAAGTCATTCGTGTGGAATGAATCAAATGCCTTTGTGTAATCCACGTAGGCAGCAAAGAGATTTCTTCGTCCATTGTAAGCTTGATTGCACACAGTCGAATCAATTATTAGCCGTTCTTTGAATCCCATAGATCCTTTGGCACACCCTTTGTGCTGGCTCGCAATTATGTTGTATCGTTTGCAGTATGTATATATGCGTTTGTCAAGGCAGGATGTGATCAACTTACATAGGGTCGGGAGACAAGTTATTGCTCAGTAGAACACTGTTGGTCCTTTGGCAGAAGATACGTATCTCATTGTGTAAAAAAACACAGGAATCTTCTTTGGGTCAAGTATAACATCATTTATTAGCACCGCCAATAGATGTATACACCCAAATTTCTTCAGCCAAAAGCTTTGGACGCCATCAGGCCCGGGTACCTTCCAATTATGAAGCCCTTTAATAACCTCTGAAACTTCATCTGCGGTAAACGGCTCATGATGTATTTGTTCATAACTCTGACAATCTCAGTATTCTTCGTTAACCCAGCTGGCCCCAATATTGCAGGAGGTTGGTGTGGCAAGTTGACATTTTCAGAACTCTTCAATTTGTTCCCTATTTGGAAAAGTATCGGTGGCTTCAATCGTAGCTGAATTAAGCTGATCGTAGAAAGTCCTCTCAGAGTGCACGAACATTGTGTTGTGGCACTTCCTATTGTTGCTCGCTTTATATCTCCTCAAGTGTTCTGTTTGATTATTGTTTGTTATTATGTTTTGTGTATCAGCCCATCCTTAATTTGGCTTTTAAGCTGTTGGATGGTGTATGAATAAATATATAAATAAAGCCAGAAATAAATATACAGAAAGCTTTTATTTTAAGAATGTTTTTCTTGTGCAGTGTGGTTGACTGGATCTTGTGCTGAGTGTTGTTGAACTCGGTCTATTATTTCCTCTGCTTGTTTCTGCAATTTTCTTGTCTGTACTCCCCCAATGTATTGCGTCAGTTGTCCAATTTCTTTTCGAAGTGTTTCCATTCTACTTATCAACCTTTTTTCCCATGGGGGCACTATTTGACGCGATTCACTGTGTTTGGACTTTCGATCAGAAATCTTAATGCCTAGTGTTTTAATTGCTGCAGTTGCTGCACAGTAAATCAGCGTATGCATGTGCTTTAATGTATTGATCTCTAGAAGGTGCGATGGCAAAATTATTCTGTTCAAAAGTTTCAATATAATTGCCAGCTTTCTAGATGATCTAGGTAATGGTGGTCTGCTAAGAGGATTTGTTCCTTTATACTCCGCGACTGCACGTCTCAATTCTGTGGACAATTTCTCGATGAGCTCCTCATTTTCTTGCGTACCCTCGATTTGTTCTTCTTGTTCAGTATGTACAGGTTGCAGATTACTACCATCAAACAGCGTCTTGTTATTTTCCGTAACCACTGTGTTAGTAATTTCACATTCAACTTCCTGTTTGATGGTGTTCAATCTCGTTTGTGGAATAAGGTTGTTCCTAGGTATGACACTGATCCGCTACTCTCTGTTGAGTCATCTGTATGTGTGGGTACACTCTGAGAAATTCGGTGTGAAGTTGTTGCATATATCCGGTCGTCTGTTGTACGAGTTGTGTTACTCTGTAGTAAATGCGCATAATTGTTTCGTTCATATCCATAGCTCATTTCATGCACCGTCTTGGTAATCCCATCTGGGGTGAGCGCTGGCTGATTTTCCTGCACAGCATCCTCTGTGGGTGGAGGTCTTGGTCTTACTAGGCTCCCCTGCTCTTGATATTGGGCTGTAATTTCTTGCATGACGAGCCCAGCCCATCAGCACCCCGCCACCGACGTCCCTCATGCTGTCATGTCCAGCTCCGGCTCCAGACATGCCCTGGGTAACCCCAGGCAGCGGCAGTTTTCCAAGGCTGTGCTTTTGCTCCATTTCCATGGGTGTGCCACCAATTAACTCTGGTGGCCCGGGTAGGGATGGAGAAAGGAGTAAGGTAATGTGGTTAAAGAAAAAGAGGATAAATAGCACAGTGGACAGCTGGCGTCGCTGGCTGTACCATCTACGTCGTTACGAGTAGCGGTGGGCACACTGCTGGAAGCAATACACCCACCGGCCAGACATACCTGTGACCCTAGCCAGGGGCCCTTACAGGGTGCCACTGTCCGGGCCAGACGGACCCTGGTTTTTAACGTGGTTGTTACTCCACCCCCTCCTCCTTTCTCACCCTGGCTTGGGACCGGCAATGGCGGAGTTTTATTATTATTATTACTATTATTATTATTATGTAACGAAAAGCTAGGAACACTTAAAATTATTTTCAACTCTTAACACACTTTTCTCAAAGATGCTCAGCACTTTACAGCTTCTAAATAAAATGCCTTGGGCCACCAAACTATAGCTCCATAGGTTATCATCAGTATACCACTACATAGAGCCAGTACATCTGTTGTGGGCTTGTTCCCCAGTTATTTCCACAGATTCTTCGGAATGTCCATAGGGACAGTTTGGCCCTGCGGATTACATTCTCTAACTGTACGTGCCAGTTGAGGTTCTTATCTGGACTAACCCCCAGATATTTCGCCTGTTCCAAAAATGGAATTGTTTCCCCATAAGAATAGGTGGTTTTAATTAGTCAAACCTTCTTCTTCTGGCAAATGGAACAATGATGGTTTTAAGGGGGTTCACAGGCATTTGCTTCCTCCGGCCCCAATCATTGACTATATTTAGTGTCTCTTGAAGAGTATTTGAAAGTCCCTCTTCAGATTCACCCCTAACCATTATGACAAGATCATCCGCATATTCCTGGACCTCAACCTCCCAGTTCCAGGATAACCAGCAAACCATCCACAAAGCGGGACCAAAGCAGAGGGGATAATACTCCTCCCTGCGGGCACCCCCTCGCAGACCTGAAGCTGACCACCTTCCGCTGCAATGAGGTAATAATGGTCCGATTGTGCATCTTGCTACTAATCCAGCCACAAATGGTAGGTTCCGGCCCTCTAGCGATAGCAGCTTCGTAGAGGGAGTTAGGTAGTGCATTGTTAAATGCTCCTTGAATGTCGAGAAACACAGCCACTGCCACCTCCCTGTTATCCAGGGAGTGTGTGATTTCCTCAACAAGGCTATTGGGTGCTAACTCTGTAGATTTGCCAGTTTGGTAGGCATACTGGTGGGTATTGAGGGTGTTATTGTTTAAGATATTCGCCCTAATGTGTCCATCCAGTAATTTTTCCAATCCCTTTAAGAGGAATGAAGTGACACTGAGAGGTCTCAGTGATTTGGGTAGGAGGTCATTACGTTCCCAGTTGGGAATATATACATCCCTGGTCACTGTCCAGCTGGATAGATTATAGTTTCAAGCCAGACTGGCCTTATACAGCGAGTAATAGTAGAAGTGCCTTCAGTCCATCTTGTAGCAGAACCAAAATCACCCCATCCTCCCCTGGCACCTTGAATGACTGGAAATGCTTAACAGCACACTCCACCACCGAGGCTGTAGTTATTTTTCAAGCAACCCGCCAGTCTTCCCTTTGGGGGCGTTTAAATCGACCCCCGGCCGGCGGGATATATTTACTACTCAGGATCAGACAATCTGGGAAGTGTGTATGCACTAAGACCTCTAACGTTTCTTTCCATGATTCTGTAAAGGAACCATCTGGTCGTTTTATCGATCCCAGTTCCTGGACATGGCCACGTGAGAGAATCTTGTGGATCCTGGCGCTGCTGGGTAAATTGGCATTACCCCCGCAGAACCTTTTCCAGGATTTGCATTCCTTATCGCCTGGTTGTAATATGTTAGAGCGGATTTATATTCTTCCCAGTGGCCTGTATTCGTAGCACGATCAACGTCGCACTTCTCTTCGTAGTTTTTTGAGGTTTTTGTTCCACCAAGTAGACCCTTGACTGTCTTTTTTGTTTCTAGTGGACAGTTTTTGTGATACGCTGAGATAATTGCATCCCTTAATTGTTCAGCTGCATTTTCTATCTTATCAGGATCCCTTACTGCGGGGATAGCGGACTGAAGTCGGCATATGAGGGATTGATTTTAGCCCTCCCAATACGTTCTCCTTGGGTCGCGGTACTCCACCACAGGTCTAGGGCCTGTTTCAATCTCAAGCAGAATATGGGCATGGTCTGAACATGAGGGTTCAGACTACACCCTCCATTTGACGATTTTGGTGCTTAATAGTCTTGAGCTGATCGTGAGATCTAAAACCCCTCTCCGATTAATTCATAGAAAGGTGGGTTCTGAGCCTAGGTTGTTAACGACCAGCTCTTCCCCAAATATATATTTAAATAGTGACTCACCTCGCTTGTTGGTGTCTGCTTCCCAAACCAGATGATGTGAGTTCACATCACACCCAATACAAGGGATTATTGTTCCTCTTGAAGTAGGTGATCAATTTCCGCAAAACCTCTCTCCGATTAATTGTTAGAAAGGTGGGTTCTGAGCCTAGGTTGTCAACGACCAGCTCTTCCCCTAATATATATATATTCAAACAGTGACTCAACTCGCTTGTTGGTGTCTGTGCTTCCCAAACCAGATGATGAGAGTTCACATCACACCCAATACAAGGTGATTATTGTTCCTCTTGAAGTAGGTGATCAATTTCCGCACCTCTGCTGGAGGAGGTTGGTCAGCATCTCTGTCTCCGGGGAAGTAAGCTGAGCAGGCTACTACGTCTAGCCTGGTCTCTCCAGATGTGATAATGAGATGGATGGCCGCTATGTCCTTGATACAGTATTCTGAAAGTACAAAGTACTTGAAGTTGTTTCTGATCCAGGTACAGGCTTTGCATTTGCTCTCAAGGCCCACCTCTACTATCTTACCGGAAGTGTTACCCAGCTCTTTGTAGGTAAGGTTAAGGATCTGGGTTATGGTGCTGGGCCACCCTCCTTTTCAGAAGCTCGAGGTCCAAGCTTCCTAAAGGAGGACCTACCTATGGTAGTCGCACGATGGGAGGATTTCCCTTTCCCCCGAGATTTCCCTTTAGAGGTTCTCGTGGAAGGATGTATTCTGCCACCTCCCCTAGTAGGGCCAGTTCTGCTGGTGTATTTATTTCCCCAGAGGTGCCACTTCCCGAGGGTGTGTGTGTGTGTGTGGGCGCGCGCGTGTGTGTGTGTGTGGAAAGATTTCCACGGTCTTTAATGTGAGACATACTTGGTTCTCGGGTGGAACTACGTCCAAAATTTATTAAAACTCGACGTTTCGGCTCCTGTTTTGGAGCCATCTTCAAGAGGTAAATGAAATATGAACTCTAATGCCTCAATCTGCCTACTCCTTAGAGGGGTGGATAAAGGTGGGTTGGGTTGTTGTACCTTGAATACGGGGCCTCAATCTTCCTACTCATGCTACAACAACCCAACCCACCTTTGTGTTTAATTTTTGAATATTTATATAGATCTTTTTGCTTTACCCAACATATGTCAGGTTAGAGTGTTTAACATAAATTTTACAAATTCACATCATTTCCATGGAATCCAACAAAAATACATATAAAGTTTATTTTTAATTAAAATTAAAATTGTACTTTTATTGTAGGCAGAAAAAAGAGCTCATCACAACGCATTAGAAAGGAAACGGAGGGATCATATAAAGGATAGCTTTAGCAGTTTACGAGATTCAGTGCCGGCTCTTAATGGCGAAAAAGTGGTATGTCATATCGTCGATATTTAGAATTATTCTGATATACTTACAGATTGTCTGGCAATAGTAAATTTTGTTTTAGGCAAGTCGTGCACAAATATTAAAGAAAGCATCAGAATATATAATGTTTATGAGGAAAAAGAATTCTTCCCATCAGCAGGATATTGAAGATCTGAAAAGACAGAATAGTCTTCTGGAATCACAGAGTAAGTTTTTTTAGCAACTTTATATTTAAAGTATCTGTGACCTAATATTGTGTCCTGATTTTTTGAATACTAAGCAATTTTCAATGTAGCAAGAATGCATATAATATAAAGTGGTCAACAAAAAGATTGGCAAAAGCTATTTTTAGCACAAGATTCTATTAGCTGTTACTTTCTTAAAAGTTTACTTTTTCTGATGTCGTTTGCACTGCGCAAAAGCTCACTTGCTTTAGATTATGCAGGATAACACAATTTTTTGGAAACGTTAAAAAACTCTATTATACTGGGTGTAAAATACTGCCGTTTAAAAGATGCAAAAATTTCGTTATCCGACACTTTGTTAAAAAAAAGTCTCGTTTCCCATTATGGATAATAAGTAAGCTAATATCAATATCTCTAGACGTTTTGGTCAGTTTTTTGATTAAGTCCATTTGGCATTTCATACAGAGCGAAACAAAGAAATTGTGAAGATCTTGGTAGAGTTATTTTAAATGGACTGTAATTTGGAAACACGTTGACGGATTTTGCTGGGTCTTACACAGTTTCAAACCTTATTTAATTTAGTTTTCTCTTCACTAGGCGATGTTTTTCCAAACGTGGTTTTTACATTATACAGGGTGGCTAAAACTTAAATACAATTCAACATAACAATTGTTTATGATGTTCGCTATAAAATCAGCAATGCCTGCTAAAATAGGCTGTGTAGATGGAAAAAAATGTTTGAATAACTTTGTCTGGTATACTTGTCAAGAGAAGCTAATATTTCTTTGCAAAAAAATCAAGTTATCTGCGAGCCAATTGTAATATCACTACCAAGATTTTCACAATTTCATTTTTTCGCCGCGTATAAAATGCTAAAAGGTCTTAATAAAAAAAATGGTAAAAATGATTCGCATCACTTACATGGCAGAAATTTGCAAAAATCGATTAACCGAATAATCGATTAACAGAATCTAACAAAACTGATCATTGAATGGACAAACAGGACACTGAATCAATGAATGATTGCTAATTATCCCTGGAGTAATAAATGTACAGGTATACACGATAAGGTAGTATCACTTAGCTTCTTATTAGTTAAGATAGAAAGTCGTTAACTGGTCAACGTTGTGCAGAATTTTATGCTTAGTAATGCCTTTCACAAAACAATTCAATTTTCACATATTTATTTTGAGAAAACTAAAAGTGTGGGACGCAGCGAGTGCGTTATGGTAGCGAATTTTCATCGAACTGCTTTTAATGTTAAATGTTTTATTTTATTTTAAGAAAGACATATTTAGTAGATAGTATAACCTGTATAGTAGAAATAATGAACCGCATTTCATCAAATTAACCCTGTCTGTCACTTTAAAGTTTCATTTGACATTTGTGCAAACAATTTATCAAGTACTTATACAAAAAAAAAGGGAAGAAGTAATGAATTTGATTCTCTATATTCACATTTTCATGATATAGGTATAAGTAATAGTAATATATATTTATTACTATAAATATACATTACTATTACTTATACATCTATTATGAAAATGTGAATATAAATTCATTATTTCTTCCCTTTTTTGTAGCAAAGTTGATATAAATGTTTTAATGAAATTTAAATATACTTGAAAAGTTCGCTAAATAATCCCAAAATCTGATCAGTTAAGAGAACTAAACAAAAAAAAAACGTTTTAAACTGATCCCTATATGAGTAATAGTATGTGATTATAAAAGTAAATATTTCCAAAACTAGAGTCTTAAGATATAGGGAGTGTTATACAAAAGTAGAAGCAGAGTGCATGCCCTTTACTTCTTTACGGATAGGGAGCATTATACAAGAGTTGGAGCAGAGGGCCTGCTGTTCACTTAGAAAACAAAATGCATGCTGTTCCATTTTAAAAAATTGAGTTAAGGCAGTTCAAATTTTCAAATTCAGGATTATGTGAGAGTGGCCTGTATATGGCATCTCGATTTTTTTGACGAATAATATTAACGAAAACCTACCTAAATGTGTCATTTTCATTAAACACTGATTTCTATTGGTAAAAACACTTTATCGCAATTTTTGATATGTGCGAAAAATGTGAAAAGTTAATAACAAATTTTAGAAATAACTCAAGAGATGGACGATATCAATTATTTTTCCTTAAAAGCATGCATTATAAGTTGATGGAAAATGCAAAAAATAATGTTGCGTTAAAGAAAAAGAAAACTTGTATCACCAGCAACATATGAGCCACCCTGTGATTATCAAAATATTTTTATAAGCTGCAGCTCATAACACCATATAGTTAACACATATAATTTTTTCTCGCACCTTGTATAGTAAGGGATATAGTAAGCTTTACCGCAGAAATGCGCCACCCTGTATATGTGTAAACATACTAAAACTGACACTAACCCCGGACATTAGTTCTAGTGAACCTACTTCGCACTCAGTTGATTCCTTTCAAAATTTGAAAGTCACGAATTAACAACACTTCTACTTAGGTTCCTTTTTTTTAATGTATTAAACTATTTAAACTATTAAAAACAAACTGACATAGTTACTGCGTAAAATATCACTGAACTAATTGTATACAAAATGGCTTTATATAGTAAATGAAACAAGTGCCTGTTACAGGCTCTCACAAGAACGTGCTGATATTGTTTCTTGATGAACTTGCACTGCTGACATATCTGCAACGGTTGGTATAATTCGTGCAATATGCTGATGGGAACTGCTCCATGGGAATGTAACTTGATATCGTCTACGTGACTTATCGTGGGATGCTGTGTGTTAACTCCTCCCCCCATTAGAGGACGAAACCTTTGGGTTTCGGAACTCTTAAAGGATTTTCCGCTTCTGCTCCCTTATTTTCATGCTGCAGGGCACATCTTCTTTTGACAAAACTGCAATAAATATTGCTGCTAGAAGGATTAACACAATGTACAGCACGATCGTCCAAATACTTGTGTGGTACAGCGGAACTCTGATTTTATTAGGAATTCTACTTCTGATAGACTGAAGCTGAGCCCTGATGTTGCTTACGTCGTGCAGAGGGTCATTTTGTACTTCCATTGCTGCTAATTCTTCTATGTTTATCTTGCTCTCTGGAACTTCATCCAATTTTGGTAAGGAGAACAATTGTTATGTCTCAACTTAGCATTGTACTATACTGTATCGTTTACCACCAATCAACAACTGATCTCTTGGTTTGAGTGTCACCATATATGTGCCTTGTATAATTTGTGTGTTTTCTTTAGCGTTTCTGCTCGCCTCGCAAATTCTCGAGAAATTTGTCTTTAGCAGAGACGGGAAAAAAACTCAACGCCTCGAGAACTCGAGAAATCAATTCCGTGCGCTAGGTAACTAAAAGAAACACGCATATAACACGTGACGAGTCTAGTGTCGCATCGCTGTCACCCCGCCGCCCGCGCGGACTTCGTGTGTCATGCGCACGTCGCTCCGTCCCTCAGTGTTGGTTGTCATTGTGTACTGTCGCTTGCTTGTGGGTTATGTTTGTGCCGTCATAGTAAAAGTAAGTACCTATTAGTAACTAATTATTAACTACTTACATAGGTTTTATCAGTTGTAGTTCATGATCAACAAATGAATTTAAGTCAATTGAATTGCATACTTAAATTACGTTTGAGGAGTATTGCATAGGTTATGTTATGTTTTGTCTTCGTAAGGATGTAAATAAAAATACATAAATAGATTAATTAGCTTGTTCCAGTTTCGCCATGGAAAAATCGAAGGTGTGGAAATATTTTACTAAAATCAAATATGAATCGTTCACACAAGGTCTTAGATATCTGAAAAAAATTTCCATTAAGAGCTTAAGTACATCCGGGTTAGTAAGACATCTTGAACATATCCACAAAATTTGTTTAAAAATACAAAGTGAATTAGACGAGTAATCTCAATCTCGTTCAACGTTGACAGGTGGCTTTACTGGTACTGAACATCTACCTAAAAATGAATCTCATGTTATGCGACTTTATTGCAATTTTACGAGAGGAAAAAAAGAAACCATTGCCTTTTTGGACCAAATAAAACAAAGTGAAGATAAAAACTCCGAATCGGCGCGATTCAACCTAAGCGTCGATGAGTGGGCAAGTTTAAAATGGCGGAGATATTTTAATATTTGCATACACCATACGAATGACACGTTTTATAACTTGGGGCTTGTCTATATCTCGGGAAACTGCGGAACCAAAGAAATTGTGTAAAAAAAGTGACAAGAGTTCGGTTTATGTTTTGAACAAGACATCGTAGCTGTAACTACGACTGAAATGATTCTCTACCTGAATCATGCAATTCTGTTATCTGTTATAGCGACTTTCTGCAACAAAAGAAAGACGAAAATGTCATTGATATGTCAAGCGATCAAGATTTAAATCAAAATCAAATTAGTTCTGATAAGGAATGTTGATTGTATTGATGACTGCGTGCTGAAATCTGCTTCGACAGAAAATGTAGGATACATTCAAAATATTCAACAGGCTTCGAAAGAAACACGAGCATTGGTAATATTATTTCGAAAGAGTCCATTAAAAAATATAACACTGCAGAAATACATCAAAGAAGAGTTTGGTCATGAATTGCAGTTGTTATTAGATTTGCGTACACGATGGACCTCTATGATATAAATGATTGAACGGTTCCTGAAACTGAAAAATGCCATCAAAAAAGCGTTGATTGATTTAAATATGTCTGAGAAGTGTAATGATGCTAATACCAATATTCTGGAGACTTTATTGGACATTTTACAGCCTGTAAAATTGTCTGTTAAAGCCTTATCCAGAAAATATGCTAATAGCCTGACTGCAGAGGCAATAATATTTGTGCTGATTAATAAATTACCTTCGATGGATAATGATTTAGCCAGACAATTTGTGGAACACTTTATTGACAAGATTACTCAAATGCGAAATGTAAACTTGATTTCTCTAGTTAAATATCTCCATAACCCTATAACATACAACACTGAAAATGAAAGGATTTTTCAACGCTGCAACAAAACGACATTGATTAAATATACTGAAGAGTTATATAATATATTATATCCAAACCCAAATTCTAGTTCAAACGAAGTTTCCGACATCGCAAACCAAGATAATGAAGTGGACATCAAACTCGGCAATGAATTATTTGAACTTCAACTAAAAAAGGCTATTCAGACAGCTGAAACTTCAGACAAAATCAGTCAAACTCACATAACTAGAATTTTTTTTTTTTAAATTTCAGTTATGAGTCTACTGGACAACGAACGCCTACTCTTGAAAAAATGTACAAAGCTGTAATGACTATTAAGCCAACATCGACGGAGAATGAGCATGTTTTCTCGTTATCGGGAAACGTTGTCAGTAAAATATGAAAACTGCCTATTAGATGATGCTGTTAATACTCTTGTATTTCTGAAAGCCTATTTTATAAGGAAAAAGCGTTGAATTAAAATTCGATTTCTTTGTTGATTATTTTGCGGGTTACTGGCTTAGTTTTAGTTGGCATACTATGTTCAAATTAAAAAAATAGTATTGAAAGTTAATTATGATTCGTTTAATCAAAAGACTCTGATGTTATTAACATAATAGTTTATAAATATAAAAGGCATTTTTAGTTTAAGTTGGTAGCAAAATGTTTGTTTTGTTAAACAAGTTTTTATAGTTATCTAAATATGTATTAGTAATTTTGTTGATTTAATTTTACTAATTATTTTTTATTTAAGTAAAGACTGTTGTACATTTGGGAACTGGTAGGGACCTAATAATTATAAGAAAATTAGGTACTACCCTACTCTTTACTTTTTATATAGACTATCTGAGTATAGTTTGTGTAATTCATTGTTTGTTGTAGATTTGTTAATTAATAAGTGCAATTTATGGTAACTAAAAATTTACCATTTGATTTAATTGATCTCATCTATCAGTCTAATTTGTAATAAAGCAAACATTTTAAAATAACATCCTGTTTTATTGCAAATTTCAAAATTTCTCGAGATACTCTAGAAACTCGAGAAATCCGGGTCGAGAATTATTGTGCCTCGAGAAATTAAAAAAATCGAGAAACCAGAAGCCCTAGTTTTCTTCTCCCCAGTGTTTGATTGACATCTTGGTTTCTTTTGGAGCCACCACCATAAACTAACTGTGGGCCGCCATATTTTGAAACGAGAGAGAGAGTCTTGGTAATTTTGACAGCCTCTTGTTCCAAATTATTGATGGGCTTTTGGAAATTAATTAGCCTAACTTCACTGGAGGATTTTCACTGACGTTGGCTATTGTATCTTCTGTACAGACATAGAGCTCGTTCTTAACTTCCTCACAGGGGTTGTTTCTGAAGTCATACTGTTGCTCATTTAGGATAAGGTACTTAGGTTAGGTTTGTATGTGAGTGGGCCATATCGGCCCTCCACCGCGACCTTAAGGTCTATTGTGGCTCACGCCTAAAGTCTATATTTCGCCCAACAAATCCAGCCTCCTGCAGAGGTCGATAATCTTTGTGGGCGAAAGTTGATCCAGGTCTTCTGGAGCAAGCTTTACCTTGCCAAAGAGCAGGTATCTAGTCCTGTCCGCTGCCGGACAGTAACACAGCACATGCTCTGCTGTTTCTTCATTCTCCATGCACAGCCGGCACTCGGTCTCCTGACCGACCCCAATACGGTGCATGTGGTGCCGCAAGCGGCAGTGCCCTGTATACAGGCCGACTAGAGTTCTCAGTTGTTGTCTGTTCAACTCTAGAAGCTTTTTAGCCCTTGACTCAGACAGGCCATTTATGAAGGCCTTAGAGTGGGCTAATCCTGGAAGATTTTGCCAATATTGGATTATCATTCTTTCTGTCCAGGTCTTTAAGGTGCGTTTTGCTGTGCAAGATGTTATCCCCAGCACCGGTTCTGGTCCAACAAAGTCACTCTGGGCCCCAATCTTCGCAACCGCGTCGGCCGCAACATTGCCGTCATGGTCCGAGTGACCCGGTATCCAGACCAGCGACACCTCATTACAGCTGCCCAATTCGTTAAGGGCAGATTTACAACTCCATACCGTCTTTGAATTACATCGGTAGGAACCAAGAGCCTTTATTGCAGCTTGGCTATCTGCATATATCTTTATCGATTTGTTTGTGCACAGGTCTTTTAAACTTTCCCTTGCACACATCTCGAGGCATACACTTCTGCCTGGTGTATGGTTGCGTACTTGCCGAGGCTAGCTGAAAGTCTAGCATCGGTGCTGCCCCCATATGCGCCGGCTCCTACTCCCAAATTGGTTTTGGAGCCGTCAGAGTATCAGCAGAGGTCCGCTCTCAACAGAGTCGATTGATTCCGGTCCCAGTCCTCCCTTTCCGGGAGGACGGTCTTGAAAGACAGATCTCTGCTGATTTTTGTAGGCATCAAGTCTGAGACCATTCCCAGTATCCTGTGACAATCACTGTCATCAAGGAGACCGGACCCTCTCAGATTGACTTACCTCAGCATGTTATCTGCCGTTTGTTTTAGTCTGTACGTTGTCCACCTCGCCACCCCCTCCAACCATATGTGAAGTGGGGGAATATTGAGGAGGACCTCCAGAGCGGCTGATGGTGCGGTGCTTATCGCTCCCGTTATCATCAGACAAGCTTGTCTCTGTAGATGAGCCAGTTTGGCCCTCGCGATACCACGAAGTACCCTAGGCCACCAAACTATGGCTCCATATGTTATCATTGGCCTGATAACCACTACATAGAGCCAGTACATCTGTTGGGGGTTTGTTCCCCAGTTGTTACCACAGATTCTCCGGCAGGTCCACAGGGACAGTTTTGCCCTGCGGATAACATTTTCTAACTGTATATCCCAGTTGAGCTTCTTATCTAGGATAACTCCCAGATATTTTGCTTGGTCCGAAAATGGAATGGTTTCTCCCATGAGAATAGGTGGTTTTAATTTGTCCAACCTTCTTCTTCTGGTAAATGGAACAATGATCGTTTTGCGAGGGTTCGCAGACATCTGTTCCCTCCGGCACCAATCATTGATTACATTTAGTGCTTCCTGAAGAGTACTAGCCAGTTCCTCCTCAGATTTGCCTCTAACCATTATGACGAGATCATCAGCATACGCCTGGACCTCAACCTCCCAGAGTTCGAGAATAGCCAGCAGATCGTCCACAAAGAGGGACCACAGCAGGGGGGATAGTACGCCCCCCTGAGGACCCCCCTCGCAGCCCTGACGCCAACCACCTCTCCCCGCAACGAGGTAATAATGGTCCGATTGTGCAGCATGTTTCCGATCCAGCCACAGATGGTAGGTTCCACCCCCCTAGTGATAGTGGCCTCGTAGAGGGAGATCGGTAATGCATTATTAAATGCGCCTTCGATGTCGAGAAATGCTGCCACCGCTAACTCAGTTGATTTGCCAGTTTGATAGGCATACTGGTGGGTATTTAGGGGGTTAACGGTTAAGATATTCCCCCTAATGTGTCCGTCCAGTATTTTTTCCAATCCCTTCAGGAGGAATGATGTAATACTGAGAGGTCTCAGTGATGTAGGTAGGAGGTCCTTACGTCCCAATTTGGGAATGTAAACCCCCCTAACCATCGTCCAGCTGGATGGAATGTAGTTCCAGGCCAGACTGGCTCTGTACAGCCTGATAAGGTGAGGTAGGAGAATCTCCAGTCCCTTTTGTAGTAGGACCGGTACCACCCCATCCTCCCCTGGCGACTTGAATGGCTGGAAATGATTCACAGCACACTCCACTGCCGAGGCTGTTACTATTCGCCGAGCAACTCGCCAGTCCTCCCCATGAGGGCGTTTAAATCGTCCCTCAGCCGGTAGGACCTCTCCGTTGCTCAGGATCAAACAATCTGGGAAGTGTGTGTGTGTGCTAAGAGCTCTTAACGTTTCTTTCCAAGATTCAGTAAAGGAACCATCTGGTCGTTTTATCGATCCCAGCTCCTGAACACGGTCGCGTGAGAGAATCCTGTGGATTCTGGCGCTGCTGGGCATATTATTAATGTCCCCGCAGAACCTCCTCCAGGACTCCCTCTTAGCGTTCCTAATCTCTTTGTTATAGTGTGTTAGAGCGGTTTTATATTGCTCCCAGTTGCCTGTAGTCTTAGCACGATTGAAGAGACGTCTAACTTCCCTTCGTAGTTTATCGAGGTTATTATTCCACCAAGTAGACCCCCGACTGTCTTTCTTTGACCTTAGTGGACAGTTTTCGTAATATGCAGAGACAACAGCTTCCCTAACTTGTTCAACCGCAATCTCAATCTCATCACGATCCCTCACTGTGGGGATAGCGGACCCAAGACCTGCGGCGAGGGACTGTTTGTACCCCTCCTAATCCGTCCTTCTCGGATCGCGATACTCCACCACAGGTCTAGGGCCTGTTACAATCTCAAATAGGATATGGGCATGGTCAGAACATGAGGTTTCAGACGACACCCTCCATTTGAGAATTTTTGAGCTCAAAAGTCTTGAGCTGATCGTGAGATCTACAACCTCTCTACGATTAGCTGTAAGAAAGGTGGGTTCCGAGCCTATGTTGTTGACAACCAGCTCCTCCCCTAAAATGTATTCAAATAGTGATTCACCTCGTCTGTTAGTGTCCGTGCTCCCCCAAGCCAACTGATAGGAATTCGCATCACACCCCATTACGAGGTGATAGTTGTTCCTCTTGCAGAAAGCGATCAATTTCCGCACCTCTGCTGGAGGTGGTTGTTCTGCATCTCTGTCTCCAGGGAAATAGGCCGAACAGGCCACTACTTCCAGCCTGGTCCCCCGGATGTGATCACGAGATGGATGGATGCCATGTCCTTGGTGCAGTACTCTGAAAGTGTAAAATACTGCAAGTTGTTTCTGATCCAGATACAGGCTCTGGGGTTGGTACCAGTGCCCACCTCTACTATCTTACCAGAAGTGTTACCCAGCCCTTTAGTTCGTTCCGAATTGGCGGTCCAGGGCTCTTGGAGAAGAGCAATATCTATTTGCTCTTCCTTTAATTTCATGCTAAGGAGGTATGTCGCAGCCTTAGCATGATGCAAATTAGCTTGGATGCACCTTATGTTGGTGGGCATGGGGGTAGGAATATAGGAGTGTATAGAGGATAAAGGAGTAGGTTAAGGCGCTCGAAAGGAAAGGGAATTATGGTGCAGGTTCCTCCTCCTTTTTAGAAGCTCGATTACCAAGCTTCCTATAGGAGGGTCTACCTTTGGTAGTCGTCCTAGGGGTGGACTTTCCTTTCCCCTGTTGTTTCCCTCTGGAGGTTCCAGTGGAAGGTTGAATCCTGCCACCTCCTCTATTGGGTCTGTGTAAGTCGTGTCCATGTTTGGTCCCACGAGCAGCAAGGGAAAATAAACCTCCATGGAAGAGCCCCGCATCCCATGAAGAGGCATTTTACACAGGGAGGTCGCCCGGTTTCCCTGGGGAGGGTTAACGTTAGCGACAGAATTACCATCCTGCCAATGCCCGGCCATTTCGGCCAGAAGCATCATCGCTTCGGCACGAACCCGCCAACGACCTTGAGATGTGGGTTTTTTATAGAGGACTCTCCTCTCAATGCCGGCCAATTAAGGCAAGCATTCCCGGCCCTCCTAAGACATGACTAGGAAGGGTTACGGTTTGGTTAGTTCATTTAGTTCACGTCTAATAGTAGACGCTATCCAGGGTGCACTACGGGGAGGCGAACTAACTTTACACCCCATAAGGTACTTGGATCGAGGTATTATCATGGAGAAGCTGTTAGGATTGGTTTTTATAGGCAGGGAATACAGTTGGTAGTAAATATAGTCAGATTTGTCTATTAGTGGAATATCAATTTGGCACATAATTTTATATCCACTTCGGACACACTTGATTTTAAATATTTTTTCATACAAAAATAAGTCATTCTTACTTACTAATCTAGATTGTAAAATGTATTTTTCTATTACAAGAGGCTCTTTAATAATGAATTATGCTTTGATGATAGAAGTGTGAAAAGTATTGCATTTAGAGAACGTTATAGCATTTTCAGTCCTCAATATTATCGATTCTTTGATGTTAAATAGGTTAGCGATTTCAGTAAATAGTTTTAGAATATGTGCTCGCTGGAGGACATGTATAATATTAGTAGCTAAATCTTTTATAATGTTTTGAAGTGCTAACATTCTTTTGACAATTTCTTTTTGGAGTTAAAGTATTTACCGTTCGATTAAATTCGTATATGGCTTTTATCCTAATAGATGTTTGTTTGTCAAATCGCTCCTGCATTCTATTTTGATCATCAGCTAATAATTAAAGGGCTTTGTTGATTCTTTCGCCATCGATAGCGTCTAGATTTCCAATGATTGATTTAAAAACTAAAGGATTACGTAAACCTCTCTTAAATCTTTACTGATCTTTACATTTCTAAGAAAAGATTCATCTGTGTTATTTATAGTATAATTAAGGGCGATTATAAAATTATGGTATTCTTAAACAAGTTACACACTGCTCGTCATTCTTGTGGTTTATGAGTAAAGCTTTATTATGTTCTAGGAGGGATATTATTGTGTTCGGATTTTTATGTTTTTTGTGAAATCCAGGGTGTATCTTTTTATAGACTGTTTGACCTTCTTTAAATGGCTGATTAACTTCATCGTTAGTTCTAAGAAGCATTTTTTATTTCCATTTTTCCATTCGATCTAATACGATATCATAAACTATTTTCATAAAATTTTTATTAATTAATATGGCATTCTTGCTTTTAATTGAAAAGGCTGACCATATATACTGAAATGATCAATAATTGTAAAGAACTGAGATGGTTCGATTTGAAATGTGTTTTTGTAAATTAGTTCTAGAGGTTTTGAAGATGTTGGAGTTTGTTCTAAAGGTATTTTAATTGGGTGTCTGTTGTATTTTGCTTGTTTACATGTCTCACAGTCTAAAATGAATCCTAAAATTTTTGTTGTAAACTAGGATAATAATATTTCTGTTTCATCCTTAAATACATTCATCTGGACCCCTATGGTTAGTTTTACCCTGATGATATGCTATTATAAGATCCTTTAATTCATCGTCACTGTTAATTTCCTCCAAAACTTTATCACATCTATAAAATTGTGCAGCATGCGCATTATTAAAATATTGGTTGATAGCCGAACTAACTAATTCATAATTTCTCTCATTAATAAATAGGCAATAGGTTTTCTTTTGAGGCAAACAGTGGTGCTTTACAAATTCAGCTATCTTGTCTGGACCTTCTAAATTAAATTTAGCATGAATAAAATTTATCTTGCCTTTTCTGACTTGTATAATTTCGGGTTCCTCTGAGCAACTAAAGGATATTTGATTAGATTTGTTATTGATAATTTTCTCTTCCAAAATAGGAATGCCTGGTACGGTGTATGATTCCTATTATTAAAATCTAGCCTAGCCTTACCTGCAGGGAAAAAATCGGCTCCTATCAAACCCGTGTAGTTATTAAAATTGAATAAACAATATTCGTGCGGACGATTAGTAATTGAATTTAGTAAAATATTTGCCCTAAGTTTGTGCACGAAGAATCCATGAGCTGATTTAATGTGAGTAGAGGAAAACTGACAGTTCTGCACCCAAAACGATGTATTTCCCATGTTAATCCTTATGGGAAAATAGCAGGTTTTTGTTACAGTTTCTAGGGAAATTCTAAGGTTGCTGAGCTGTGTGTGTATGTGTGTGAGAGAGAGTGAGCCCCGCTGGGTCTTACGCTCTCTCCCAGTTGTTGCTCAGCTAATGAGGCCACTGAACACCACATATGAAAGGCTTATGCTTTTAAAAAAACCAATGGGATTGGGCCAGATTCGAACATCGGGTTCAAAGTCGGGCCTAAGGTCACTGAGCTATATTTTGTTATTTTACTACTTAATATTATATATGTGGACCTGCGGTACAGGTCAACTAGCCGGCCCTCCACATGTGACGCTGCGGGCGTCGATCATGTGGAACATGTGGAGAATAACACGTAAATGAGAGTGTGGACGACAGACCACTGTTTTAGGTCCGGTCTCATGGACACCCAAGTACTCAGATACATATTTTAAATTTAAATCGTTATAAGGGTATAACCAACTATAAATGCGAGTATAGGTGGCTGCTTAGGTTCGATCTCACAGACACCCAAGTACTCCGATACATGTATTTAATTTTAAATCGTTATAATGGTATAACAAACTGTAAATGAGAGTATAGGTGACAGCTCACTGTTTTAGCTTCGAGCTTACAGACACATACTAAATATGCGAGATAGACCGAGCACTATGAGAAACTGTAGATCACAGAGAACTCCTGTAAAAATTACTAAATACAAAACAAAATACTATGGTATATAATATATATAACACATAAAAACTACAAAACAAAATATTAAAACGCTATTTCATATAAAAAGTTACTAAATACAAAATACTAAAACACTATGCTATAATTGTAAATACCACGTGTATTTATTTTCTAATGAATAACAAAAAAAAAACAGAACAAATAGGGCACTGACAATAAGCAAAGTTACCTACCTTTATTCTCCAATAATGCAGGAACATAAGCTTCGTTTTTCTGTATTCACACACAACACCTCTAGGGACCTCGTGTCTCCCAAAGGACTTACAAACAAAATGGATATTTAGAGACCTCGTGTCTCTTCAAGGGGTTGAAAACAATTCGCTTTCTCGAGACCTCTTGCCTCTTCAAGGACTCAAAAACAAGTGGCAGAGGGATGCAAGCTTCTCTCCCTTCTCTCATTCTTCTTCCCCCTCTCTGGTCTTCTGGCGGAAACCATTAGTAACACTTACTCTATGTCAGTGTAGCGCGCGACATTTGAATTTAAAAGTGACAGAACAACGAGCATGAACATTCCGCCCACCAAAATAAGGATTTATTTTCACAATTATATTGTTTCTCAAATAAACAAACAAAACAAAAATTTACAATAAGCACAAAAAACAAAAAACTGAAGCTATTGGATTTATAATTAACTGTACAAAAAAATTTCAAGGCAGACGTATTACTGCGATGGCAACAGACATAACTTCGTCAGAGGCCTATCAAAAGTGCCACTACTAGTGCGAACTTGAGCTACCCGAGCTATACCATCACGGCCTGGGTATAGTTGCATAATGCGTCCGAGCTTCCAAACAAGAGGTGACGAAGTCTCATCTTTAATCACAACTAAAGCTCCGATCGGGGGGGACGTTTGCACAGTATCCCACTTACCACGCTGCTGCAGTGTATGCAGGTATTCGTTCTTCCAGCGGCGCCAAAAGTCCTGGTGGATCCTTTGCACCAGCTGCCAGCGTGACAAGCGATTCATACTTAACAAAGTCAAATCAGCATCAGGAGGAGCACCTAACGGTTCCATTGTAAGAAAATGTCCTGGGGATAGGGCTAACAGATCATTTGGATCAGTACTCGCACTACACAATGGTCGAGAATTCAAAACTGATTCCACTTGAGCAAGCAACGTGGACATTTCCTCAAAGGTCAGAATCTGCAAACCGATCACCCTTCGCAAATGAGTCTTGACTGAGCGCACTCCTGCCTCCCACAGACCTCCAAAATGCGGAGCTGATGGGGGGTTGAAATGCCACTTAATGGTACAAGCATCTGCTGCCCCCTTTGCATAGTTTAAGAGCTGCTTATTTGAGCCGACGAAGTTGGTACCTCTATCGCTATACAAATTGTCACATCTTCCTCTGCGAGCCACAAACCTCCGAAGAGCTGCCAAGAAGGCTTCAGCTGAAAGATCAGACACTACTTCCAAATGGAGGGCCTTCGTTGCCATGCACACAAACAAACAAATATATGCTTTCACCTTTCGGACACCTCGATATCTGCCCTGTGTCACAAAAACTGGACCTGCAAAATCAACTCCGCTGTGTGAAAACGGCTTCAACTGAGAAACCCTGGCAACTGGCAAATCAGACATCATCGGTGCCATGGGAGTAGGATTCACTCGAAAGCAACGATAGCACCTTGACAAAACATGATGAATAGCTCTCCGAGGGGACAAAATCCAAAACTGTTGCGAAAGCAAATGAAGCAATGTGCGAGGACCAGGATGAAGATTGACATGGTGTGTGTGTGCAATGATTAACTCGGTGAGACGATGTGAGCGGGGCAACAATATAGGGTGTTTCACTTCAACTGGAACATCAGCTTGACGAAGGCGACCGCCCACCCTGAGGATACCCTCTGTATCCAGAAAGGGGGCTAACTTATTTATTGCCCTCGCACACCTCTCACCTTTAACCAAGGATGCTATTTCCCTTTGAAATACTTCACCTTGAGCACATTTGATAAGCATATGAAGCGCCTCCTGTAATTCGGTGGCTGTCAGAGATGCAGTAGTTCGGTCAGATGGAGACACCCTACAATTTCGCACAAACCGCTGACAATATACAACAACACCCTGAATTTTCCGTAGATGCGAAAAGCGATTCAAAAGTTTACTGAGCCACTCCTCATTTGCCAAAGTAACTAGTACGGGGAGAGTTCGTTGCTCCGCCAGGCACTCTTCTGGCGGCTCAAAACGCAACGACTTGGGCCAATTTTCTCTTGCCAATTTTAGCCAGGCGGGTCCCGCCCACCATAGTGGATGCTCACAAAACCCAGAAGGTAACATGCCTCTCGATGCACAATCAGCTGGGTTTTCTTGTCCACTTACGTGATGCCATGACTCTGGAGGAATCTTCTCTTGTATGCTTGCTACTCGATTACCAATAAAGGTCTTCCACCTATTGGAAGATGATTTTATCCAGGCAAGTGCCACCATAGAGTCTGACCAAGCATACATAGAGTTAAACTCAAAACGACCTTCATACACCCGACACACAAATTCCAGAAGCTTTGCCAACAATAAACACCCACACAATTCGAGACGTGGAATCGATATTCTTTTTAAAGGTGATACCTTGGACTTGGCACACAGAAAATTGATCCAAACTTGACCCTCCTCTGATACTTGTCTTAAGTAAACAACTGCAGCATACCCTCGCTCCGATGCATCACAGAACCCATGGAGTTCTGTACTGATGATATTATCGTGTTTTACGCCTCTGGGAATTGATAAACCTGCTAGCGCACTGAGTTGTGATTTATACTGAGACCACTGACCAACAATATCCTTTGAGGGCTTATCATCCCATCCCACTTTTTGCTCCCACAAGCACTGCATAAGATATTTTGCCAACAGGGTAACAGGAGACAAAAAACCCAGGGGGTCATAAATTCTTGCCAATTCCGAAAGAAGATTTCGTTTTGTGCACGGACGATCAATAGGTTCAACATTAAAAGAGAATGTATCACCTATGGGACACCACTGCAATCCTAAAATTTTCAACACTGATGGATCATTTAAATCTAACGATCGAGGTTGCTGACTATCAGCTGATACTGTGGACAACAGTTTCGAATTATTGCTGGCCCACTTCTTCAATTCAAAACCCCCCTTAGCAAACAACCCAATCAATTGCCGTTGCAACTCAAAAGCCTCTGACAATGAGTCGACTCCACTGACTACATCATCCACATAGAGATCGGACCGAACTAGCTTTGCTGCCAATGGAAAAGATGATTCCTCATCATCACAAAGCTGCATCATTGTTCGGATTGCCATGTGTGGGCTTGAGGAGACCCCATATGTGACAGTATTAAGGCGATATTTCTGTACAGGTTCCCCCTTTGAGAACCTCCAGAGAATTCTTTGATAATCCCTATGATTATCTACAACCAAAATTTGTCGATACATTTGCCGAATGTCAGCAGTAAATGCAATTTTGTTTGAGCGAAATTTCAACAACACAGTGGCAATATCTGTCTGCAACTTCGCTCCCACTAACAACGTATCGTTCAGAGATACACCATTCGTACTTTTGGAACTAGCATCAAATACCACCCGCAGTTTGGTCGAAAGGCTGTGAGGACGCAACACACAATGATGGGGAATATAGTATGCATCAGATGGTTCCACAGCTACATCTGATACCAGAGACATATGGCCAGACTCATAATAATCCCTGATAAACTCCGAATAGGACTTGTGCAACGCTGGATCCCTACTAAGACGTGCTTCCAGGGAGTAAAACCGCCTCAATGCAACACTGAAAGATTCTCCCAAACACGGAGTACCCTCACGAAAGGGCATATTTAAAATATATCTCCCAGCACTATTTCGGTGCTGAGTCTTCTTGAAGATTTCCTCACATTTTTTATCTTCCGGAGACATAACTAAACCTTGTGGTACCTGTTCCAAGCTCCAAAACTGTTTCAAGGTATGATCCAAGTCGACCAACGTGCATAAACTATTCACAACAGAATGAGACTTTGACTGTTCTACACTGCCCATAAGCACCCAACCAAAAACAGTATTGATGGCCACTGGTGCACCTCGAGGCCCTCTCTTTATTCCAGGTCTAACCACATGAGCATAAACGTCAGTACCCAACAAAATTTCAATGTCCCCTGGTATACCAAACTCTGAATCTGCCAACTCTAAGTTCTGAATATGTTGCCAGTGGCACTGCTCAATTTTAGCAGAAGGGATCTTGGAACAAATGTTCGGAATCACAATCATGTCCAACTCTAACTTTGTTGGCTCATAAATGGACTCTACTCGACATTTGAGAGTGCCTTGGCTAGCAAGCGAGCTCATTTGGTTCAAGCCTTGAACCATCACTGAACGAGATGAGGTGTTGAGCCCCAATTTTTCAACACACTGCTGCGAAATGAAATTAGCCTCACTCGCACAATCCAGGAGAGCTCGACATCTCCTAACCTTTCCATTTTTATCTCGTACTAATAGCATTATAGTTGCCAGTAACACGGACTGTTCCCTTTTTACCACACTTGCCAACACACGCAATTGCTCTGCACCTTGTGGCTCTTCCACAGGTGGCTTGTTTGAGTCACTCTCATCTCCCGATGCCGGTGCTTTTGGGAAGTGCAATAATGTATGATGGTGTTTATTACATACACGACAACTTGATGACTTGCACTCCCTGCTGGCATGCGAGTTTGATAAACAGTTAAAACAAAGATTATTATTTTTTGCGAACGTATACCGTTTATGAGAGGATAAAGATAGAAATCCATCACACTTAAGCATGGGGTGCTCCTCCTTACAATAAGCACATACAAGCTTTGTGCTGGTAACAAAGGACGAAGCGGGCCTAGCAGTGGTTGCTGAAACATGCTGCCTTCTATTAGTCACATAATTGGAAGTTAAGGCAGTTGTCTCCATTGCTTTACACTGCTTTTCCAAGAATCTACATAAACTACTAAAACTGGGAATGTCCGATTCGCAAAACTCAAGCTCAAATTTTTGCTTAAGACTCATATCCACCTTTTGCAGCAACATGTTGAATTTAGTGAAATCCCACATGTCATGTTCAAACTGCTTCAACGCTTCCAAATTTTCACTGAATACAGACAACAACGTTCGTAGGGAAGAAGCAGATTCACTATTTGCTTTGGGGGCCTGTACAATACCCTGCCAATAATTGGTCAACAAAACCCGGGTATTGTGATACCTTGAGACCAGAGACTTGAATGCAATCCCATAATTGCTTCCCGTTAGCGGTAAATTCTTGATGAGGCCAGCTGCATCCTTCACTAACGAAGCACTCAAATATTGGAACTTTTCAATATCTGACAATGATTCGTTCTCATGAATCATTGTTTTAAACAGATCATAAAAGGTTGGCCAGTTTTTCCAATTTCCATCGAATTTTGGCATTTCGATTTTCGGTAACCTCAAATGTCTGTTTAAATTTGAAGTTGACATAATCGCGTTTGCGTTCGTTACTTCCTTTTCACTGAGAGATCGAGCGTTCGATGATTTGACAGAACACCGCGACTTACTCGATGCTCGACTCGATTTCGAACCACCGTGAAAAACGGATCGAGCTTGATTCTCAGCGGCTTTATTTGCATAACCTCTCAGTTCTCGATAGATAGTTTTTATAGAGTATTGCAGTTCATCGAATTTGTTCTGCATTTCATGCTCGCTCTCCAACTCTGATCGATCAACTACCGACACGATGTCCAAATGCAATGAATCAAATAGATTGACCAACTCATTCAACGCCTCAAAACGAACCTCAAATCTATTCAACCTATCTAAATCCACTACTGCGTCTATTTTGACCTGTTGAGCCACGTGCAATATGGCTTCTACTCGTCTATAAACGCTTTCGCGCTTATTTTTTAGCTGAATCAACTCCATTGTTCAACGCAAAAAAATTCCTAAACGCGATTTAAACAATATGCAAACGTGATTTCAACAATATGCAATTCGAGTATGTACCTAGTTATATACAAGCGATAACGTCACCTTGAAATTAAATGACTCAACACGGCAATAAACAATTACAAATTTACTAGACTAAAGGAAACAAGTAAAATTACTTCAAAAAATGGACTGTATCAACTAATAACAAAACAAAACAACTATAAAAATCCGGTCGATGGGCCAAATGTAAATACCACGTGTATTTATTTTCTAATGAATAACAAAAAAAAACAGAACAAATAGGGCACTGACAATAAGCAAAGTTACCTACCTTTATTCTCCAATAATGCAGGAACATAAGCTTCGTTTTTCTGTATTCACACACAACACCTCTAGGGACCTCGTGTCTCCCAAAGGACTTACAAACAAAATGGATATTTAGAGACCTCGTGTCTCTTCAAGGGGTTGAAAACAATTCGCTTTCTCGAGACCTCTTGCCTCTTCAAGGACTCAAAAACAAGTGGCAGAGGGATGCAAGCTTCTCTCCCTTCTCTCATTCTTCTTCCCCCTCTCTGGTCTTCTGGCGGAAACCATTAGTAACACTTACTCTATGTCAGTGTAGCGCGCGACATTTGAATTTAAAAGTGACAGAACAACGAGCATGAACAATAATATTACATATAAAGAAGTACAAAACAAAATATTAAAACGTTATTTTATATAAAAAAAAATACTAAGTACAAGATATCAAAACATTATTAGATGTATATTACATATAAAAAATGACTAAGTATATTACATATAAAAAGTACAAGACAAAATATTAAAGCGTTATTGGGGGTATATTATATATAAAAAATACTAAGTACAAGATATCAAAACATTATTATTACAGGTGTATTTCATATAATTGTTGTTCGTACAGATCGGTACAGGATAGCCGAAACAGTGTCCTGTAGAAAGCATATTGCTTGTTCTGACTTGGAAATTTACACTCAATAAAAAAGGGAGTGAACAAAAAAAAAGTTCTTGTTAAAGCAATTTTTCTATAGTGGAGAGCCCCTAAGTGTGTCTAGAGCTCCCCAATATAGTCCTTTTTTTTTATAAAATAAGCCCAAACTCCAATAAAAATAAGCTTATTGAGGAAAACTTATTTAGCTTTATTATCAGCGTATTCTTATCCATAATCATAAAATTTTTGAATCTAGGGTCGTTAAGAGCTCTCAGCACCAAATTTACCCTCAAACTGGGTTTTATCCTTCATATTTGTATGGTTCCACTTATTCTCCATACTTTTGCCGAATGGTGCATTCACCATAAGCTTATGGGGGTGTTTTTCAAACTCGTTTTTAGCGGCAGCTCGGAATAGAGTATTAACATATATATATATATATATATATATATATATATATATATATATATATATATATATATATATATATATATATATATATATATACTCTTTCAACCTTCTAGACTGTTTGAAGGTTAAAGCTCCATGTATTTCCCTAACATGTTTAATCACTTGCTGCTGCACACTGTGGTGTACAATATACCTCTCTTTATTATGAAGGGTTGCCATCAATTTTGCCTGTTTAGAACCGAGCGCAGTATATTGTTTTGGTAAAAATGAGAAATCGCTATGATGGTCATGGAGATTACGTGGACATCTCACATCTACTTCAAAAATATGCCCAGTAGAGACTCATTAATATCTAATGAGTTCAGTCATGTGAAATGTAGGTTCCACTTTCGAATATCGCCTGCATCAACCCATTTAAAGCCTGTATATGGTTGGCACCAGTAATTGTTCATTAACAAAAATACAGCTTTAATACATTTTATGTTTTTGGGATATCTGTACGAAACAAAAATAATTTTAAAATGTATTGCCAATAGGCACCCATCCACACCAAAACAGATTTTTTTTAAACAGATACCCTAGCCATACTCTTTTGTGTTAAATAACATGAATCGCCCTGTATAAATATAAGTTTGACAATTTATGTGAGCGTCTGAAATTATTTTGTTCTATAATGAATCATTTTAAAACTTACCCAAAGTGAAATATACTTTTTTCAGAAGACTTTATAGAGAAAGGAAAAATTATGGTATATTAGAAAATCTTTATCTATTTTATTATTAGATAATTTGTTAAATGTGGTAGCTGTGAGCTAATATATGCATGAGGTCCAAACATTCCAAATTCTTTTATTCCCTTTTAAAAAACCTTTCAATATGAATCCTGGCGGTGCTATCGGGGCGGCAAGGCCGCGGACGAGCCCTGAGGGAACAAAAAAAAAATATGAATCCTTAAAACAGCTAAGTCTTTAATTTAATTCTACCTATGCTTTTGGAAATTCCAATAAAACTGTCATATTCCGTTTGTCATACTATTATTCAGATCTTAGGTAAAAATTGCAAACGTGGCAACGTCGCAAAAAACCTCGCTTATGTTTCTGTTGCACCAGGGGGGACGCGAACCGCTCGCCGCCAGCGTCATCTTGTGTCGTAAGCTCAAACTATGTGGTAGTTTGTGAGGTAATAACCCTGTTTGAAATTCAAACTCATAGACTGAATTATTGCAATCTTTGATAATTTTTTCTGCAAGATTAGAAAACTGTAAAGAAAAATAACTGGTGTGTCAGACTCATATTCACACGAACTTTCGAAATATGCAACAAAACAAAATGCTGTTACGACCCCATCTTCAAAACTAAATACATGTATGTTAATTACTTAGAACGGTCTCGTTGATATTACGAGTCCTGAAAAGGGCGGTTTATAAGACCACCGTTCATATTTATCCTGAAGATAGACTTCACATTTGTTAATACAGTCGTTATAGTCTTCATATTTCCCAGCAATATTTCGACTTCAGTTGACCATATGTCTCATTTATGCTGTTGTGAGATTAGAATTATGGCAATCTTGTATATCTAATTGGCTTTACTTTGTTACAACATCTGCAACGTATTTTATACATTTAATAATTTTAATGAAACTGTCAACTGTGTGTGTATGCGCGCGCATGTGTGTGTGTGTGTGTGTGAATTCTGTTTTACATATGGCATAATATATTTATGGACTCTGAATTTATATATATATATATATATATATATATATATATATATATATATATATATATATATATATATATATATATATATATATATATATATATATATATATATATATATATATATGCAGTAAAACAATATTTCTTCAAGCTATATTTATGGCACGAGCCGACACTTCATAAGGATCAAAGGATTACATAAAAAGAACCGAAAAATTAATTCACACCTCGTGTTGCCTCCATCATCACAGTGTGCTCTTCTTCTTGATCCCGGAAACATCACTTGTCATGCGCACAGGAATTTTGAATTCAAATTTTAAACCTGACAACTGTGCCAGTCCTGACCTACCTTGATCGACCCTGATAAAATAGTCACATAGGAATTGCACTATCACTCATGTAACAAATATATTAACATTTATAGGCATAAAAGCAAATAGTATATTCAGAAGAATCATAACACCGAAAGCATAGTTAGTTGTGAAAATACGACATGTCTCATGTCCAACCTTAGCATAAATGACAAACAGGACATGAATTTTCCATCTACATCAATATTATCTAAAACTAAACCTTAACTACCTAACAGAGTGCATATAGCATGGTACATGATATGCAAACTGCATACACTATATGTTATGCAAACAGAATACGGGTGGCATGAAAAACTGTTTATTGCTCAAACTAGGCGAAATATGGTTTTAATCTTGACGCATCTAGTATACTGACATATGGCACTTGGGTATTTTGAAAACCTATTATTATCAGTTACAGCATATCTTTCGTTGGGTAGTACTGATTTTATTATGTAAGGACCACAATATTTCGGAATGACTTTCTTACTTGCTCCTACTGAAGTATCTTACGTTAGACATCATGATATAATCACCTTCCTTATACTGAAATGCCTCTTTATAAAGATCGTCGTGATACTTCTTGCTCTCTGTTTAAACCTTTCCTATTTGTCTCGACACCTTATCTCCCACCTGTTCTATGATCTCAAGTTATCACGGATCTTTGCTCCTTGATCTCTACCAGACAGGGGCCTGCTCGGGGTTTCCTTTGTCGGTGCTTTAACCATATTGTTAAAACTAAATTCAACTTCTCCTAAGATCTCGTCTCACCAGAGAGCCCGCTTATTTGTCAATTTGGCCAACTTTTTTTTTGAGTGTCCTGTTCACACGTTCGACTTGCCCGTTCGCCCTAGGTGCTCCTGTCGCAATTAGAATGTGTTAGTCTCGTTTTGCACACAGAATTCTTCGAAGAGCGTGGACGTGAAACAAGACGTTGTGTCCGAAATTATTGTAACTGATTTGCTATAAGCTTCAAAATATCCGTTTAAATGCTTAATTACATCTTGGTCGACTTACAAGCATAACATTTTACAATTTTCGAAAACCTATCAATAATTTCAAAGATATGTTTATTTTTAATCTTGCTTCGTTCGAGAAGACCATAATGGTCAATGTGCATTGATTTGAATGGCACATTGCCCTTCGGAATGCTCTGCAGTAACCGTTTCTTCCTGTTTTTGGACTATAGTGAATGCCTTGTAAACAGTTCACAATGTATTTTTTGACTGTCAATTTTCAGAATTTATGAGGATAATTGCAGATTGCCTCTGGAAAACACTGGTTTTAACATGCTTTATTTCGCAATGAGCGACAACAGTTAATTATTCACAATCAGCAGACAATTCAAATTTTAAGTGGTTATTTTATGCCTATCTTGCGAAAACTGCCTAGCCAATGCCAAACAACAACAACATATTTATAATTGAGCTTATCTATAGATACCATATCTAAAAAAGTTTTAAATATTTTTTGTTTTCGTATGTTTGATTTAACATTGACCCATCTCCACAACTATCAGCACTGGAATGTATTTTTACCCAATCAACCTCCAAATTTTGTCGAACCCTTCCTTTTTGTAAAAAGAATGGGAATATTTTACATATCAAATATTGTATGTTACAATATACCTAAATTTTGTATTTAAGGAAATGATATATGAACACTGAAGAATGTTTGGTAGTTCGATGTTCGATTCTGAATTTTTAAGAAGTTCGATGTTCAACTGTGAACCTTAAACATACTATTTCTGAGGTTCGAAGTTCGAGGTAACATATTTGCTTGGGTTTGTTCTTAGTTCGATTCACACGGACAAAACCTTGTGTTTGTACACCTCTAATATATATATATATATATATATATATATATATATATATATATATATATATATATATATATATATATTGTGTTGGGAAATTGCACATTATAAACTATTAGTACATCAGAGTGTACATACTACAAATTCCCTACAAATTTCACTATAAAAAAAAAAAAAAAAGAAAACCCTTACGGAAATCTAATTTGATGACGTTAAACTCCTATTATTTGTTGAAATATGTAAATGTTCAGATATAGGTATATTGGGGGGTTTGTTGCAATAATTTGACCACAGGTTAGTAGTAAATAGAATGGTTACAGTTTACACGTGATGTATATGGGCTCTCTGTAAATTGTGTATATATCCATATCGTTCGACATTTTCTTCACACTAAAACATAAAAACATTAATATACAAGCATATTCTCTATTATTGTTAATCAGTGTTAGTTGGATGGGCAATGACAGGTATAAAAATCCATAGTTTATTAAAATAATCATTACTTAAACTTTTGAGATTTATAACTTCACCAAATTTGGATAGTATCTCATTTTAAATGGGTTTAAAAGAACGAAAGAATTATGCTCTAAAACAATATTTACCTTGATATAAATTAGAATAAAATGTAATAAAAAACCAAACACTTTGTATATAATATATAAGAGAGTGTTTTTTATGTATGCAATGGACTAAAGTTTATCAGAAACAAAGTGTTTTATGTTGTGAGAGTTTTTAAATCAAGATCACAGCATTTAAAAGTGTTTTCGTTTTAAATTTAGTATTATTTATTATTGTCTAGAAGTGAGGTTACGCCAAATGTAAATTTTAATAGTAGGCATGCAAAATAATTAGATTTAAACTTACCGGGCTTTTCAAAGATGCATAGCTGTCAAAAATGTATTAATTATTTCAAGAGAGAATGCGTTGACAAAAGAGGAAACAAGATTCCAGATGAAATTGGACAAGATTTCCGGGTTCGGTTGTTGGTTTTTAATGAATTAGAACGCCAAGAGGAGCGTCATATTTTACTTCCCAAAGAATTTGAATATTTTAAGTATGTTGTGTATAAAACCAGATGTATTGTGCCTGCAAGTAATAGAACAAGTAGGATCAATGTTTACAGTAAGAAATTAACTATAGAAAACAATAATATATGAAGATAATCACATCCAGACTTACCTACAAATCCAGCACGGAAAAAAGTATTTGAAAAATCCATTTATTTATTCAAATTAGGCCAAGGGAAAGAAATCTTAAGCATTAAAGACCGGCAATACTGCCAACGTCTGGCTTTGTATAAGAAATAGGTGGGAAAGATGAAATTTTAACATATATAAAGAGATCCAACTTACATTCTCACTATAGTTAAAAGGTGTGAACAAGAGAGGGCGCGAGTAGTCTCCAATTTAAAGCATAAAAAGCCATTTTTTTAATCTTGTGAAACATTATAACATCGTATTTCTGTGACGTAATTTTAATATACCAATTGTTTGTAAAATTTAAGATTTTTTTAGAGGATCCGATTTAAGACTGCATTTAAATTTCAAAAAATAAAATTTTGTTACGAGTTAAAAATGAGATATTTCTTTGGGATAAATAATCTAAACCATATTTAAGATTTTAACTGCATATTGGCAGGCTATTTTTCCCCTAATTAACAGAAACCACCACTGAAAAGAGAGAGAGAGAGAGAGCCAGGACAGAAGAAATTTTAAAAAAAGGTAAATTTATTGGCAGTAAATGATCAATAATTGCTATTTTGAATGAAAATTAATGATGACATTAGTGGGGGATATGCAACCAATATTACACAAAAGTCAATTTTTCAATCTAACATATCTATAGGTATGGTTTCAAATAATTACAACACCACAGTCATAAACATTTATTAAACAAACACAAATACATCAATAAAATTCACAGGGTTATACATAAACATTGTGTGTAAACTGTGAATATTAAAATTTCTATATATATATATATATATATATATATATATATATATATATATATATATATATATATATATATATATATATATATATATATATATTAAAATACAACAAATAAAAGTAAAATCATCATCAATCATACCCATTAAAATTAAAAAACTAAAATATATTTATACAGGTGATCTTTTTAACTATATATATATATATATATATATATATATATATATATATATATATATGTATATATAATCATTATAAAAAAAGAATATAATTCAAATAACAAAATTTAACATAAATAAATAAATATAATCAAATCAAGTATAAAAATTACGATTAATTATTAATCAGATTTATTGACACCCAAGCGTGGGGAGTCACGAGTAAATATAAATTGAATCTTATTCTATATATATATATATATATATATATATATATATATATATATATATATATATATATATATATATATATATATATATAAACTACTGGAGTGTGCCCTGGGGTCTTGAAACAGACAAAGGGTATCCCCTCCCCTGAACCGCTCTGTTACACACTGGTATTATCTCAGCGACATCTCTTCACGGTGTGGAGCTGTCTTTTCTTCTTCTGCTTCCACTTTTTCTGTCTGTCAGATTTGAAATCAATTTTTTGGTGCATTGTCCCTTCGTGTTGTTTTGGGACCATCTTTGCTGCAATTTCTCCATGGTTTGGCTTCTGGCAGCCAGCTTAGCTGCCTCTATTCTCACTCTCCTCGCCTCACGTAGGAAACATATTTCCTCCACTAACAGGTCTATGGGTACGACTCCCGTCAACACCTGAATTGCCTGCGTAGAGATGGTATGAAACCCGCACGCCACCCTTAGTAACACCCTGAGCTGCATGCTCTCCATCATCATTTTATATTTTTGTACCTCTATTATTTGATGGCATACCGGCGCTCTGTACGGTAGAGTGCACTACTCCACTGAGCAGTAGTCGTTCTGCTGATATTGGGCATCCGATGTAGGGCATTATCCTACTTGGTGGTGCTGTTCTTCTTTCAGCCTTTTCTTTTGCCATTCGTACCTGCTGGCCAAAATTGAGTGACTCGCTGATTGTTATTCCTAGATACAGCAGGGTCTTTGCAGATTTTATCATGGTGTCCTTTAAACGGAACGAAAAATCGCCCCTGATTTTTCGACCCTTTATGATGACCGCCTCTGTATTTGCAAAGATCAGCTGGAGTTTTTTGGTCGTCATCCATCTGTCCACTCTTCTTAACGTTTTGTTACTGTACTGCTAGATCATCAGCACAACCAACCAGAGTAACTCCTTTAACCATTTTTAGTTTGAGGATTCCATATTATATTCCAAAGAATAGGTCGCAGGATGGATCCTTGCAGGACGGCTGTCGTGACACCATAGTTTCTCCCCTCGTAATGCTGATCGATCTGTATGATAAAGTAACTGCTTAGGATGTTTTATCAGGTACTCGGCGATGTTTATTCTTTTCAGTTCTTCTATGATTTTACCCCAGCTAGAAGTGTTGAAAGCATGTTTCACATGGAAAGGGATCAATGCACACCATTTCTCGTTTGTGTTTTTTGCGACTTCTGTGATGTATCTTGCAGCATGTATTGTGGATCTTCCCTTTTGGAATCCAAACCTGCCCTCTGAAAATCCCTCTCCTACTTAGATTTCCTTTCCTAGCCTGGCTTTGAACAAGTGTAGTAGTTTTCTTAGTATATCCAGCAGGCATAGAGGTCTGAAAGTCGTCCACACAATTGACAATAGTCAAATCACTGATAGGTGTATTGGCTTATTGATAGAAACAAAGTAGTGGTAGGGTTGTACTTTGACTTGAGTGAGCCCTTTAATACTATTAATTATACCTTATAAGTTGGAGTGTTGTGGCATCAGGATAACTAAGTTGAAGCGGAGCCAATCATTTCTGTAAAATCGTAGGCGAGTGAATTCTCTGAATTTTAAATAAATAATGTAATCCATCCTTACGACTCCAATGTAACAGAATCCAATGTTGAGGTACCGCAGGGTTACATTCTTAGCCCAATATTATTTATCATGTATATGAATGATCTTCATAAGTACCTTTCAATTGACACACTGTATCATGTTGCTGATGATATATCCCAAATAACATTTAAAATCAATTTGGCATAAAATCGCCCTAACAATAGGTCGGCGACCAAACCACCACAGATCATTTTCAAGTAAATTTAAGTGTATTTTACCAATGTGGGGAATAAAATAAAAGTAATAGCATCACTTTCCTTGCCAAGATATTGGGTATGATGTCAGATTGCTTCTTTGTGGTATGGTCAGTCTCAAAGCGCGACATGAGTATCATTCATTTATGTTTATATATAAGTTAATTAATGGTCACATTGACTGTAATGATCTGCTCGAGCTGGTCCTTTTCCATGTTCCACCACGCTCAACTCGCCAACAGCAACTTTTTTTTGAGCGAACACACAGGACCAACTATGGACGTAACAGTTTCATGGACAGATTATTGCATAATTATAATGTTAATTTTTCTAATTGTGATATCTTTTATATTGCTATGTCTAGGATGAAAACTGTCTTAAGACAGTGATTTTGTTACTTTGAGTTATTTTTAAGTACCATTTGGAATTGTTTAATTCTGTAGGTGCAAATTTGAATAAATAAATAAATCGTTAATAGGTCCAGCAAGGCATTTAGACCAACGCGTTTTAGTTATATTTAGGACATTTTCATTCTATATTAGGCCAATGGACGTAATTTATTGGTAAATATGTCCCAACGTTTTACTTGAATCCGACACCTGGGCGGAAGTGCCGTGAAATTCTTAACAACGAACTGTGCAAGTGACATTATTCTGTACGATCTGTGGTTATGTATGTATTAACAAACACAGATATTAGCTTCTAGGTATGTCCTTCTTTGTTTAAACATGTTGAATGATCAAAGAAGATACTTAAATATTTGGATCAATGATAAAGGTAATTCGCATTGTATAAAGGAAAAAGCGACTGCGGTTATGTTTTTTCTATTAACATGATTATGATACTTTGATATAATTCAAGCGTGTCTGTAAAAAGTAAAATTAATTACAATTAAAAACTATTCAACATTCTTGAAATTTTGATTTTGAGGAGTGGTGATGTAAACAAGACAAAACTATCCTACCCTCATTGTATACAAGCATTATTTTATGTTTTTTTCGAGTTAAAATGTAATTACACTAGATTCAACAAAAAATGGATTTTAGTTTTTCAATACAATCAAGATGGATACTGCAAGCATAGTTTAATATGGCTACCGTTGTAACATTATTAACCTGAAAGTTAATTTTGCTCTATTTTTTTTACCAATAAGTCACAATTCCTAATGACAAGGCAAACTAACTTTAAAGGCAGGTTGTTCTATTATGGGAATTTCAACTACATGGTAAACGAATTTAGTTTAAATTTATTAACAATAATACAATTTCATGCATCGATATATATATATATATATATATATATATATATATATATATATATATATATATATATATATATATATATATATATATATATATATATATATATATATATATAATCTAGCTAGGTAACACTGTTCTAATTTATCTAAAAAGTTAAAACTTTATTTAATTATAAACTACAATGCGCTACTTATATTAATATTATAAGATATAAATTATAATAAATTTGAACAGAGAGATAAGTGTGAACTCAAAGCGTTAAATGATTAATAATCAGTTTGTACACTCAATAAACCATTGAACTTGATGTTAAAACTTAGCAGATTCCGGTCGATGCCTTCTTCCTGGTTATTCAGATCACCGTGAAATATTCTAATATAAATTATATTAGCTGGAGTGATGATGACGTATTTATATATAGACAAATCTCTCTAAGTCGGCAGTTCTAAAAGTCTTATACACTTATATACGTGCAGCATGGAGAGACATATAATAATGATTATGTAGCGTTTTTGATCTTTGATTCCATAATATGTTATAGACATCAATACAGCAAAAATAAGTAAATAAACATATACATAGGACAGCTGACTGTGTTCTCAATGCTTCAAAATTATATTTAAGTATATTGATAGGTAAAATTGAACCAAATTTTAACCAATTTAGTTACTTGTAAGTTACTGACTTTGGAGTAATTTCAATAGTCAAAAATAGGCTAATTGGGAACTGCATTCTCAAATTTGAGGTAATTATGACAATCAAGCCAACATTTTGGTTAATTATAACTAAATTACAACTTGATTAGGTTATTTGGACTCGAGTGCTGGTTAATGTGCCTTAATTTGTTGGTTGGGATATTGTGTTATATCGGCCAGCTCAAAAGGTGATAACATCACCATGTAATTAGTTGCATACAATATGGTTAAATGGTGTGAAAGTAACAACCTAAAACTGAATGAAAATAAAACTACGCTAATAACATTTGGGGGTCATATATGCTGAGAATGGATTCCTTGTTATGTGCTGATGAATAGTACATCAATTCCAGAAAAAAATCAAATTAGCTTCTTGGGACTTAGTTGGATAATGATCTTAAGTTGAGACCATGCTCAGCTTTGAGAAATTAGTTGAACAGTGCATGTTGCCTTATTAGATATCTAAGAAATATTATTTCTCCTGATAATATCAGGAAATTCTACTTTGCATATGTTCAGTCAGTTTTACTGAATGGTAATGACTTGTAGCTCTAGTAGCTTTGCAAACTTAATCTTTGTTACTCAAAAAAGAATTATAAGATGCGTGATGAGAGTCACACGCAGAACTTCCTGTTTTGTGTGCTTCCATCAGTTAAACATGACAGTGCCATGTTTCTTCATGTATGCCATAGTTATAATTGTGAAAAATAGTAGTGAACTATTCAGAGTAAATGCTAATGCATATGGCGATTTGGCAACGGTAACTCGAAATCGAGGTGCATTTCGAATGCCAGACATAGAACCGTGAGGTTTGAAAATCGTCATATTACATGGCAGTAAAACTGTATGATGCTTTGCCCCTGTCTCTTTGATTAACATGATACATTTTAAATGGCTGTGAAAGATTACGTGATAAGTGAGCAATTTTACAGTGTACATGAATATTTTTCCAGGTGATCTCTTGTGTGGTACTTTACTATCATATGCATCTAATTGTATGTATATTTTAGTAGATTTTGTATATTCTTATCTCACTGCATTGTACTTTTTTATTATTTTGACTGTTGCTTATGTTCTTTATAAGTGTGGATTTCTTGCAATAAAGCTATAATTCTAATATATTGTATTTTTTTTTATTTATTATATGGATCACATATATTTCCTAATAAGAAGGAGCCACGGGCGGTAGTCCGGTGATTCTTATTAAAACATAATAATAACAAGGTTTACTAAATCTTACAGTATTATAATGGTCATCTTTCTTGTTGTTTACAGTCCGTACATTAGAAAAGGCAAAAGCTGCAGGATCCTACAAAGCTGAACATCTGGATGAAAAAGAGGCCATGTATGAAACCGAATCAGATCCATCCGATATGGAAAATTCCATTCACCTCAGAAGACCCAAAAAGATGAAAACAAGCTTTCCAAACTGATACTAAAATATTTTTTATATGTTTAAGTTTTACACATTACCTGATGAAACGTTTTTCTTTCTGTGCGGTTATAAAAGTATATATATAAAAATGTTTATAATTTCTTTACATATGATAATATATTACCAATTATCATCTTTTTATTCATGCGTATATATATATATATATATATATATATATATATATATATATATATATATATATATATATATATATATATATATATATATATATATATATATATATATATATATATATATATATATATATATATATATGTCATCTTTTGCTACCTTCGTTATTTATTATTAGAGGTATAGAGAGTCGCCTAAATTAGCAAAATAGTTCACAATTTTAAGCTGATTAAAAATGTGTTTTCAGATTTAATTTATTTCTAATAGTTACAAAGTGTTTCGAAAAAAAAAAACATTTTTTTTTAAATTTTTTCTTATATATGTTTTTTTAATTTTACCAAAAGAAAGTAACATGTTAAAAAAGATCACAAATCGATTGGTCTGGTCAATTCTGCAATATCAAACCAAAGTGATACTAAGCATTTTGTTTTTTAAGCTTTTTATTTTTAAATACGACGAGTCGTTATATGCCTCAGGAGGAGAAGTAGATTCTTGACACTTTTTTTTATAAATTATTATTTTTGTAACCAGTGAATTTTTCAAAGCTCTAGAAGATAAAAAATTATAATAGATGATTTATCATAATGAAACTGAAGGACTGTATCCGTCCAAATTCTCCCCATTGATGGGAGACATTAGACAAATTGTGGAGTGACCTTGGATAAGGTAGGGGGGACTCTGGGCAGAACACAAATATCTACTGTTTAAAGTAGTTCTTTATTGCAGAAAATATTCTGGCAGATCTACATACAAATAAGTCATATTAAAAAATCATGCTCGAGTGTCTTTCATAGAAGTAGGTAGTTTGACTGTCACTTCAGCATACGTGACAAAGGCTTCATCTTCTTCAGATTCAACAAATCTATTCGACCAGATGTGTCTTTTCAAAAATGTTATGAAGGTATAATGAATTTTTGCAACATAATTTCTGACATTAATATAGCGTTTTTCCAAATACTTTGATGACACTAAACATCCTGATATGCAGACAGAAAATTGTATTTTCTCCCTTTGGAGCTACAGTCGCACTTCCCTCCACATGATTCTGTTTGACATTTCTGCATCTCGTTTACTTCCTGAAGAAGATGACTCGATTAGAACATTTCTGTTAACTCTTCACAAATCTGCTTTAGTCTTGGGATTTTATTTTTTCACAGCAAGCTCGTTTTTTCGGGTGTATCTGTTGCAATCATACAATGTCCTTTCTTTAGGCCTCCCTTTCTTGTCTCTTTTCTTACACCAGCTTTGGGAAAATGCAGGATTTCTTCAAGGGACTTGCACAAACAACTTGTATTAAGACTCATTTGCTTTGCTTTTTTGTTCAAAGTTTTCTACAGTGTCTCAGTGGGGTTACAGGGTTCCCACTCGTCTGGAAAACCGGGACAAGTCAGGGAATTTGTAGAAGGAAAAATTTTGTCGGGAAATCAGGGTAAAATTGTGAAAATTGACTAAGAGTTGGGGAATTTTGGTCAGTTTCAGGGAAAAATAATTTGTTTCCGTTTTATGATAACACAATGATAGGTGCATATTTGTATATGTAGCGTTTTTGTTTATTTGTAAGGAAAATCATGTGTTTTATAAATGTAATTTTGGAGAAGTGTGTTTTCCACCATGAGGCGAAGACATACTGTATTCTCTAGTAGTGTGTTACACATTTTGGGGTAGATTGTAGAATATCAAAGTCGGGGAAATTGGTTTTGGCATGTCAGGGAAAAGTCAGGGAAATTGATATGCTGTTTTTAGTGGGAATCCTGGCTTAGGTTTATCAGTAACATATGCACATAAAATACATCATCTTTGAATATATTTTGGTCAAATTGTCAGATTCCCGTTCATATAAATACAGTCGTCACAGTTACTGGATTAGCTGCTTTGTCTCAAGCTAGATAGCAGATCACTGACATATCATGAATACTGATAGTTTCACCTGGTTGGGCTTTCATATACGAGGCTACTCCTTGCCATACATATTTTTAAAAGGTTTAAAAATGGTACGATCAAGTGGTTGTCACTTGTTTAAAGTGTGGGGTGGGAGGGTGGTAACAACAACTACATTCAGTTTGCAATAATCAAGCCCATCAATTGACAAATAGACACGTGATTGTCCATAATAAGTAACATCCTCTTTTCATTTGAACACAGAGAATGCTTAACCAAGCACTCTAATACCTTCAAAAAATTATCCGCTGTTATCCAGCCTGAGCGATGAGGAAAGAACCTTGTTCTAGCACGACTGACCTTATCTTTTTTGCGTTAATTTTTTTTTATGGAGACACCCAGACTGAAGATAGTGCTTCCATCTGCACAGATGATTCTGACATGTGTGATGAGTTCGCCTCTTTCTGCAGATGCTCTTGCCCAACCTGCTGCTGTCCCTTTTTAACTAACATCCTTGTTAGTATTGGGACTGTCGTCACTCTGTTCTAGACTTCTGACAAAAATATATTGTTTTTGCAAATTTTTGAAAGAACTAAGAATGTAATAATGTCACCATTTTAGCAGCAGTTAGAGTTGGAAAAACTAACTACTTAGGCTGTTTCTTGCGTCTAAGTACCTACATAATCCAGAATGTATATATCTTTTGCCTCTAAACTATATTGGTGAATTACTTATTCCCATTTATCTTAAAAATTCGTTAAATTATGGTGATTGAAACTGGTCATCCGTCAAGAGATGTCGCTTTAGGTTTTCTCACTGATAATACAAAATGTCTATGCATGAATCCTGTGAACCAGTCTTTAGATGCGGATTTCTTGTTAGTCCGTTTCTCTAGCACTTCAATGTTATTTTTGGTGGCAAACTGAAAAACAGGCGATCTTGTTCACACTGGTGCCCATAGAACATGTGATAGCTGTTAGAAGGTATTTAGTCAATTCAGATTCCATTTCACTTAGTAATATTAGACTTTTTTCTTAAATCTGTGGTGTGGTTTACATTATCAATGCCTTGCTCCCGTGCTTTTTTCACATATTCGTTTAAGGTATTTTTTGCAATGTCATTCAATTGTGCAACTGCTCTAAAAGTTCGACAATTTATTACTACTTGTTCCGCTACTCTTCCCAAAGCTATTGAACAGAGAGTCCGATATGTCTTCTTTTTGTGGTATCTCAACATTTATCACAGATAAAATGCGATGGTGGGACTTCAGACAGCATGTAGCCAGTCTCCTGTTATGATACTAAAAATAAAAGCATTTGGTTCAACAAAGTGGACTAAGCTACATCATAAATGTCATGAGATTTTATCGAAACAAACTAATAAATAGCAATATCTAAATTGGAAGAGGATTAACCTATTACCGAAATGTTATGTTGTTCATCAGCACTATAAAATGTTACATCAAATTAATAAAAAAATAGAAAAGTTATTTATTTGTGACTAAAATTATGCAATGTGTTACAAAAAAGCTGTGGTTGTGACTGTATTAACACGATTTTGTTAAACATCCTCTTAAACTTCTTCTGTCAAAACTTTTAATGCAATGTCATCTTTTGAATTCCTTCCTAAATTTTGCTTCTTCTACTGCCCTGACTAGTAGTGAATATTGTACACTGTTAGTATGACATATTTCTAAATTATTTCTTTAAATTTAACCAGACCTTGAAGATCAGTTTTACAGGTCCTAATACATGCTCATTTGAAGAATTTGTTCGAAAGTGGTACTCTTATCATAAAAAATATTCATTTCTTGTGTTCTAGTTCCTTTTGAGAAAAAAGCTTTAAATGCCCAAAACTCAATTTTCTGCAAACCTGGAAAATAAAAATTTATTATATCTAGCTACTGTGAGTCTGATTTTCTGTGATCAGAAAATGAATGTATCTGCCAAATTATGAACGTGGCAGGTATTTTTTCTTGTTAATCGCCTACATGATTTCGTTTTGGTCAATCTAATCGAACCGGTTTCTCCAACAACAAAAAAATGTTGTTTTTCATTTTTATTAAAGAAGTTCACTAATATGTATCAGCAATAAAAACATGTCCGCTGAAACATATAATTTTAAACTCAACGGTGGCAGCTAATAAGTTGTTTGTTTACCAAGGTACTTATAAAGATGGAAACTTGTCCCAAAAAATGTTATAAGCAAATTTGTTGACACATTCCTCTTCACATTGCGAATGAATTAGGGACTAATTAGACTCATTTCAAATCTAGGTTATTTGGTTGGATTTTTTATTTTAAATACCCCCATAAAAAATCTAGAGGCATAAGACCTGGGGGACTACTCTGTTGGTCCTCGCCTACCGATCCACTTGCCAGGAAAGCAGACATTTAAAATCTCGCGAATAGGACATGCAAAGTGCGAAGGTGCACCATCTTGTTGAAATCAAATATCACCACTTGGTAAATGAGGATCATCTGCATTTGGAAAACTTGCAGCAAGAGAAGAAATAAGCTCATTCGTGAAAAAATTATAAGATCGCTGCCCAGTGAGTGTTACGTTGAAGAAGAAAGGACCTATGATTCTATCGTGGACTATTCCTTCCCACATTTTAATTGGGGGTTGTGTATGTGCATCCAGTGAGGATTTTCTCCAGTCCAGTGCCTATAATTTTGTTTATTCACTGTTCCATTTAGCCAAAATGATGCTTTGGCTGAAAAAAGAATTCAGCGAATAAAGTTTGGATTAGGGTTGCCTAAATGCTGCCTATTTCACAAAAATGCATTCGTCGCTCAGGGTCATCTTCATTCAGTTCATGCAGCAGCTGTAATTTGTAAGGATGGTAATTTTCTAATTTTAATGCACATAATACTGATCGCTGAGAAATTTCATAGTTTGCTGCAAGCTGCAATTGATCGAGATACAACATGACGATTCTCACACATATTTAATAACATATCAAGTTTTACGTCTTCATTAATATTCTTAGGACGCCCTGAACTTTGCATGTTTAACATGTCCAGTTTCTCTGAATTTCCTCTTGATTTTACTCAGAGTGGATTGGCTGATACATCTATCTGGATATTTCGCATTAAGCAAATTGAACATTTCTTGCTGTGTTCTGGTTTTATCACTGCATCCAACAAGAATTAAAATTCCTATATGCTGGGTTTCACTTAACACTTAAATGTGCCATACTTAATTAACTTCCAAAAGAGATTTATGTTATTAAGAATAACGTTTATTTGACAATGACGTATACCTGATTCTTCTGTATCATTGACTAGTACCTACTTGTGGCTAGAATTTTTAGTATTTTTTTTACAGGAAATAATCTTATCTTGTCTGTTATCTTTTGATTATTGTTTTGAATAGAGTTTATGTTTTGCACTCTTTAAATGACTTTTAACAATGTGAGGTATCAAAATTTTGATGGTACCATGTAGACAACCCAATGATCTATCAAAATAAACAAATAAAAACCGGGGTTGTCATTTTAAAAAATGTCGATGGCGTCATATTTGAAAAGCAGGAGTGGGAGAAACTTAAATTTTATGCAAAAATGTGTATTTTTGAAAAGTAGAGTTGATGTATCCAAGTATTTCGTCAAAACACAAATTGCTCATATCTTATTCAATAATTCGCTGCTCATTGTAAAAATATAAAAATCCAAACTAGCGTTATCTCGCTGTTGGTGCATTTTCTCAATGAAAACTTACCTCTTTCACCACACACACATCACTAAAGTAATTGAACTTTCTGTGCTAGTACAGCCAGCCAACCTCAGTTATATATAGTGGAAAATTTTAAACTGTCCACTGTCTCCCCTCTGTCCATAATCTCCCCTCCCTCCGCTACTATATTGTGGCTTAGACACAGAATCTTTAAACTTGTACTTGCCAACCATAATTAATATAAATATAAATTTTTTATATAAGTTGCCTTGAGAAAGTATCCTGTTGATGCAACAATGACAAACTGCCAGGTTAGCTAAACTTTTGAGTTTAGAGTAGTTTACTGTGTGATTGACATTTGTTTAAAAGAAAAACAAAAAATACTGTTTTTTTTTCAAATAACTTAACTATTCGAAATTTCGGATTAAATTAGATCTTAAAACGGATTCGTAATCACCTTAAAATTCTGCACTCTCTATCTCCAATAATAAATTAAAAGAAATTGCAATAGTGTGTCAATAAAATGACACACAGTATATATATATATATATATATATATATATATATATATATATATATATATATATATATATATATATATATATATATATATATATATATATGCACAAACATGCCGCTGACAGACAAACCAACAACCTCCTGTGTAGAGCATCCTATAATGATCTTCCTGAAAGCTAATAAATTTTTGTATTACCATTTCCTAACAAGTTTTCATGTTAAGAAGGTCGTTGACAGGTTGTTAGTCTTTAATTCTCATTTATGTAGAGTTCACTTAAAAATTTGTATTTCTGTATTATTGTATCCTAAAGTTTTAGTTCAATAAAAATATATTATCGAGCCTTATATTACTAGTTATTTCCTTGAAGCTGTGAACAGGATCTAAAGGTATATGTATTTTGATAAGTTTATTGTCAACAACATAGTGAAATCGCCCTTAATATCAAACTCTCTGTTTTCAGAAGTATTGTGTTACCAAACTTTTGCATGAAAACTTCTGAAGTAACTCTCACTTTCAAAAAAGACTTTAAGAGAAGAAAATGAAGTCTGAGTATGTACTTTTATATTTACCTTTCACTGTAACAATCTGCGGTTGTTATATTTTGTAATCTTTATTTTATCTTCCTTAAATTTAAAATTCCTTACAGGTGCTCGCACACCAGACAGTGCAGGGCATTTTCAGGCAGGTCTCAAAGCTATATTCTACCTTAAACACTGAATTCTTGGGCTTAGCTATATTCTACCTTAAACACTGAATTCCTGGGCTTACCCCAGAACAAGAGAATGAAAAACGAAATAAAACTGCCACCATACTTTCAGTAAATTTATTAATAAAATATATGTATTCTGAAACACTTTTTTAAATAATTAACATATTAAGCTTGATGTGGTGTACAGCCATCACTGAAGACAAGGGGAGTTTTGTACCTTATTAGGTCTCATCGGCAACAGCAATACACTACTCCTCCTGCCTGCTATAAGCAGCGAGTTTAAGAATGAAACAGTGAGATGGACACGGAAGCACTCTTTCTACAGAGCACAGTGAGTTAAGTTCTTTTGCTGCCTAAAGCAGATCACAATGTTACACAAACAAAATGTGTGCCATCATAGAAATATATAACCACATACCTAATGAAAAAATTTTGAGATGCAGCAAGTGCATTATGATAGTGACTTTTCATAAGATTAAGATTTTGTCGTCTTAGCCTTATACTAAAAGTAATACAAATAGTACTCTAAATTGAATCATAACTTCAACCTAGTTGTTTGTAGCCACGATAACTTTAGAATGACCAATAGACACACAAAAAAAATGAGTTCCCAAATTATGTTTTCTATATGTTTCGACACTTCTTGCGACGTTTAAGCGAAAAAAAATTTAAAAATTTTGGTCGCCGTTGCCATACTTCCACACGTATTGACGATGTGGAAGTAAAAATCACTTACAATAAAAATCAGGTAAAAAATATAATAAAATACATAATCTCTACATAAATCTTTGATTTGTATAGTCAGTTGCATAAAAAACTTGAACGAAACAAATGGTACACAGGAAATGTACTCAACCAAAAATACACTAGGAGAGCTGAACAAATATCTCCTAAAAAAATAATACAATAAACGTTAAAATGTGCAATTTAAAGTGCAGTACCTAATTTAATGTATTTATATAATCACACATAAATATCATGCTTGAAATAGTCAAAAATTTAATTAAGATGATTATGCAAGAAAACCTCCAGGACAAAGTACTCCCTCACCCTCACTCCCACCTTTATTCAAACTTAGTTGGGGCTTGGGGAGGGGTGTTTCTTTTCCCTCCTACATGCCTACAACCACCCTCCAGGCACAAACCACAAGAAAAATAGTGCTGCAAATTGAATAATAACTTCCACATAGATGTGATAATCTACTCTCCCCAGAAAGAGATTCTCATGAAATGAATTTAGAGTCCATGACTTGACCACAAAGCAGATATTCGTACTCATGTACCCATAAACTTCCGAAACGTTATATTACCAGATTTTGAAACCAAAAAAAAATGTCAATTTTCATCAAATCACCCTTCATTTATCCCCTACCCCTTAAAGCGATCTTACCCAAAAGCAATTCGAAGCGTTCCTTTATCGGGTGCTAACAATATTTGAAGATGGTGTCTCAATTAGTTCGCAAGTTATTGCGCCTACTAATAGACAGACTGACAAAAAGAATTGTATTCCAGAATAAAGTTTTCTAGATGTTTTGAGATTTTTTACACCGTTTTAGCAAAAAAAAAAATCGAAATTTCTGTCACCGATATTCCACCCCCACAAATACATTAATTGCAGCACAGAATACCAGATGTTTGTTGAAATTGAAAGTTTTCTAATTAACAAACCTTTAAAACATTATATTACAATCTGAACCGTTCGTTTGTCGGGTGCTAACTGTATACCAAATTTAAAGACGATATCTCAGTTTGTTCTAAAGTTATCTTTCTTGGTGGTTGTTGGCAAGTATTTTTTTCTTGTGGTTTAGGCATCTAAGTGAGGTTCTAACAAGTTTCTAAAAAAAAAATGTTTGAAAAACCCTCCAAGGATTAAATTGCAAATTTACCATGCTTATTTTAGAAACGTTAAAATTACATTTTGAAATTGTCGAAGTTTGAAGGCAAATATAATATAAACTTATAACCTTGTATAAATTATGCATCATATGTACAGTCACAAGTGTTAAACTTAATGGTACTTACACAAGTGTATAATTGTTCAATGATACTAAATACGTAATAAATATAGATGCAGAAACTAGGTAAACCTATGTAAGGCTAGATGTATTATCACCATAATTAGAACCGCAGACCTGTTTCACTCTAATTAGAGCTCATCAGTGCAATATACTAATTACAATGAGAACACGCCTATAAAGCAATATGGCTATCGTAGCCGGCCTGCCAGAACATTGTAAAATGCACGACAGGGTCGCCATCTCGGTGCGGAACCAGGTAGTATGTTGTCACGGCAGCTTCAGTTAACAAAAAATGTTTTCATTCCTAAACGTCACTTGGTCTGGGATAGACATAGTCAAAATACTCAATGAAAGGCTTCTAATCCAGACAGCAAATAATAAATAATAATAAATTTTGCTGTCTGGATTAGAAGCCTGTTATTGAGTATTTTGACAACAAAAAATGTTATAAAATAGAGACTGTGTACAACCCAGTGGCGGTTTTTCTAAGGAGGCAGAGGAGGCTGGGCCTCCCTAGTCAGAATTAGTTACATCCTCCCTATTCAAGTAGTCAGTTAGTTACATATAACTTAAATCCAATATTCAATATTAAAGTCGTACTTATTCATATTATTAATTATTATTCAAACCATATTCATATAAAAATTCTCTAAATCTGCAATTGCAATTACAACTGGCAATGCTGGTCAGAAGTATATTACTGAAACTGTGCGATCTTCTTGTGTGCTTGTGTGTCGTCACGGAGGCCCGGTTCGGATGTTTTCGACTTGGACCATATTTGAACACATTTATTTGAATGCATACAAGCATTAGCTCTGACAAATTTAAACCCCGCTTAAAATCACGTGCTTGGAGGCCAGACTTCTCTGCTAATGTGAGCGTTGATAGGGTGGAATTTTACTTCTAGGATAGTTTCTATAGTGTTGTCAAACAGAAACAAATTAATAGAAGTTTTTGATTATATTTTGAAACACGATGGTTTCAAACAAGATCAACAAACTCTGAGAGAATCGATTAGCCTTAAGCGATATTTTAACGATCCCCTTTTTCTTTTACACACTTTCAAATTTATATTTGAACACACCGATGTATTTTTAATTTCACAAAATAAAAGCACAGATAGTTCTTACGCTAAGAAACGTTTGATTGTATTAACTGCTACATTGCAAGATTTTAGAAATAATGAACTTTGTTTTAATCAAATTTACAACTCCTCATTTGAGGATTTTGAAAATAACGAACCAGCACAAAATAAAAGAAAGACAACATTAAGTATTCAAAATTCAAAACCGAATTATAACACTAAGTGAGTGGTGAGACACGCAGCAACGTGCCGCTACCTAGTTGCGGAACTAGATTTCTACCCTAATATAGAGACAAACTATGTAAGGCTAGATGTATTCTCGCCACAATTAGAACCGTAGACCGGTTTCACTCTCATTAGAGCTCTTCAGTACGGCATACTAATTGTAGCGAAAATACACCCATTTTATGGGTGCCTCTGCCTTTCGCATCTCGTCATAGACCACTCATTGGATTGGATCACTCATTTAAATTTATTTTTGGTCTATAAACAATATTTAACCATTTAATAAACATTATGTGTTTATTGCTGTTTATTTATACCCTTAGTAATTCGTGAATAAATTATTTCAAAAAGGTATCAAATTTCAAAAATTATTTTGGTGAAAGTCTATATTTTTATATAAATGGATTTTTCACTGAAATTCTAAAGTGCCAGGAAAACTGACCTTGAAAATTTTAAAAATTACTGCCTCTACCGTGACACTCACGAGCCGCCACTGGTACAACCAGCTAAAAATTTGTAAATTGTCAGCCCCGGCCCACTTTTTCCCTAATATAGGGACAATGTGTGTAAGGCTAGATGTATTCTCACCATAATTTATCATCTTCTGATAACGCTAACTTTGTTAGTGAAACGATCGTCAGGTGTTTTTTCAAAATGTGTTGTGATGATTTGGGTTCTCCAAGTGTCCTTATCAGTGCTGATTACAGATTCAAATCTTCACCTAGTTAGATTAGGTTAGGTTTGTATGTGAGTGGTCCATATCGGTCCCTCCACCGCGACCATAAGGTCTATTGTGGCTCACGCCTAATGGTCTTTATTTCGCCCAACAAAGCCAGCCTCCTATAGAGGTCGATAACCTTTGTGGGCGAAAGTTGATCCAGATATTCCGGAGCAAGCTTTGCCTTGCCAAAGAGCAGGTATCTAGTCCTGTCCGCTGCCGGACAGGAACACAGCACGTGCTCTGCTGTCTCGTCATTCTCCATACACAGCCGGCACTCTGTCTCCTGACCGACCACAATACGGTGCATGTAATGCCGCAAGCGGCAGTGTCCTGTATACAGGCCGACTAGAGTACTCAGTTGTTGTCTGTTCATCTCTATAAGTTTTTTAGCCCTTGACTCAGACAGGCCATTTATGAAGGCCTTAGAGTGAGCTAATCCTGGAAGATTTTGCCAATATTGGATTGTCATTCTTTCTGTCCAGGTCTTTAAGGTGCGTTTTGCTGTGCAAGATGTTATCCCCAGCACCGGTTCTGGTCCGACAAAGTCTCTCTGGGCACCACTCCTGGCAAGCGCGTCGGCCGGAACGCTGCCATCATGGTCCGAGTGACCCGGTATCCAGATCAGCGACACCTCATTACAGCTGCCCAATTCATTAAGGGCAGATTTACAACTCCATACCGTCTTTGAATTACACCGGTAGGAACCAAGAGCCTTTATTGCAGGTTGGCTATCTGCATATATCTTTATCGATTTGTTTGTGCACAGGTTTTTTATACTTTCCCTTGCACACATCTCGATGGCATACACTTCTGCCTGGTGTATGGTTGCGTACTTGCTGAAGCTAGCTGATAGTCTAGCATCGGTGCTGCCCCCATATGCGCCGGCTCCTACTCCCAAATTGGTTTTGGAGCCGTCAGAGTACCAGCAGAGGTCCGCTCTCAACAGGATCGTTTGGTTTTGGTCCCAGTCCTCCCTTTCCGGGAGGACGATCTTGAAAGACATCTCTGCTGATCCTTGTAGGCATCAAGTCTGAGACCATTCCCAGAATCCTGTGACAATCACTGTCATCAAGGAGACCGGACCTTTCCAGACTGACTTCCCTCGGCATGCTGTCTGCCGTTTGTTTTAGTCTGTACGTTGTCCACCTCGCCACCCTCTCCAACCATATGTGAAGAGGGGGAATATTAAGGAGGACCCCAGAGCGGCTGATGGTGCGGTGCTTATCGCTCCCGTTATCATCAGACAAGCTTGTCTCTGTAGATGAGCCAGTTTGGCCCTCGCGATACCACGAAGTGCCTTAGGCCACCAAACTATGGCTCCATATGTTATCATTGGCCTGATAACCACTACAAAGAGCCAGTACATCTGTTGGGGGTTTGTTCCCCAGTTGTTACCACAGATTCTCCGGCAGGTCCACAGGGACATTTTAGCCCTGCGGATAACATTTTCTAACTGTATGTCCCAGTTGAGCTTCTTAGCTAGGGTAACTCCCAGATATTTTGCTTGGTCCGAAAATGGAATGGTTTCCCCCATAAGAATAGGTCGTTTTAATTTGTCCAACCTTCTTCTTCTGGTAAAAGGAACAATGATCGTTTTGCACGGGTTCACAGACATCTGTTCCCTCCGGCACCAATCATTGATTACATTTAGTGCCTCTTGAAGAGTACTTGACAGTTCCTCCTCAGATTTGCCTCTAATCATTATGACAAGATCATCAGCATACGCCTGGACCTCAACCTCCCAGAGTCCGAGGATAGCCAGCAAATCGTCCACAAAGAGGGACCACAGGGGGGATAGAACGCCCCCCTGAGGACACCCCCTCGCGGCCCTGACGCCGACCACCTCTCCCCTCAATGAGGCAATAACGGTCCGATTGTGCAGCATGTTTCCGATCCAGCCACAGATGGTAGGTTCCACTCCCCTAGCGATAGTGGCCTCGTAGAGGGAGATCGGTAATGCATTATTAAAGGCTCCTTTAATGTCGAGAAATGCCGCCACCGCAACCTCTCCATTTTCCAGAGAGTGTGTGATTTTCTCGATGAGGTTATTGAGCGCTAACTCAGTTTATTTGCCAGTTTGATAGGCACACTGGTGGGTATTTAGGGGGTTGTTGGGTACGATGTTCCCCCTAATGTATCCGTCCAGTATTTTTTCCAATCCCTTCAGGAGGAATGATGTAATACTGAGAGGTCTCAGTGATGTAGGTAGGAGGTCCTTACGTCCCAATTTGGGAATGTAAACCCCCCTAACCACCGTCCAGCTGGATGGAATGTAGTTCCAGACCAGACTGGCTCTGTACAGCCTGATAAGGTGAGGTAGGATAATCTCCAGTCCCTTTTGTAGTAGAACCGGTACCACCCCATCCTCCCCTGGTGACTTGAATGGCTGGAAATGATTCACAGCACACTCCACTGCCGAGGCTGTAACTATTCGCCGAGCAACCCGCCAGTCCTCCCCATGAGGGCGTTTAAATCGTCCCTCAGCCGGTAGGACCTCTCCGTTGCTCAGGATCAGACAATGTGGGAAGTGTGTGTGTGTGCTAAGAGCTCTAACGTTTCTTTCCGAGATTCAGTAAAGGAACCATCTGGTCGTTTTATCGATCTCGGCTCCTGAACACGGTCGCGTGAGAGAATCCTGTGGATTCTGGCGCTGCTGGGCAAATTATTAATGTCCCCGCAGAACCTCCTCCAGGCTCCCTCTTAGCGTTCCTTATATCTTTGTTATAGTGTGTTAGAGCGGTTTTATATTGCTCCCAGTTGCCTGTAGTCTTCCCTTCGTAGTTTATCGAGGTTATTATTCCACCAAGTAGACCCCCGACTGTCTCTCTTTGACCTTAGTGGACAGTTTTCGTAATATGCAGAGACAACAGCTTCCCTAACCTGTTCAGCCGCAATCTCAATCTCCTCACGATCCCTCACTGTGGGGATAGGGGACCCAAGTCCGGCGGCGAGGGACTGTTTGTACCCCTCCCAATCCGTCCTTCTCGGGTCGCGATACTCCACCACAGGTCTAGGGCCTGTTACAATCTCAAATGGGATATGGGCATGGTCAGAACATGAGGGTTCAGACGACACCCTCCATTTGAGGATTTTTGAGCTCAAAAGCCTTGAGTTGATCGTGAGATCTAAAACCTCTCTCCAATTAGCTGTAAGAAATGTGGGTTCCGAGCCTATGTTGTTAACAACCAGCTCCTCCCCTAAAATGTATTCGAATAGTGATTCACCTCGCCTGTTAGTGTCCGTGCTCTCCCAAGCCAAGTGATGGGAGTTCGCATCACACCCCATTACGAGGTGATAGTTGTTCCTCTTGCAGTAGGCGATCAATTTCCGCACCTCTGCTGGAGGTGGTTGTTCTGCATCTCTGTCTCCAGGGAAATAGGCCGAACAGGCCACTACTTCCAGCCTGGTCCCCCCGGATGTGATCACGAGATGGATGGATGCCATGTCCTTGGTGCAGTATTCTGAAAGTGTAAAATACTGCAAGTTGTTTCTGATCCAGATACAGGTTCTGGGGTTGGTACCAGTGCCCACCTCTACTATCTTACCAGAAGTGTTACCCAGCCCTTTTGTTTGTTCCGAATTGGCGGTCCAGGGCTCTTGGAGAAGAGCAATATCTATTTGCTCTTCCTTTAATTTCATGCTAAGGAGGTATGTCGCAGCCTTAGCATGATGCAAATTAGCTTGAATGCACCTTATATTGGTGGGCATGGGGGTAGGAATATAGTGTGTGTATAAAGAATAAAGGAGTAGGTTAAGGAGCTCGAAAGGAAATGGATTTATGATGCAGGTTCCTCCTCCTTTTTAGAAGCTCTATGACCAAGCTTCCTATAGGAGGGTCTACCTTTGGTAGTCGTCCTAGGGGTGGACTTTCCTTTCCCCTGTTGTTTCCCTCTGGAGGTTCCAGTGGAAGGTTGAATCCTGCCACCTCCTCTATTGGGTCTGTGTCAGTCGTGTCCATGTTTGGTCCCACAAGCAGCAAGGGAAAATAAACCTCCATGGAAGAGCCCCGCATCCCATGGAGAGGCATTGTACACAGGGAGGTCGCCCAGTTTCCCTGGGAAGGGTTACGTTAGCGACAGAATTACCATCCTGCCAATGCCCGGCCATATCGGCCAGAAGCATCATCGCTTCGGCACCAACCCGCCAACGACCTTGCGATGTGGGTTTTTTATAGATGACTCTCCTCGCAATGCCGGCCAATTAAGGCAAGCATTCCCGGCCCTCCTAAGACATGACTAGGTAGGGTTACGGTCTGGTTAGTTCATTTAGTTCACGTCTAATAGTAGACGCTATCCAGGGTGCACCACGGGGAGGCGAACTAACTTTACACCCCTTCACCTAGTTAATATTTTATGTTATGGGTCTTCTCGAGCGTTTGTTTAAATGTCTGACATTATATATTTGACTAATCTTTTTTTTTAAGAATATTTATATGGAAAAATATTTTAAACTAATTCTAGAGAACAGCCCTAATAAACAAATCGCAAATATTAAATATACAAAATAATTTTCTATTGTTTTAATTAAGTTTTAGTGCTGCACTTTTAAAGATTGTTTTAGGCAAATAATATGTAAGAAATAGGGTGAGAATATGAAAATGTATGAAAGTTTGATTGTGTTGAACTCAGTTATTTTAATAAATGTAATAAGGTAGATAAATACTGTTTCGTCTAAATTTTTTAATTTTGTTTAATACATTTACATAGTTTATCATCAACACTATTTTTCTAAAAACCTCTGATGTCACCTTAGTCTTTCATGCAAGGTTCTTGCACAATTTCTGATAGGTTCTTGAGAAAATGAAAATATAAGTATAAAAATATGTAAACTTTTTGAGAGGTCTTGCGTAAAACGTGCGAGTGTGCGTGCGTGCGTGCGAGGGTGTGTGTGCATGCGTGTATGTATGCACGTGTGTAGCACAGTTTTGTAAACAAGATACCTTTAAAAAGCATGAAGGTTGTGACTTCATTTATGGTATATGAAATTCTTGTAACCGTAAAATAAAGTTATTAAAAAAACCAGCCCTATCGCAATAGCTTATATTTTTGTTTTGTCTTTAAAATAGAAAACATTGGTTAGTTAACAATTCAGTAAATCTATGTAAGGCTAGATGAGTTCTCACCACAATTAGAACCATACACCGGTTTCGCTTTAATTAGGGCTCGTCAGTACGGCATACCAATTGTAGCGAAAATACACCTATAAAGTAATATGGCTATGGTAGCCAACCTTCCAACACTAAGTGAGTGGTAATACACGAAGCAACGTGCCGCCACCTAGTTGCAGAACCAAGTAGTATGTTGTCATGCCAGCTCCAAATAACACACAGTGTTGAAAAATAGAGACTATACAACCAACTAACAATTTAGTAAATTTAGTACATTCTCAGCCCTGGCCCATTTCACAAAATATGTAAGGCTAGATGCATTCTCACCACAATTAGAACTGTAGACCGGTTTCGCTCTAATTGGAGCTCGTCAGTACAGCATACCAATTGTAGCGAAAATACACCTATAAAGTAATAGGGCTATGGTAGCCAGCCTTCCAGCATTGAGTGGTAGGACACAAAGCCATGTGCCGCCACCTAGTTGTAGAACCAAGTAGTATGTTGTCACGCTAGCTCCAAATAACACAAAGTGTTAAAAAATAGAGACTGTATACAACCAACTAACAATTCAGTAAATTGTCAGCCCTTGTCCATTTCTACCCTAATATAGGGACAAAGTATGTCAGGCTAGATACATTCTCACCAAAATTAGAACCGTAGACCGGTTTTGCTCTAATTAGAGCTCATCAGTACGGCATACCAATACACCTATAACGTAATACTGCTATGGTAGCCAGCCTTCCAACACTAGGTGAGTGGTAAGACACGAAGCAACGTGCCGCAACCTAATTGCGGAACCAAGTAATATGTTGTCACGCCAGCTCCAAATAACAGAAAGTGCTAAAAAATAGAGACTGTATACAAGGAGCTAACAATTCAGTAAATTGTCAGCCCTATATTAGGGTATAAATGGGTCAGGGCCGACAATTTACTGAATTGTTAGTTGGTTATATACAGTCTTTATTTTTTAACACTGTGTTATTTGGAGCTGGCGTGACAACATACAACTTGGTTCCGCAACTTGGCAGCACGATGCTTCGTGTCTTACCACTCACTTAGTGTTGAAAGGCTGGCTACCATAGCCGTATTACTTTATAGGTGTATTTTCGCTACAATTGGTATGCCGTACTGACGAGCTCTAATTAGAGCGAAACCGGTCTAGGGTTCTAATTGTGGTGAGAATGCATACTTTGTCCCTATATTAGGGTAGAAATTGGCCAGGGCTGACAATTTACTGAATTGTTAGTTGGTTGTGTACAGTCTCTAATTTGTTAACACTTTGTGTTATTTGGAGCTGGCATGACAACATACTACTTGGTTCCGCAACTAGCTGACGGCTCGTTGCTTCCTGTCTTATCACTCACTTAGTATTCAGCAAATCGTTAAAATGTGTTTCAAAATGGTCTTTAAAAACTCAAATAAAACATCTCTTCTAATTTTTTCCTAAACGGGTCGATTTCAAAATGGCGGCAAGTTTTTCTTAAAAAAAATTCACCGTCAGTATTGAATAAAATTTAAAGAACAAAATTTATCTATAACAAAATAGCAGTCATTCATAAAAAATGTCTTATTAGTTAAATCAACATCGTTCATGTCGAATATGTATTCAACATTCATCAACGCCGAATGATGTTTTTAGTGAATTTTTATTAAAAATAAATCACTAATAGAGAGGGATCAGTTTATATATATATATATATATATATATATATATATATATATATACATATATATACATATATATATATATATATATATATATATATATATATATATATATATATATATATATATATATATAAACCGATCCCACTCTATTAGTGATTCTTTTTTAATAACAATTCACCAAAAACCTATGTATGTATCCAACCAATAACTCAAAAAGTGATGAACCGATTTTTATGAAACTCGGCAAGTACCTTTCTTTTATTAATAGCTTGGATGAGTTCGTTAGCTAGGAAAATCGGACAAAGTGTTCCGGGAAAATTGTGCGTTTTCTTTCGAAAAAATTGTTTATCTCTGAAACTTACACAGCCATTTTGATAAAATTTGGTGGATATGTTGCATTGGGAAAGACCTTACTATATACCCAAATTCAACTTTCTAGGTTTATAGAAAAAGGGGTTATTTAATTTTGAAGCATTCAGTAAAAATTCGCAACATAACGCACTTGCTTGCGTCTCGAACTTTTAGTGAATTTTCATTTAAAAAAATTAACTAACAGAGAGGTATCGATGGTAAGATTTTTGGAAAATTTCTTCAAACGAGCGCGAATTAGGGCCCTTATAACCCAAATTCAAGGTAAGTTGAGAAGTTTGTGTGTGTGTGTGTGTGTGTGTGTGTGTGTGTGTGTGTGTGTGTGTGTGTGTGTGTGTGTGTGTGTGTGCGCGCGTGCGTGTGTGTCCAACCGATAAATGAAAAAATACTTTACCGATCGAAACCAAATTTGGCAATTCCCTTCATTTTGTTAATAGCTTGGATGTTTAAAACTGTTTGAAAACGCAATATCTCTTAAATTACTAGAATTACGGAACTAAAACTTTACACGCGCGTAGATATCGTATAAGCGGTCCTCTCTACCAAATTTGAACTTAATTGGTTCAGTAAATTTTGAGTTATAAGTAAATGAAAAATAAACAATTTACGTTATGACCTGAAATTACCTCTGAATGGGTACCTGTAATGTTTGACAAGGTCAGACAGATATATCAGGGTTCCGCTGTTATTGCAAACAAATGCTCCAAATCAAACTTCAAAGAAACAGGCTACAAAATATGTCACAATAAACAATCAGCGGGGTTGCCATTTGTCGAAACTGTCATCTGAATCTGAAGATATGAGAAAAATATATAGTAATAGATCAATATTTTAATGAAAGTGATTCGATTTGTTTAAAGGGAATCTAGAACTACGTTTTATTATGTATAAATATTAAGTTTCCTATTCTTCACGGTATTTAAAAGCCATCTCCCTATCCTAATATAATCTGACAACTGTGGGCTATTTGTCATTTGTTATTTTGCCAACTGACAGCAGGGTAAGTCGAATTCGAGGTTGTCTTCTTCTTCTTTGTCTACAGGCGTCATAAACAAAGAAGAAGAAGGTAACCTCTAAATCGACTCGGCTAATCCCTTAGAATCTTAGAATAAGGTACTTATTGTTTACTTTTAGTTTTTATTTACTCTTCATGTAGTATATGGAGAATTTGATCCAAATGAAACTACATATCATACAGTGGTTTCAATTATGCCTATTTTATCTGAAATTTTACAGATAGTCAGGGTAAATTATTAAAATTTTTAATTTCAAAATTTTGTATTGTTTATATTTATTTATTTGATTTTCAAAAAGTATGGATACACCAATAGTGAATAAGTGTTAAGTTTTCGTAAAAATATTTCAAATGGTGATAATTAAATTTCCCATTAGAGAAGAATCTTCGGTTTTGATACATACTAAAACCTATATAAAATCAGCGTAGGTACCAAATTTAAAAAATAACACAATGAGCTTCACAGGCAACGACAAATTTGTTTTGGTAAACCATTTTTGTTATTTTGTTTGCGGAAACTGGTTCGATTGATTTGACTAAAACGGATCATAATAAGGCTAATAAGGAAAAATATCTGCCACGTTTATAATTTGGCAAGTACATTCCTTTTGTAAATAAAAATTAAATTTTCGGCAAATTTGCAAATTAGCACACGGGGGCTTTTTAGAAAAAAAAATCAGAAACATGCTTAGATATCTTTCTGGGTGCACAAACCACAATAAATATTTCTTGCAAACAGCCCCCAAAAAAGTTGCGGAACCAGGAGTGAATAGGGGTGTTTGGTGGGGAAGAAGATAAAAACGAAATGTGAGCGGAAAGTGTGAAAAACCAGCTTAGTTGGACCTCTATAAGCTGCCTTTATCAGATTTTGCAGCTATACCTACTTAAAATTCTGTTTATCCGGCCCAGAACCCCTAATATTCACCGCAGCTCCCGTAACTTTCTTGTGGGTTTTTCCCAAGAAACTTTTCTTGTTTACATTGTTCTTGGTTATTCATTGAGTGTGGTTGTAGGCATGCAAAAGGGGACAAAGCAGCGAATCAAGATTTTAAATTTATGTTTGAATTGTTACCCCATTTCATTTGTTTAAAATATTTTTCCAAAAATGAAATTGAGGTTGTCTTGTTTGACAGTCTTACATAGAGAGCTATAATATTTCATCATTTTCAAGAAGTGTGGATACAGCAACGATAAATAAGGGTTGAAAAAGGTCTGGGGGCAACAAATACATTATGGTAGAGAATTTTTGTAAAAATATTTGAAATCCGATAACTCAATTTCCTATTAAGCTAGAATCTTCAATCTTAAACCTATGTAAATGCAGCGTGGGCACTAAATTGAAAAAAAATAACATAATGAGCTTCACGGATAACTACCAATTGGTTTTTAAAAAACCTTTTTTGTTGTTTTGTTTGCAAAAACTAGTTCGATTGGGTTGACTAAAACAAAACCATCCAACCAATTAAAAGGAAAAATACCTGCCATATTTATAATTTGGAAGGTACATTCCCTTTGTAAATAATTAATTTTTGTCTGGAAAACTTTTGTGACTTTAATGAAATTTGTAACACAATTATTTTTTTAAGACTTTCAGTACTTACATATATCTCTGCCAAATTATAATATCTAGCTCCATAGAAAATAGAAATTTCTTCAAATAATTGCTAACTGGGACCTCTAAAACCGATCTCCCAAGTCCATTTAAATTTAAATAATTAGTTTTAATAATATACCTTACTAATAGTGTACAATTCTTATGAAAGTTCACTACCATAATGCACTTGCTGCGTCCCGAACATTTTTATATTTCTGGCTTGTATCTACTGACACACCTGCTATAATTTATTATAAATATGCAGTAGCAAATGGATACTACCTTATCAGAAAAGTTTTAACCAAGATAAAAAAAGGTCGGCACACAGCAACTGCGTTATGGTAGCGAATTTTGATTAAATGCTTCAAATTTGAATAACTCAAGTTTCTATAAACCTAGAAAGTTGAATTTTGGTGCAGTAAGGTCTTTCCCAAGACAACATATCCACAACATTTCATCAAAATACCTTTGTAATTTTCGGAGATAAAAATTTTTTAGAAATAAAACTCAAAATTTTCCCGGGAAACCTCGTCTGATTTTCCTGGTTAACGAACTCATCTAAGCTATTAATAAAAGAAAGGTACTTGCAGAGTTTCATCAAAATCGGTTAATTACTTTTTGAGTTACTACATACAGACTTGGAGACTACTTCTCTGGCTTCACTGTTGGTTTTTGTTAGCTATGGTCGTGTGTGTGCTTTTTGACTTCCAAAGCTTCAAAAAAGTCTAGTTTACGTTTGTCATTATAAAAATGTAGTGGTTGTATCCGGTTATTTACTGTAGGTCTATGTTCGGTATCAATAATATGTTTTGCAAATGTAGATTTGTCAGCGTGGTTATTTCTAAATGCAGAAATATGTTCTTTGTATCGGGTGTTAACATTTCTAGAAGTTTGACCTATGTAGATTGCTGACGTGGTTATCTCTAAATGCAGAAATATGTTCTTTGTATCGGGTGTTAAAATTTCTAGAAGTTTTACCTATGTAGATTGCTGACAAATCTACATTTGCAAAACATATTATTGATACCGAATATAGACCTACAGTAAATAACTGCATACAACCACTACATTTTTATAATGACAAACGTAAACTAGACTTTTTTGAAGCTCTGGAAATCAAAAAGCACACACACGACAATAGCTACCTTGTTTTAAACGAGCAAACTGATTTAATGAATTCCCCTTACTTGGATATTCTTCTTTCTAATTAAATAAGTCAAAGAAAATAAATTTAATTATTCTTTCAAAAAAGTTGTAATAAAATAATGAGTTGATGTATGTCGATATTTTCGTTGTATAGAGACTGCTTTTATACTCTTATTGTTTAGTTATTTTATTGTTCTAATTGTTATCATAGTTATTATAGGCTAGTTATATTTTTATGTTAAATATTGACATACATCACGTGGACGTTTTGAAAGCCTCGTCTGTCATCTGCGTTTCATTTTTATTTTCAATTTGATAAATTTTTTGATCAAAACATCATATCATAACATAGCAACAGATCTTTATTTGTAGTTGTCATGATTTCGTACTAATTCAATTTTAATCTGTCTGAGAATGCAGTCAAGCAGCGAAACTATAGACACAGAAACGTTGAAGAACATCCAGAATTCATAAGGGCCACTTGCTCCAGTTAGCTTACACGCTGGCTACGTCCTTCACCTACAAACACGAAAACCAACAGTGAAGCCAGAGAAGTAGTCTCCAAGTCTGTATGTAATATGGACAAGTTTCACCAAGTAAGGGCAACAACAATCAATGAACTTTTTGAGTTAATGGTTGGATACATACGTATATATATATATATATATATATATATATATATATATATATATATATATATATATATATATATATATATATATATATATATATATATATATATATATATATATATATATATATATATTGTAATGAGTAGAACAATACACATACTCTCACAAAACACATACATCCATCTACAGTACACAGAAGCCAACATTCAAAAAAATGTAAAAGTATAAATAATATAAAAGATCTTACCAAACGTTGGAGCTGATCTGGTATCCAGAAGAATCTCTGAGTTTTTGTATCATTGTTACAAATATTCCAGGTTTTTCCAATCCAAATAGATGGAGATCTGTGAACACAAAAGAAAAAGATAATTTAAAAACAAAGTATTATAGAAATAAAACTTAACACGTTGGCTGCGTTCTGCACCGAACGGCGCCAAGCTATGACTCATTTACTGTGTGGGTGGCACCTGTCGCGCCGTTATTGTGAATTACTTAAATGTACCGCTGCACTTTTCGTGCCTCAGGAGGAAGCATTATTCACTGACACACATATAGATAGAGGTTATGAGTTAGTGTGTGCATAGCTGTTTCGTAATCGGAATGTTTAATTGACTTTTATCGACGTTCTTTGCGGCTGTTGATTTTGTTAAGATGAGTGATAATGGGGCAGGTCCTTCACGTCTCTAAAAACTATACTAGTGATTAGAAACCAAAATAGGTTTACTGTGATGACTCGTATATACCTAGTGGCTCCGACTCATCAGATTAAGAGGACTTAGGTATGTAATTGTAATTGTCAGTTTACAACTTACAGATTGTGATTGGTACTTTTTTGTCTTGCAGAAGGCGCAGTTGGTAGTTTACAACCAAATAACGGTATTCCTGACAATGCAGTAGAGCCAGAAACAGATAACTCAACTGAGTGGCAAGAATCTTCAAGTAGCATGAAATATTTTAAATTTTCCAAAAGTAAACAACTTTTTACTGTGATTACGGAGAACACTTCACCTTATGACTTTTTTCGCTCGTTCTTTGATGACAGTTTTTTACAGATGATTGTATACGAGACAAATACTTATGCTAAACAACTTTTTCTTGAAAGCAATCATTCAGAGCGAGCTTGACGATTGGAAGGAGCTTACTGTGCCTGAATTAGTTCGTTTCATCGGATTAGTTTTTCATACTGGTACAATTAAATGTCCAAAATTGCAGGACTATTGGAAAACTCGTGGATTGTTTAGCCTTAAATGCTTGAGTAGCTGTGTGGGTAGAGATCGTTTTTTAGGGATTATGAGATGTCTACATTTTAGCCGTAATCCAGATAAAGGAGTGATTCCAGACGATCGTTTGTTCAAGGTACGACCTATTCTGGACTATTTTAATTCAAAGATGAGAGAATTGTACTATCCTCGAAAAAATTTATCTCTCGATGAGTCGATGGTACTGTGGCGAGGTAGGCTTCCGATCAGACAATTTATAAAGAACAAACGCTACAAATATGGCATCAAATTTTATATGGTGACCGAACCTGATGGCCTTGTGTTGAATGTAGCAATATACAGGGCAACTTGGTGAATTAGGTGGATCAGATCATGCCGAAAAAGTTGTGCTCCATTTGATGGAAGGTAAACTCGACTCATGCCACTCGCTCTTCATGGACAACTTTTACAATAGCGTTTCCTTATCGAGAAAATTATTAGAGAAAAAGGCTTACTGTACAGGAACTCTACGTGCGAACTGGAGGGGGCTTCCCAAAAATACGGAGAAATTTCAAGAGACAAAAAACTTGTAGTTTTAGTTTCTTTGTCTCAAAATAATATACAGATCATATTGCAGTCAGTGGCGTACATTTTTATGTCACTACATTTTGTTGAGGTCCCCCCCCCCCTAACGCCAATGGACTTAACAATCTGTATCTAGTTAGAGGCAAATCAGCCCATTAATAATACAAACAACGCTGCCAAATTTCAAAACAATCGGTGAGGAGATATTTGAATTATTTTTAAAAAATCGTTATTTTACAAAAAAATTTAACACCTTGTATCTTGGAAACAATGCATTTTAGCACCTTTGTTTATGAGAACTTTTTTTCATAAAATGACCTGGGACTACAACCCCTTAAATATTGCCCCATCTTTTTTAAACACTGTGTATATATATATATATATATATATATATATATATATATATATATATATATATATATATATATATATATATATATATATATATATATATATATATATATATATATATATATATAAAGGTTTAAAATATTATTGAATATTTGCGAAACCTGGGGAGATTTATAATATTAAATAATATCAGTTATTAATAGAAGGTAAATTTAATTTGGGAATAATGAACCTTTAAAATAAGGCCGTGAGATTGGGATTAAGAATCGTCGGTGTAATTTGAATTGAGGTGAGATTAATTATATATGTTTAAAATTTAAGTTTACATTTCTTTTTAGGCAGTTGGCAAAATTGTGAAATATAATATTCAGTTTCTTGTATTATTATATGCAACTGTGAATACACAACATGCAAAGTAGGTAAGAGAAATAAGGTTTAAATTTCTTGATTCATTTAAATACTACAGCTTGCAGTACCTATATTTAATGTAAATATAAATAAATAAAACACAGTTTAACATACAGAAGTAAACAATATTCATTAATTTAAAACCAGTTATCGTAACACCTACACTATTATTACTTTTTAAATATTAATACAAATAGATACAGAAAAAATATTAAATTAAATTATATACACATATATTATTAGTAGAAATTGATATATTCATAAACATAAAATATCACACACGAATATAAAAATATCGACAAATAATATAAATGACACCTAGAAACCATTACAATTGACACCCTGAACATAAACAATGAAACAATCATATAAATACGCAAACTATAATATAATATAATCCGTAATAATAAATATATAACATTCATTACAGATAAGTATATCATTTCAATTAGCGCCCTAAACGTAGGACTTTTGACAACGCATGTTATAGAATAAAAATAATTATATAACTACTATCTCCACAACCTAATTAAATATTACAATATATATATATATATATATATATATATATATATATATATATATATATATATATATATATATATATATATATATATATATATATATATATTCATATATTCATATATACACAAGTGTCCCACGACTACGGCACGGAGTCTCACGTCTATATATTTTATTATATCGATTTTGTTAATGATGGAGGATTATGTAGGTCAACAAATGCTACAATTTAAAATTATTTACAAATATACAGGATGGCCCAATAAAGTGTGACACCTCAAAGTTATGTTTTTTATTGTGGAACACCATTGGATAACGATTTGGAACTGTACGGAAAAAATAAGGCTCACTTTCTTAAAGGATCCCTATACCTATCTATTACCGTTTGTCAGATATCTTGATTTTTCGACGAATATGTTTTCGAAAAAAATATCTTCCATGTAAGACCACATCGAAAGGAAAATTTACTAGCTTGCGACGACGGACTTGTTACTCCATCAACCACTGTAATCAATACTTCGCAATAATTTACAGGGTGTTGAAAAATTAATGTTCAATTATTGACACATTCAAAGTAGATTAGCTTGTTTATGTTAAATGGAACACCCTATATTTTGTTGATCCATCTTATAGAAAAAGTAATTCCCTTCAATATGACATTAGGGTTCCCTATACCCAAGTGCAATGGTGTTCATGATATTCATACTTTTATGATTGTAAGTGCCATTTTCACATTAAAACGAAACTTTCAAACACATATTTAGTTCGCTACAGTGATTTTTGGGCAGATCTTTCAAATCAAATCAGAATGTCTGAACATTCATAGTTTAGTTGTTGATAATCTTTCCTGTTAATATATTCAAATATGAAACAGTACTCACTCGAAGAGGGGGTAGACATGTTACTATGCATTGGAGGTTGTATGGAAAATTGTCTTCTGGCATCAAGAGTCTATGCTCAAAAATATCCCGATCGAGACTATCCATGAGAACAGGTGTTTGACAAATTATTGAGAAGATTTCGTGTAAGTGGTAGTGTTGCATACGAAAAACTAAGCAAAACTAATCAAATTACTGGTGATATAGTGAGAACGAGTTGAGTGTACTACTGTCTGTTACGGAAAATCCAACCACCAGCACTAGAAAAATTTCCAATGAAATAGGATTGTCGAATGAGTGTATCTCGAATTCTTAAGAAAACCAAATATCTTCCGTATCATTTCAGATGCATCTACATTTGAGTGAAAAATATTTCGTTACGCGTTGTGATTTTTGATAGTAAATAGATCTAATTCTCATTATGATACAGAAAACAAACATTTGTTTCACACTATCGATAGGCAACAGCGATGGACTGTTAATGTTTGTGGAGGTATCATAGGTGATCATGTTATCGGACCCTATTTCTTTGATGGAACCTTGGATGGAAGGACATTTTTGGATTTTCTACAGCGAGACTTCTGGTTACTCATTGATAATATTCCACTTGACATTCGAAAAAAATGTGGTTCCAAATAGACGGTGCACCTGCTCGTTTTTCAATTGGAGTAATAAACTATCTTAATAGACATTTTTTCAATAGATGAATAGGCAGAGGGAGTAAACACAATTAGCCCCTAGGTCCCCAGATTTGTCCCAATTGATTTTTTTCAATGAAGTTACATAAAGAATATTGTATACACTACAACCCCTACCGGTCCAGAAGACATGAAATTGAGAATCGCAAACGCTTTTGCCTCCATTACACCAAACATTCTGAAAAATGTAAAAAGATCGTTTGAAGATAGAATTGCAACAAGGCAAACATATAGAGCATATTTTATAGTTAAAAGATTTGTTCCAGCCCCACAAGAAACCGTTCAAGAACGGTCACAATCATGTGCAGTACATAAATCGCGTTCTAATTGGCAGATGATCGTTTATTGCACAATCACTGCGGCGTTCCAACTAAACTTGTGTTCATTTGCAATGCAAACCGTTTCAGGAGCTTATTTCTTATATCGATACCTACTTCAAATCAAAAACTTTGTGATCTGACTTGCGCAATAGGTCACTTTCGTCAGCTGTTTCTGTTTGTTGTTTTCCTAAAATTTGTTTGCTTTTAACCTAGCCTCAAATTTTTAAGTGATTTGGTGATTTTAAATTTGATAATAAATTTTTGGAATAACCCTTTTTCAACTTTTCCTAAAAAATGTGAGGTTTGAAGGAGAGTGACTTGCAATCAAATATTGAATTAAGTTAGGTGCTAGGGCAACCAAGAAGGATATCTAAAATTATTAAATTGAAATTAATTTTATCTATGATAGTAAGGACAGGAAATAATTTTAAGTATTCCTTTGATTTACCAAATAGAAACAAGAATATTTAAATTTTTACACTAACCGAAAAGCGCGTTCTTTTTCGTGATATTATTCATAATTATTATTTACGTAAATACAAAAGAATTTATTCTCAAGGTGTCAGAATTAATAATAATAAAGTATTTATTGAAAATAAAAACTTAAAATTAACTAAACTAGGCTAGGTAGCCCATTAAACTCCCACCTGTCAGACGGCGAATGTCATTAAATCCCATGATATAATGACTTAGAAGAGATATGATATTGCGCATATGCCCCGCCCCCTGCTATGACGTCACGTGGTGAGTAACGTTATAGAAGTCCAACTACACACTTAAAACAAAGTCATTCGCAATCAAAAAGTTTCATACGTCAGTTTAATGCGGTTGAAGCTAGGCCTATATTGTCTTTTTCAGATAATATAGATCGCAGCACTAAATTTAATCTTTTTTCATTTTTATTACTTCCAACTGCATGCACTTAAATATTAGTAAAATACGTAATTTGTTAAGAGGTTGCGATGAAACGTCAAACCACACTGCACGACAGCATATTATTGTTGCATTGGACTCACCACTTGACACCATGCGCGTGACAGGTCTAAAAATAGGTGGTCGGAATATCATATCTCTCGTTATTTGTATCATGATTAAATCCCATGATACAAATAACGACAGCATGATACAAATAACGAGAGATATGATATTCCGAATACCTATTTTTAGACCTGTCACGCGCATGGTGTCAAGTGGTGAGTCCAATGCAACAATAATATGCTGTCGTGCAGTGTGGTTTGACGTTTCATCACAACCTCTTAACAAATTACGTATTTTACTAATATTTAAGTGCATACAGTTGGAAGTAATAAGAATGAAAAAGATTAAATTTAGTCCTGTGATCTATATTATCTGAAAAAGACAAAATAGACGTAACTTCAACCGCATTAAACTGACGTATAGAAACTTCTTGATCGCAAATGACTTTGTTTTTAGTGTGTAGTTGGACCTCTATAACGTTACTCACCGCGTGACGTCATATGAAGGGGCGGGGCATATGCGCAATATCATATCTCTTCTAAGTCATTATATCATGTAACGACAGATATGATAATGATATAATGACAGAAGAAATATGAGATTGCGCATATGCCCCCCCCCCTCCTATGACGTCACGTGGTGAGTAACGTGATAGAAGTCCAACTACACACTTAAAACAAAGTCAATCGCAATTAAAAAGTTTCTATACGTCAGTTTAATGCGGTTGAAGTTACGCCTATATTGTCTTTTTCAGATAATAAACATCGCAGTACTAAATTTTATCGTTTTCATTTTTATTACTTCCAATTGTATGCACTTAAATATTAGTAAAATACGTAATTTGTTAAGAGGTTGTGTTGAAACGTCAAACCCCACTGCACGACAGCATATTATTGTTGCATTCGACTCACCACTTGACTCCTCGTATTGTTAAACTGGTTCCATACTGCAATCGGATGCTGATTTTGCTTATTAATTCGTTCTTGCTTGCTGAGTGTGTTATGCGATATCTGCTTATAATTGTCATTTACTTTGCATATATTTGTGTTAAATACTGCAAAAATATCGTCCACATAACAAAATCGTACTCTAGGAAAATACTCACTTTCATGTTTTAGATCCGTCTCAAATCTACTCATGAAAAGGTCTGCAATGAATGGAGAAAGTTAAATATTCTTTGCAAACCTCATCACTTATGTTGTTCAATTCCAACAACTGTTCTAAATATGTTACTGTTTGTTTCGTGGGCATGCTGGGAAATAAAGAAGCTACATCAAATGATATCAAAACCTCGCCTTCCAACGATTTAACATCTTTAACTTAATTAATGAATTCCAGAATAGGTCTCATTGATTTTCCCGGGTTATGAATTTTTGGAAGACAATATTTTTTGGGGACTTTGGGATTTGCAACCTGTAACCGTCTTCTTAATTCCTATGTTGTTAGGTTTTGACAACTCTTTAAACTATTTTTTTTACCTCGTTAGTCATTTTTGGTAGCGGGTTTTTATTTGGTTTTCTATACAATTCTGTCTATATTGCATTACTCACTCATTATCTCTCTTTGTCTAAAATCACAATCTTATTGCTTTTATCTGCTTCAACATAAAAACAATCCTTCTCTCGCAATGGTTTAATTATTTTCATTTGATTAGTATTTTTGTTTTTAGTGGACTTATTTTGTTTCAATGTTTTAAAATTTTCTCTTTATATGCTTCCCGAATAAAGTTTTTTAAGATTTGGGTCATTTTTAAATTCCCATTTCAATACTACCAATGACATCTAAAAGTTCATCCTTTTCTGACTGCAAACCGAATTTTAACGCCTTGTTTAAGAGGTAGTCTCATTTTTGTTAAACGACAGCGAAAAAAGATTTTCTACAAGGTCAACTTTCCGGGGAACTAGTTTTTCGTTTTTAATCTGATAGGTACTTTACAAGTTTTTTTAATTTTCAGTTCTGTATATTGATTTTCTTAATTAACTTCGCGTTAATGACTACAAACATGTTCCTCTGAAAATTGCACCAGTTATCATACTCTAAGTTTACTCAACGTAAAAGTTAACTTTTTAAACAAACTATGTACCTGTATTTCTAAGACACTACGTTTTGAGTACAGATATTGCAATTCTAAATCCAACCATTTTTGCTTAGCAAAATTTTTAACTTTTTGACTTACTTTTGTGTTAATAGAAGTTTTAATATTGAAGTTATCGAAATTAGGAAATATTGATTTCTGTTTGCAAGATTTTAGAGAGGCGATATATAACCTCTTAACAAATTACGTATTTTACTAATATTTAAATGCATACAGTTGGAAGTAATAAAAATGAAAAAGATTAAATTTAGTGCTGCGATCTATATTATCTGAAAAAGACAATATAGGCGTAACTTCAACCGCATTAATCTGACGTATAGAAACTTTTTGACTGCGAATGACTTTGTTTTAAGTGTGTAGTTGGACTTCTAGAACGATACTCACCACGTGACGTCAGAGGAGGGGGCGGGGCATATGCGCAATATCATATCTCTTGTAAGTCATTATATCATGTGTATTTCGAGCTGTTAGTGAAATAGTTTCGGTAGTAGTAGCAATAAATTGAAATACCTATTATGCCAAGAGTAAATTACTCTTAAAATGGGGTTGTTTTTCTGTCATTTTTTGGTAGCAGATGTGGCTTGTGGGTAAGATTACAGATTTGTTGAGTTTCATGAAAAACTCTTGCCTATAACCTCATGATATAACGACACAAGATAAGATAATGCGCATATGCCCCGCCTCCTACTATGGCGTCATTATATAGTATTTAGTATAACGTCATACAAGTCCATCTATACACTTAAAAGAAAGTCATTCGCAATCAAAAATTTCTATACGTAGTTGAAGTTACATTCCACTTCGTCGCCTTATTGTCTTTTTCAGATAATAAAGAATACAGCACTAAGTTTAATCTTTTTCATTTTAATATTATATACATATATATATATATATATATATATATATATATATATATATATATATATATATATATATATATAAGCGTAAGACAAGTATAATAATTAAGTATAACAAGTATAATAATTAAGGGGAGCCGTGAATTAACATTGGGGATACACAAACTTTAAAAAGTAGAGAAGACGTTCGCAGACCTTTAGAGGGCGTTAACATTCATAAACTTGATATGATCATCATGTCACATAGTAACAGTGTAGTATTCTGATCTTGAAAAATTACTTCCAACTGTATGTACTTAAATATTAGTAAAATACGTTATTTGTTAAGAGGTTATAAGATGTGATGAAACGTCAAACTTTAGTGGACGATAGCATATTATAGTTGCATTGGACTCACCACATGACGCCGTGCGGGTGACAGTTCTAAAAATAATCCCTAGTTATTTATATCATGTATACCAGTCAACACAATTACATCGCATCAATGTATACAGTATGTAACAAATGGGACTTTAATATCGTATCGATGTACTATATAAATTACATGGGAGTCACCTGAATCACAGAACACTCCCTATAGAAGTTTCACCTAAATGGAGCTAACCTGGACTTTATTAGTGCTCTAGTTCGGACATCGCATATAGTAGATGTCGCTAGTAGTGCTACAATTCTACTGAACAAGCTGTTCAGTGCGCCATTTTATCATACATTCAAAATTCAAATGTTTTGAATGCAAAACAGTTTTTGTTCGCTTCTAGTTCTTTCATTGTATAATTATAATACAAGTTTGTTGCTTAACGTTTCTTTTAATTAAGTTTTACATATATTAACTTTTAGTGGATACTTTACAGTGTTTTCATTGTTCGTCGGTTTTGTGCTTTAAAGGTGTGTTTTTTTGTGAATCAAAATATGATCGTTATCATAAGCTTTGTGTTTAAACAATCATGTAATTTCAATTATATTTTCAGTTTTCTTATCAAAAAATCAAGGTGCTTTCATAGTGCAAGGTGTTTTGGTGAAACATAATTACAACTGTTTTAGTTTTCAGGCAAGTTTAGAACGTTTTAGTAGTTCATAAGTTATAAGTAAATAACGTTTTCTTACAGAAGCTTTGTGGATATAAATATGATGCCAACCAAAAAAAAAAACCATTTATTTTTGTGTTCCGGGGTGCCTGGATTTATTTAGCAAAACACATATCGTTTTTTGTTGAAATCATCAGAAAACCATTTTGATGACTGGATGACAGCTGTACATAACCCTAAGACGCTTAGTTTATATCCACCAGCCATATACGATAGATTTTATGTTTGTGATCGTGATTCCGTCGATGAGGCGATAAAGTACATGAAATGAGAAGAGGCCTGAAAAAAACTGCTGTTCCCATATTACATCTTCCTTTGAGTAAGTATTCATATATTTTAAAGTGTAAATAAAATTTTCTATTTCTATTTATACAACATCTCAGAAGTAAACAATGAATCGGGTGGATTCGGAAGGCGACCAGAAAGCCCGATAGTGTACACTGTTGTTAGATGAATATTACCAAGTGTCATTTCAAATAAAGAAGGAAATTAAAGGGTGCACAAATGTTTTTCTAATAAATGACAATATGACGTCATTTATACATACCATAAAAGAAGGAAAAACCAACCTTGCCATACATTGTATTCATGTGAGCCTATAAATGTAATATTGTACAAGCACCAGACTGCTGTAATATACCTACCTATCGATAAGGAATGGCAATATATACTTCATCTTGCTTTCAGAATTAACATGGTTTTTACATAAATGTAATAGGAATACTGTTCTAGGTTTTTAAATAAATGTAATAGTAATACTGTTCTAATAAACCACAAGTGTATTTTATCTTGTTTGATTTTCCATTAATCATATCGATAGTAAAAACTGAAGCTGCAAGTGTTAAAAGGTTCAAATTGCCAATTAATTTTTCCTATGATTGCAAAGCTTAAAACAGGCGTATGTGTGTTATTAAAACATAACTTGTTTTGCTTTCACTATAAAAATCATAAAAAAAATATTTGACTAATTTAACCTCTTTACTGGCAGTGGTATAAAATTAAATAGAATTTATTTGGATTTGCTAAATGGAAATGAAATCATATTTCCCGCGTGTGACTAAAATTCATCGCATCCGCCAGAGGCGCTGTGTTTAATGATATATATATATATATATATATATATATATATATATATATATATATATATATATATATATATATATATATATATATATATATATATATATATATATATATATATATATATATATATATATATATATATATATATATATATATATATATATATATATATATATATATACCTAAAGCAAGAACTCAACAAATAATTTGATCTAATTATCCGTTTAGATGCCTGGTGGAGTTGTTTGTAGTGTACGAATGTACAAAAATAATTCTAAAACGCCAATGATAAGCGGAGATAAATTTTCCTTCTTTTCTTTTCTTTTCTATTCCAAAAGGAGTAAAAATAAAAATATTACGTATATTTGCAGATAAGCTCACGAGGCTGTTTAATTTAAAAAGTCATAAATATGCTTAGAGCCCCACTTGGACGCATAAATCAAAAAAATTCTGCAAACAACCCCCAAGTACCAGGAGTGAATAGGGGTGCTTGGCGGGGTAGAAAATAAAAAGGAAGTATACACGAAAAATACGAAAAAAAAAACAAGTTAGCTGTACCCATATAAGCTGCCATTATCCCATTTTGCAGCTACACCTCCTTAAAATCTTGTTTATCCCGCACAGATCAGGTCCCGTAACTTTCTTGGGGGTTGTACCCAATAAATTTTTCTTCTGGTTTATGCATTGATGGGGGTTGTAGGCATACAGAAGGGGAAGAAACCTACCCCGCGTGTTGGGGAAGGGCTATGCCAGCATGGGACGGGGATGGAAGTGGGTGCTTCGTCCTGTGGTTTTTCTTCCACTACTGCATGCATACAATCACCTTCAATGAATAAACCACAAAAAACATTCCTTGACAGCAACCCACAAGAGAGGTACTGGACCTGAGGCGAATAGGGGTTCTGTGCGGGGTAAACATTACTTTAAGGAAGTGTAGCTGCAAAATGGAATAATAATAACGGAATATATATCCGGCTAAGCTGTTTTTTCGCATTTTTCGTTTATGCTTCCCCGCCCATCACTCCTATTCACTCATGGTTCCGTATTTTCTTTGGGGGTTGCTCGCAGGAAATTTTTCTTGTGGTTTATGCATCCAAGGTGAGTTATAGGCACGTTTCTGAAAAAAATAATCCAAAAGCCCACCGTGAGCTCATCTGAAAATTTAACAAGTATTATTATATATTTATAATTTACTTATTCGGCTAGCACAATTTACTATTATTTTAAAATTAAATATAAGATATCTGAGTTTTTTGTTTAAAAATTAATTGTAAAAATTATAAACCTACTATTTTTTATATGTAAAAATACATGCCTACCTAAGTATTATAAATTTAAATAATCTACTAATTGTGATTAATTGCATTATGTTTTAATAAAGCGAAAATGAGTCGAGGAAGTTTATTTGTAGTTTTTACACAGCATAAGAAACTATTGATATGCCTTGTGGTATTTATTCCTGGCGTTTTTATTTCACACCAAAAATGTGACATTGAAAAGTTCTCAATCAAGATAGATTTCCATTGCTTAAGCTAGCTTTGTTCATTGTAGTCTATCTACCGTAAATGTAACTGTGCCACTATGCCCATAAAAGTCAACACAAGTCACACTATCTAAGTTCTCCCTAGTCAATGGTTGATTATAAATAAATTGTTCCACTAGTTACTGGCGCATTCTACTGGTTGATTCTGAAAACCCAATTGAATAGGTTTCTTTTTATTTTGTTAGATAGAAAACTTCGTTGTTCTGAGTCGATATCCATAATGTAACTTAAATACGAACCACTACAAAAAATTGCAGCAAAAAGGCCAAGACGCGCCTGAGTCAGTCCGGAATTACGGTAGGTATAAAAAAACAATTCTTAAATGCCATTCAAAATAAGACAGTTGCGGTAAGTAAGGTACCAAATTACAGAAGTACTATATGGAGGCGATAGTATTTTCACACAATTTGACCATTATTATTGAAGACACGCTAGGTATACTGCAAAATTTTAAAATCAAAATTAAATTGATTTTTCATATTCCTCTAATGTGACTGAATCTGTATAATATATAAAGGGCATTTAACTACCCATTACAATTGTAATAAGAATTAAATAAAACTGTCTCGTTCTAATACAGGCTCCGTTTGCTTAGGTATGTAAGCTAACTAAAGAGAATGAATTTCACTGCTAAATTAATATTTTCTGTCTTAAAATAATCAAATTTGAATATTTTCCATTAAAGGATGCTTCAAAATAAAGAAAGCTATTGCCCAAGGAAGTATTCGTAATGAAAAATAAAAAAACCAACACAATAAATTGCATACAGTTTTTGAATTAAATAAAATATGGCCATGCGCACTTCAAAAAATATATGCAGGTTTGAGACATGTAGCGCCTCTATAGTGATCATATTTAATTAATATATCATTGACGGACGACGGACATATTTGAGTTTAGCTGTCTAATGTCATCATAATTTGTAAAAATCAAAGGGAAATAAAAATGTTTTCATATGTTTTATGGAAAATTGTGATACAGTATTAGTGTTTACAGGCCTGTGACTCACAGTTTATTGCAGAAATAGTGCGAAAATCCAGTATTTAGTGCCGGGGTGTTAAGTGTAGTTTTTGCAAACACCGTCAGAATTCGCATTCACCTTTTATGTGGTATAAAAAGCAGCCAGGATCTATTTTTAAATGTACATTAAAAGTGTTTTGAATAGTTGATGTAAATCTGACTTGAGTCTATTCTATTTTTAAGGCCCAGAAATTAAAAATAACTGGTTTATATTAATGTATATGACTTGTTAAGAGGCCATTTTCTTTAGTTTTGAACTTTTAACAAATTATAAATATAACTAGTGAATTTTAATTTTTGGTGTTTGTCCCAAACTTGATCGAGGTTAAGTACTCTTGTTTGACAGTTTGGGATCAATCATCGTCAGCAAAGAATTTTCTTTATGAAATTTATCAGCATAAAGTTAAAGTATAATGAGTAGAAAAACCAATATTATTTGATTGGTGTGAGTGTTTCTTTATCAAGAACAGCCACGGTGGCGTCAGGCCCAGAGTGTGGCCCAGTGGCCGCCGATAAGGGGGCTGATTGCTGGTGGTCCCCGCTGGCGGCCATGGGCTGTTTTGGAAATAGAGATGCTGCTCAAGCCTCTGAAGATATTAGGACTCAAAAAAGGATAAGTGATCAGATCAATCGACAGTTAGCAAAGGAAAAGCAAGTATACCGTGCAACACACCGTTTACTGCTCCTAGGGGCTGGTGAATCTGGAAAGTCGACAATCGTTAAGCAAATGCGAATCCTACATGTTAATGGGTTTAGTGAAAGAGAAAAGAAGCAAAAAATAGAAGATATAAAGAAAAACATTCGTGATGCCATAATTGTAAGTCCTTACATTATTTACAGCACATTTTTGAAGATGTATCCACAGTTACTGTTTTGGTGAATTTGCAGATTATCCCACAGACAGTTATAGACAAATCTACTGCTGATAGCTAAAGCTTGGCACCTTACATGCACATCGATACTATTTCTACCTTGTGGTTCCTTCTCTTTGATGAGTTATGTTACCACTTTTTTCAAAATTTTTTCATTACCTACCTACTGTTCTGTCCCTTTACACCTTCGGTAATCTTTGCATTCAGGGTGTCACACGGCACATTCTAAACGGTGCAGCCGAGACATGGAACAGAAACGTAAATACTGCATACATTGTTGTCGGGTTGTAGTTCTTTCATTGAATAAGATCTAATATTTTATACTTTTTAACATATTTTTGCCTGTATCAAATACATCTAAAAATAGGTCCAACAGCATCTACAAATAATGTAAAAAAACATAATATTGTTACATTTAAGTGTATGCTTGTTAAATTTGCAGAGAACCACCCGAATGCTTTTTAGTGAATTTTCTTAGAAAAAATCCACTGTTGGGGAGATCCCGACTTTTGAATTTAAAAAAAATAAAAATTAAATGAGTGCGAACTAGAACCCCTAGACATAACATTTTTATTTCTATGTTACAAGCAAAAAGTTAAAAAATTATATTTTGTGCCAGATTATTTCTATCAAAATTCACTACCATAACGCACTTCCTGCGTCAAGACTTTTAGAAAGAACTTTTCAGAAACATGCTTAGAAACTTATCGCTGTGATACATATATACATATAAAAATTAAAACTACCCCGGATATGGGTTCTAGGGGTCCTAGTTCACGCTCATTTAATTTTTTTTATAAAATTCAAAAGTCGGGATCTCCACAATAGTGGATTTTTTCAAAGAAAATTCACTAAAAAGTGTTCAAGTGGTTCTCTACAAATTTCACTAATATACACTTAAATGTAACAATATTATGTTTTTTTACATTATTTGTAGATGCTGTAGGACCTATTTTTAGATGTATTTAATACAGGCAAAAATATATTAAAAAGTATAAAATATTTATTACATCTTATTCAATGAAAAAAAGTACAACCCGACAACACTGTATGTGGTATTTATGTTTCTGTTCCATGTCTCGGCTGTGCCGTTTAGAATGCGCCGTGTGACGCCCTAAATTCAAATATTACCACACCTTCTTTCCCCCCTAAGTATGAAAATTTGATGTGAACTTGACAATGGGATTCACTGGAATTTTCCAGTCTGAGCCTGTGTGATGCTTTCTTATTGTTTCTGCAGCTCTTGTTCTGTGGTTGTTGCCTGTTACTATTTCCGAATCACGTTCAGTGGGCAAACTGGCAGCAATTGGGTTATTAATTTATTATTCCCGTGTTTGAAGACCTTATTTTTAAAATTGTGCATTGTTTTGTTTTCTTAATGACCCTTCTACATAATGTTGTAGTGGTTAAAGTGTCTATGTGACCTGTTTTATTTCTTTGCTGGATGGTTTTTGTAACTGGCAAAATTTGATGCCCTCAGCTTCCAACAAGGGAGTGTGTAGCCAAGGGCGAGATCTAGATGATTTAGAGAGGACAGGCAAAAGGTAAGTGTGAACCCCTGCAGTGGTGCACTGCAATGTGGTTTTACATTCCCATAGCTTTATAGTTAGGCAAACGCCTATCAATGCCCTTTTCTCCATTCCCCTAGTCTTTTTTTAAATGGGGAAAACAACCTAGGGTACTTCTATTGTGATGTGGTTTACCCTACTGCTTTCAAGTGGGCAAACATGTGGGGGGTTCCTTTGTAGGAGAAACTGACTTTTCTTTTAAGACATATACTTGAAACCACACCCTGAATGTGTTAACCACAAGTTATAAAATATGGTGTTTTCAACCCCAAAGAAAGTTACAGCACCCGGGGTCAATAGGGTGTCAATAGTGGTAAACATGGTTAAAAGGCAGTATAGGTGCAAAATGTGAAAAAAAAAACCAGCTTATAGAAGTTAACTAAACTGTTTTTTTTGCATTTTGTATTTATATTTCTTTTTAGTCTTCTTCCCCGCCCAGCACCCTTATTTACTACATGTCCGATAACTTTCTATTTCTCTTATGCTTTATGCATACAGATGTGGTTCTAAGCATGTTTCTAAAAAAATCTGAAAGCTGCCAGTGGGATAATCTGCAAATTTACCCATGTTTTTTTACACTGCCTTTGCGATCTTAACTTTTAGCCACTTAATGCACTTTCCTGAGTCTGATTTGGGATACCTTGATGTGCATTTGACACGTGCCCAAGTCAGATTCAGTTGTCAAGATGGCTTCAATCTTACAAACCTGATTCAGACTCGTGTTTCATTTGTAAATGTACAAATATTTACAGTTTTCTATTCTGATGGTATCTCAAGTCAAGATATCTCCTCAACTTGTTGATAGATGTCTCAAAATCAAGAAACTACAGAAAGCTACTAACAAACGTAGGCATTTCAAGTCCTCAACTACTTGCTTTAGTTCAAATCAACATGCTTTCGTATTCAGGTTCTTAGACCTTTGTACAGTTTATATATATATATATATATATATATATATATATATATATATATATATATATATATATATATATATATATATATATATATACACACACACACACACACAGTATGTCTCCGGATGGGGTTGCCAAGAGGGGTGAGACTTTCTTATTTTTCATTTTACACGAAAAATGTATGCATCATAATAGTTTAGTAATTTTTGCTTGTTCTAAAATGGCCGAATCAGTTCTCTCTGTTGCAAATTACTTTCCGTTCCAGGGAACCATCGCAAACTAGGTCCCAGTTAGTTAAAAATCACAAAAATTACCCCTCATTTTGGTGGCAACCATTAACACGACTTTTATTTATTAAGTTCTTATGTTCTTATTACAACAATTTGCCAAAAATTAAATTATTTCATTGGCAGTTACAACAAAATTCTGTCAAAATTAATGACAATGTTGTCGAAAGAGCAACAAATTTATTTTATATAGTGCTATGGTAAAGGTGATAAAGCAACCCGGCAAGTTATCGAATAATTTAATCAAAAGTTTCCGGATACAAAATGTGGTACACAAAAATTGATAAAGAATATCCTAACTACCTGCTTCATATTATATGCAAAGAAAACTAAGGTAGGTTGCAATAAAGATGACTCCGCCACTCTTATTGTAATATTCTTTACGACGAAGATCACTTCAATTAGGGATAAGTAAAACGCATATTTAAGGAGTATTGAAACAATGTGATTCATCCCACAAATCAATTTTCAATCACACTTTAGAGCCTGGCGATCCTGCAAACCTTTGCATTTCTGCTTGCGAATGGGCGCGCCAATCATAGATAATCAATATTTTTATAAAAATATTGTATTCTGTGTTGAAGCCACATCCTCAACCAATGGTACTGTTGTATCTCGGCATGTGAGGTACTAGAGCCACCACAATCCCTATCTCCGAATCGCTCATAATCCACAATATTCTGCTAAAGTTAACATTTGGTGTGCAATTTCTTACCATGGTATAATTCGACCATATATTTTTTTTAAATATGGTTAGCCAGCATACGTATTTACAACTTCTTTTGAATGAAAGGTTGGACGATCTACTGATTAATTATCATACTAGGTGTTACTTTCAACAAGATGGTTATGCTGCTCATTATGCCTGACTAGTTGTAGAATGGTTGAAGCAATAACTTTGAGAGAATTGCATCATTCGAACTAGTCATGTTTTAATGGCCACTGAGAAGGCTTGCTTGAGTGGCAGATTTTTACCTTTGGGATGTTTGAAACAAATAGTTTATGTGAATGATGTTGCCCCAAATGCAGAATGTTTGAAGGAGAGAATCAGAGATGCAGTGCCGTATTAACCACTAGAAGAGGTCCGAAAAAGTTATAGGGAACTGCAGCGAAGATTTGAGCTGTGTGTTCAAAAAGGCGGTGAATGGACCAAGTGAAATTGTTATTGGTAGTTTCATTGTTGCATTGAAAACTTAATATATTTTCAACTAAATCAACCTATTTCTCGATGTTTCTCTGGAACGGAAAGGAAATTTGAAATGATGAGAACTGATTCAGTTGTTTTAGAACAAGCAAAAACTATTATGTGAATACATTTTTATCGTAAAATGAAAAATAAGAAAGTGTTTTCTTTTGGCAATCCCATTCGGGGACATAGTACTTTATATATACAGGCTGTTCCGTGAAGAATGGGCCAAACTTCAATTAAGTTACCTTCGACAAAAATAAGGTGATTAAGTCAAGTTACCTTAGTACAATTTAAGAAGTTGTAGGCCTGAGAAGAAAAACATTTTATTTCTTTTTTTCTCGATAATTCATTTATTGATTGGGTAATTGACTTCACTTTGTGGTGAAAGAGGTTTCTTTTGGCATCAAATACAAATTTCTGGTTATTGTTTGTGTTCAATGTATAGGGCGTTGTGAGTTCCTGCTCCACTATATTATTTTCGTGAGTTTTTTAAGAATAGTGATGTTTGGAAAATAATCAGTTTATTTGAAACACTATTTGATTTTCTCTATAAAAAAAAAGATATACTTGTTGCATGTCGTTAAAATGCACCATTTTAGAGTAAGTCAAGTTTAAAGTTAGTGTCGTAAATGTATCGATTGCTTTACATTTTCTCAATTTGAGAATGTTTATCTAGTAAGTAGGTATCAACTAGTTCTCAAATGTAGTGTCATTTCTAGCATTACAGAGCATTACTTTAGTGTACGATAAAATTTGCAATTTCTAATGCTACTTGGCTTGTGGATATTCTGGTGGTGTGGATATTGTCAGATATGCGGTAAAATATCCCAAAGTTGTAATTTCAGTATTTTCATTGTTTACGATTGGTATGAGAGAAAAATATCAATATGTTTTAGTCTCAAAAAGGTCAATTTTGACATAAAAGTTGTAATATCTCAAGAAGAAGACATAGGTTTATAACATTATACACAAAAAGTATTGAGAATTTTACGCAGCATTTCAGTATGTCTTAATATACTGGATGTTCAATGCAAAATAAGGAAGTTGACGTCTACTTCTGGTATAACCAGAAATACCACTAGTCTGAAAATATTTTAGCCGAGTGTCCTTCAATTAGTACAGCACCAAATTTTGAGTTTTTTCCTGATTATGGTTTTATAGATTTACCATATATATATATATATATATATATATATATATATATATATATATATATATATATATATATATATATATATATATATATATATATATATATGCGTACGTGCGCGCGCGCGTGTGTGTCTGTGGGGATCACACCAATAACTCACAAAATAATGGGCCGATTTTGATAAAATTTAGCGTGTACCTTCCTTTTGTAAGTGGGTTGGATAAGTTCGGAGAATCGGGACAGGTTTTCTATATACCAGAATTTAGATTTCTATTTTACAAGAAAAAGTTATAAAAAATATTTGGTGCCAGATCATTTCTATGAAGATTCGCTAACATAATGCACTTTGCTGCGTCCAGCCTTTTTTAAAATTAGAACATCCCATGTTTTCATTGAGATTTGGAAAGTGCTCGAAGAGTGCTTATTTTGTTATGTAACTTTGGCGGTTTCGCTGTTAAAACCTTTTATCCTCGTAGTGCGACCATTTTTGGGATTTTTTTCAAATAAACTAAATAGCTTCAGCTCTTGGGTTTTGAATTTAGGGACAGGGTAAAATCTCTTGTACCTTCGCATAATTTTTTCTGGGTTAGTTTATGGAAAGAAGGAATATTATATTTTTAATTAGTCTTCGCAATTTGTATTTTTTTTTAAATTTCAAATGGCACCTACCCAAAAAAATTACAGCGTTGCATAGCCGAAACTCCAGATTTTCCATTAGTGCAAAAAAAACTACTCATTTTTAGCAAAATTTCAGAGAAAAAAGAAGTTGTAACGCAAATTTGTCGGAAAACGTCCTTTTCCGAAACTAAATTTGACATGATAAAACAAAACAAAAAATGTGGGCATCATGGTGTTTATTCTGCAATGTCACAATTCTTATTTAGCATCAGAGGTGTACCCTCAGAGATATTCTAACGTCACACATTCAAATCAAGAAGCGTTTCAAAAAGTGTTGGATAGATTTGCAACTACTTAAGTGAGAAAATACGGATAAAGACGTTAGAAAATCAAGCACTCTAAACTAAATGTTCAAAATGACGACCTTCGAGTTGGAGGCATAACCTTAACCTTGACTCGCAGGCGCTAGACACAGGCCTGAGGACTTCTTGTGATACATCACTGAAAGCCACGCGAATTCCCTCCCGCATATCCTCGGCTGTAGTTGGTATCGCCCTGTAGACTACTTTCTTGATGTAGCCCCAGAGAAAGAAGTCAAGGGAGTGATCTCTGCAAGATAATCCAGAACGGCACGGCTATTATGTGCAGGAGCTCCATCGTGTTGGAAAACCATCTGTCGTAGAGCGACTATTTTTCAAGAGTTCTACCAAGTCGTCACAAAGAAACCATAAATAACTGTTGCCGTATGATGAAGTAAGAACCCAGAAGGTGTTCTCCTAGTATGCCACCCCAAACATTGAGTGACCATCTTTGCTGGTGGCTGCCCATTCTCATGGACTGCGGGTTTTCATCGGCGCAATAATAAAAGTTGTGGCAATTGACTAACCGGAAAATAACTTAGTCGATTTAACAAGAAGGTTTACTCGTAGATAGGATCCCTCTTGGTCAATTTTGTTGATAGCCCACATGCAGGTATCCTGCCTGACTTGAATATCTTGAGGTTGCACTTCCTGGTGCAGTTGAATCTTGAACGGATGGAACTTGTACTTCTGTAGAGTACGATGCACAAAACACATTGAAATATCCATGTTCCTGCTAATTTCACGGACACTGATATGAGGACTTTCAACAGCCGCCTCCAGAACTTGCAATTCATTATCTACGGTCAAAAGTAGCTTCGCTCTAACTCTCCTCGCTCGTTTAACACTCTCAGTAGTTGTAAATCTATCCAACACTTTTCGAAACGCACAGGGCTTTGGATGTGCCCTGTCAGCATATCTCAGCATACACTTGTGACACCAACAAACAATTCTTGTAACATTCTCCAAGATGCAATATCATGCTTAACCATTTCCTCTAGAGTTCGGAGCATTTTCTCAACGTTCATCAGGCAACAATGATTTTGCCATCAGTTTATTCTGATTTGAACAGTCTATTTTCACAACGCAACCAATGGAAAATTTGCAGTTTTGGCTTTCCAACGCTTGCCAGTTGAAATTTTCGAAAAAAAGGGCAATTTGCGAAGGCCAAACAAAAATAGGTTTCTTTCCATAAATTAACTGAAAAAAAATTATGTGAAGGTACATGAGGTCTTAGCCTGCCCCTAAATTCAGAACCGAGGCGCGGGTGCAATTTAGTTTATTTAAAAAAATCCCAAAGATTGTCGCACTGTGAGGAGAAAAGGTTTTAACAGCGAAACCGCTAAAGTTAGGGGTACGACATGCTACATACAAAAATAAGTATTCTTCGAGCACTTTCCAAATCTGCAACAAAATATGGGGTGCTCTATTAAAAAAAAACCATAAGTCTGATATGTCACTGGAATACGGTGGTGATCAGGATTATTTTAGAAACATCGCGCACAATTTTGCTCTTAGAATCTTTTCGATATCTTATATGGTAGGGTAGCATGGTCCGAGGCGTCTTAGGTGCTATACCCTGTATATATATATATATATATATATATATATATATATATATATATATATATATATATATATATATATATATATATATATATATATACATACATAAACAACAATTTAAGCAGACATTTGATGTGGGTTCTAGGGGTGCTAATTCACGTCCATGTGAAGAAATTTTCCGAAAGTCACCATCGATACCTCCATTAGTGAATTTTCTTAATGATAATTTACTAAAAATACAATTCTAGTACATAACATTTTGTTCAGATTCGTCTGCGGCATCATGCTTCTTTTATTTTGTTATAGATAATGATGATTATTTCATTGTTCATCACTCAAAGTACATTTTACTTCATGAAATTCTATTTTTAACATTTATCAGGTCTGATTCATGAAATTTATCTTCCTTTCATATAGAAAAAAAAACACTCGATACATGAGATGGATATACATATTATGATCGCACGAATTAAAACTACATAAGACTCAATCAAAATATCAGCCACACTGCCATGCTTCTAAAAAGTTCGTAACACTGTGCCAAAATATCAACATCCACTAAATTCAAAAAATCATGATATGGTGGATCGACTGTTATTTATCATTAACAGATCTCATAAAAGTAACGATCATCGTTATACTGACACACATAATTATTCAAAAATGGTTTTCTATCCAACTTGCAGATCATATAATACACATACCTTGTTTTAATTTTATGTGTAGTTTGCGTAGGATGAGAATGTCTTCACTGATGGTTTGACGCAACATGCGTTATACTACATATTTCTGACAGTGGTCCATTAGTTCTATGTTTGTGCAGATCATGCACATTTCCCATGTTCCCCCTACTTGCCGGCGAGGTGCCGTCGGTATAGGAAAAGGTCGTTCTGTAAGTCATTGATCCAGTCCTGTCTCCTCGCGGGGTTATTATTAGGCATTCGCCCATTGTCTTTACCTTGCCTACAGTCTCCATCTGATTGAGAACATTTGCTAAATATTTGAAAGCTTTGTCAGACATTTGAAACGTTTGATCAATTTGACAAGTACACTATATTTTCTAAGTGATAATATGTAATAATTATCTGCAACAAAACAATAACTTTTGTGCTATTTGTTGCAATTAGCTGGCTTCATTACATCATGAATTTATTTAGTAAATGCAAATGCAAGTTTTACAAAGATTAGGTTTGGGTTGTATAAATTCGACAGCAGAGTTAACATTGACAACTGCCAATATCAGGTTTATCATTACTGATAAGATTTCATTGAACAAGCTGTTATCCAGTTCAAAATGAGGTGTATTTTTAATCAGACTAGCCTGCGGTCAGCTGTATAGGCGTCCAATGAAAAGAGACTGTTTTTATAATGAAAATGTGCAGTAAAGTTAGCTGAGAACAAACTGAACAATGCTTAATGGAACTGGGCTTGAGTATGATGATTCTAGAACCACGACAGTTGCACTGACTCATTCACTTTTACACGCATCTATACAAGCCCTATTTTTTTTGCATACGTGTTCTTCTCTCATATTTACCTAGTCACTCACAATCTTTATATAAACAAACATACCATACATCTACATATTGACAAAAATTTTGATATTTTTTTTAGACAATAACTGGTGCAATGTCAACTTTAAGCCCACCAGTAGTTTTAGAAAAACTTGAAAATCAAGCAAGAGTGGACTGGATTCAAGACTGTGCAACAGGTCCCGACTTTGATTATCCATCTGAATTTTATGAACATACTGAAGCTCTCTGGAAAGACAAAGGGGTACAGGTAAGTTGTATATGTATTTTTTTAGTATTATTTTTTAGTCCACACAATATTTTAGAAAACAAATACATAATATATGCAGCCAATAAGTTTATTGTTGAATACCCCAAAAAAGATGGATGACAGCAGGCTTCTGCCTGACATTCCAAATTCTACACTTTTTTGGTCCTCAGTAATCACCTGTAAGAAAACTAAGACGCATGGCAGTTATGGGTTTAGTTATTTGGTTCAGTTTTCTTTTTGAAATCGCATGTGTCATTGAAGTTGAGAGTTAATCTCTAAGATGTTTTTTGGCAGCTTTATGTGGAATCTAAGAGTTTTATTTAAATTTTTATACAGGGCAGGTCAGGTCAGGTCACGTGAAATCGCATGTGTCATTGAAGTTGAGAGCTAATCTCTAAGATGTTTTTTGGCAGCTTTATGTGGAATCTAATAGTTTTGTTTAAATTTTTATACAGGTTATTGTCAAAGATACTGAATATAACTTTATTATTTTAAATTACACACATACATATTTTTATCTGGTTAATTGTAGCTGTCGGTTATCTTTATTGTGATAACACCACTAAGACCACACTTTACTCCAATGTCATTTTTTAAGACATTTTTGGTCGAAAATTTGATATTTTTTTAGGAACGTTTTGAAGACATCTTTTGAAATGCTAAAATTTCGAGAGTTTTTTAACAGTTTTAATGACATATTTCAAAACTTCAAATATCACAGGTTTTGCCCCGTTTTTAGTAAGTTATTTAGGCGAAAGCACCATCACGCCCGGAAGTGTTTCATAATTTAATATTTTTATTCAATCAGTCAATTATAATAGGGTTTCGCCTATCTGTTTAACGGCCCAGCTGCCTTGTCAGACTTTGCAATTGGGATAAAATTCAAACTTTTAATTTTTTAGTTTATAATAAACTGTAGATACGCCTACTTTAATTTTATAGTTAGGTATATAGTTATTAATGTATTTTAAAGAAACATTCTTAAATGAATAGTATTCTAACACTGTTAACTATTTAGTCTAACTTCTAGTCTAAGACCTAACGATCGTTCGCTAACAAAGTTAGCTTCATCAGAGGATGAAATATTCTGTTCAGAATATTTGAACCATATAAAATTCTGAACAGAATATTTCATTCTCTGATGAAGCTAACTTTGCTAGCGAAACGATCATTAGGTCTTTAAAAAGATGTGTTGTGGTAATTTGGGTTCTTCAATTGTGTTTATCAGTGCTCATCACAGGTTCCAATCTTCACTTAGTAACTAACTTCTCCGATATATTTCTCTAGGAAAAAGTACCATATTCTCAAGTAAACCTTTTTCACATAAATGAATGTCTTCTGTGATATTTTTTATTTCAAGATACAATTGTAAATACCACGTGTATTTATTTTATAATGAATAACAAAAAAAAACAGAACAAATAGGGCACTGACAATAAGCAAAGTTACCTACCTTTATTCTCCAATAATGCAGGAACATAAGCTTCGTTTTTCTGTATTCACACACAACACCTCTAGGGACCTCGTGTCTCCCAAAGGACTTACAAACAAAATGGATATTTAGAGACCTCGTGTCTCTTCAAGGGGTTGAAAGCAATTCGCTTTCTCGAGACCTCTTGCCTCTTCAAGGACTCAAAAACAAGTGGCAGAGGGATGCAAGCGTCTCTCCCTTCTCTCATTCTTCTTCCCCCTCTCTGGTCTTCTGGCGGAAACCATTAGTAACACTTACTCTATGTCAGTGTAGCGCGCGACATTTGAATTTAAAAGTGACAGAACAACGAGCATGAACATTCCGCCCACCAAAATAAGGATTTATTTTCATAATTATATTGTTTCTCAAATAAACAAACAAAACAAAAATTTACAATAAGCACAAAAAACAAAAACTGAAGCTATTGGATTTATAATTAACTGTACAAAAAAATTTCAAGGCAGACGTATTACTGCGATGGCAACAGACATAACTTCGTCAGAGGCCTATCAAAAGTGCCACTACTAGTGCGAACTTGAGCTACCCGAGCTATACCATCACGGCCTGGGTATAGTTGCATAATGCGTCCGAGCTTCCAAACAAGAGGTGACGAAGTCTCATCTTTAATCACAACTAAAGCTCCGATCGGGGGGGACGTTTGCACAGTATCCCACTTACCACGCTGCTGCAGTGTATGCAGGTATTCGTTCTTCCAGCGGCGCCAAAAGTCCTGGTGGATCCTTTGCACCAGCTGCCAGCGTGACAAGCGATTCATACTTAACAAAGTCAAATCAGCATCAGGAGGAGCACCTAACGGTTCCATTGTAAGAAAATGTCCTGGGGATAGGGCTAACAGATCATTTGGATCAGTACTCGCACTACACAATGGTCGAGAATTCAAAACTGATTCCACTTGAGCAAGCAACGTGGACATTTCCTCAAAGGTCAGAATTTGCAAACCGATCACCCTTCGCAAATGAGTCTTGACTGAGCGCACTCCTGCCTCCCACAGACCTCCAAAATGCGGAGCTGATGGGGGGTTGAAATGCCACTTAATGGTACAAGCATCTGCTGCCCCCTTTGCATAGTTTAAGAGCTGCTTATTTGAGCCGACGAAGTTGGTACCTCTATCGCTATACAAATTGTCACATTTTCCTCTGCGAGCCACAAACCTCCGAAGAGCTGCCAAGAAGGCTTCAGCTGAAAGATCAGACACTACTTCCAAATGGAGGGCCTTCGTTGCCATGCACACAAACAAACAAATATATGCTTTCACCTTTCGGACACCTCGATATCTGCCCTGTGTCACAAAAACTGGACCTGCAAAATCAACTCCGCTGTGTGAAAACGGCTTCAACTGAGAAACCCTGGCAACTGGCAAATCAGACATCATCGGTGCCATGGGAGTAGGATTCACTCGAAAGCAACGATAGCACCTTGACAAAACATGATGAATAGCTCTCCGAGGGGACAAAATCCAAAACTGTTGCGAAAGCAAATGAAGCAATGTGCGAGGACCAGGATGAAGATTGACATGGTGTGTGTGTGCAATGATTAACTCGGTGAGACGATGTGAGCGGGGCAACAATATAGGGTGTTTCACTTCAACTGGAACATCAGCTTGACGAAGGCGACCGCCCACCCTGAGGATACCCTCTGTATCCAGAAAGGGGGCTAACTTATTTATTGCCCTCGCACACCTCTCACCTTTAACCAAGGATGCTATTTCCCTTTGAAATACTTCACCTTGAGCACATTTGATAAGCATATGAAGCGCCTCCTGTAATTCGGTGGCTGTCAGAGATGCAGTAGTTCGGTCAGATGGAGACACCCTACAATTTCGCACAAACCGCTGACAATATACAACAACACCCTGAATTTTCCGTAGATGCGAAAAGCGATTCAAAAGTTTACTGAGCCACTCCTCATTTGCCAAAGTAACTAGTACGGGGAGAGTTCGTTGCTCCGCCAGGCACTCTTCTGGCGGCTCAAAACGCAACGACTTGGGCCAATTTTCTCTTGCCAATTTTAGCCAGGCGGGTCCCGCCCACCATAGTGGATGCTCACAAAACCCAGAAGGTAACATGCCTCTCGATGCACAATCAGCTGGGTTTTCTTGTCCACTTACGTGATGCCATGACTCTGGAGGAATCTTCTCTTGTATGCTTGCTACTCGATTCCCAATAAAGGTCTTCCACCTATTGGAAGATGATTTTATCCAGGCAAGTGCCACCATAGAGTCTGACCAAGCATACATAGAGTTAAACTCAAAACGACCTTCATACACCCGACACACAAATTCCAGAAGCTTTGCCAACAATAAACACCCACACAATTCGAGACGTGGAATCGATATTCTTTTTAAAGGTGATACCTTGGACTTGGCACACAGAAAATTGATCCAAACTTGACCCTCCTCTGATACTTGTCTCAAGTAAACAACTGCAGCATACCCTCGCTCCGATGCATCACAGAACCCATGGAGTTCTGTACTGATGATATTATCGTGTTTTACGCCTCTGGGAATTGATAAACCTGCTAGCGCACTGAGTTGTGATTTATACTGAGACCACTGACCAACAATATCCTTTGAGGGCTTATCATCCCATCCCACTTTTTGCTCCCACAAGCACTGCATAAGATATTTTGCCAACAGGGTAACAGGAGACAAAAAACCCAGGGGGTCATAAATTCTTGCCAATTCCGAAAGAAGATTTCGTTTTGTGCACGGACGATCAATAGGTTCAACATTAAAAGAGAATGTATCACCTATGGGACACCACTGCAATCCTAAAATTTTCAACACTGATGGATCATTTAAATCTAACGATCGAGGTTGCTGACTATCAGCTGATACTGTGGACAACAGTTTCGAATTATTGCTGGCCCACTTCTTCAATTCAAAACCCCCCTTAGCAAACAACCCAATCAATTGCCGTTGCAACTCAAAAGCCTCTGACAATGAGTCGACTCCACTGACTACATCATCCACATAGAGATCGGACCGAACTAGCTTTGCTGCCAATGGAAAAGATGATTCCTCATCATCACAAAGCTGCATCATTGTTCGGATTGCCATGTGTGGGCTTGAGGAGACCCCATATGTGACAGTATTAAGGCGATATTTCTGTACAGGTTCCCCCTTTGAGAACCTCCAGAGAATTCTTTGATAATCCCTATGATTATCTACAACCAAAATTTGTCGATACATTTGCCGAATGTCAGCAGTAAATGCAATTTTGTTTGAGCGAAATTTCAACAACACAGTGGCAATATCTGTCTGCAACTTCGCTCCCACTAACAACGTATCGTTCAGAGATACACCATTCGTACTTTTGGAACTAGCATCAAATACCACCCGCAGTTTGGTCGAAAGGCTGTGAGGACGCAACACACAATGATGGGGAATATAGTATGCATCAGATGGTTCCACAGCTACATCTGATACCAGAGACATATGGCCAGACTCATAATAATCCCTGATAAACTCCGAATAGGACTTATGCAACGCTGGATCCCTACTAAGACGTGCTTCCAGGGAGTAAAACCGCCTCAATGCAACACTGAAAGATTCTCCCAAACACGGAGTACCCTCACGAAAGGGCATATTTAAAATATATCTCCCAGCACTATTTCGGTGCTGAGTCTTCTTGAAGATTTCCTCACATTTTTTATCTTCCGGAGACATAACTAAACCTTGTGGTACCTGTTCCAAGCTCCAAAACTGTTTCAAGGTATGATCCAAGTCGACCAACGTGCATAAACTATTCACAACAGAATGAGACTTTGACTGTTCTACACTGCCCATAAGCACCCAACCAAAAACAGTATTGATGGCCACTGGTGCACCTCGAGGCCCTCTCTTTATTCCAGGTCTAACCACATGAGCATAAACGTCAGTACCCAACAAAATTTCAATGTCCCCTGGTATACCAAACTCTGAATCTGCCAACTCTAAGTTCTGAATATGTTGCCAGTGGCACTGCTCAATTTTAGCAGAAGGGATCTTGGAACAAATGTTCGGAATCACAATCATGTCCAACTCTAACTTTGTTGGCTCATAAATGGACTCTACTCGACATTTGAGAGTGCCTTGGCTAGCAAGCGAGCTCATTTGGTTCAAGCCTTGAACCATCACTGAACGAGATGAGGTGTTGAGCCCCAATTTTTCAACACACTGCTGCGAAATGAAATTAGCCTCACTCGCACAATCCAGGAGAGCTCGACATCTCCTAACCTTTCCATTTTTATCTCGTACTAATAGCATTATAGTTGCCAGTAACACGGACTGTTCCCTTTTTACCACACTTGCCAACACACGCAATTGCTCTGCACCTTGTGGCTCTTCCACAGGTGGCTTGTTTGAGTCACTCTCATCTCCCGATGCCGGTGCTTTTGGGAAGTGCAATAATGTATGATGGTGTTTATTACATACACGACAACTTGATGACTTGCACTCCCTGCTGGCATGCGAGTTTGATAAACAGTTAAAACAAAGATTATTCTTTTTTGCGAACGTATACCGTTTATGAGAGGATAAAGATAGAAATCCATCACACTTGAGCATGGGGTGCTCCTCCTTACAATAAGCACATACAAGCTTTGTGCTGGTAACAAAGGACGAAGCGGGCCTAGCAGTGGTTGCTGAAACATGCTGCCTTCTATTAGTCACATAATTGGAAGTTAAGGCAGTTGTCTCCATTGCTTTACACTGCTTTTCCAAGAATCTACATAAACTACTAAAACTGGGAATGTCCGATTCGCAAAACTCAAGCTCAAATTTTTGCTTAAGACTCATATCCACCTTTTGCAGCAACATGTTGAATTTAGTGAAATCCCACATGTCATGTTCAAACTGCTTCAACGCTTCCAAATTTTCACTGAATACAGACAACAACGTTCGTAGGGAAGAAGCAGATTCACTATTTGCTTTGGGGGCCTGTACAATACCCTGCCAATAATTGGTCAACAAAACCCGGGTATTGTGATACCTTGAGACCAGAGACTTGAATGCAATCCCATAATTGCTTCCCGTTAGCGGTAAATTCTTGATTAGGCCAGCTGCATCCTTCACTAACGAAGCACTCAAATATTGGAACTTTTCAATATCTGACAATGATTCGTTCTCATGAATCATTGTTTTAAACAGATCATAAAAGGTTGGCCAGTTTTTCCAATTTCCATCGAATTTTGGCATTTCTATTTTCGGTAACCTCAAATGTCTGTTTAAATTTGAAGTTGACATAATCGCGTTTGCGTTCGTTACTTCCTTTTCACTGAGAGATCGAGCGTTCGATGATTTGACAGAACACCGCGACTTACTCGATGCTCGACTCGATTTCGAACTACCGTGAAAAACGGATCGAGCTTGATTCTCAGCGGCTTTATTTGCATAACCTCTCAGTTCTCGATAGATAGTTTTTATAGAGTATTGCAGTTCATCGAATTTGTTCTGCATTTCATGCTCGCTCTCCAACTCTGATCGATCAACTACCGACACGATGTCCAAATGCAATGAATCAAATAGATTGACCAACTCATTCAACGCCTCAAAACGAACCTCAAATCTATTCAACCTATCTAAATCCACTACTGCGTCTATTTTGACCTGTTGAGCCACGTGCAATATGGCTTCTACTCGTCTATAAACGCTTTCGCGCTTATTTTTTAGCTGAATCAACTCCATTGTTCAACGCAAAAAATTCCTAAACGCGATTTAAACAATATGCAAACGTGATTTCAACAATATGCAATTCGAGTATGTACCTAGTTATATACAAGCAATAACGTCACCTTGAAATTAAATGACTCAACACGGCAATAAACAATTACAAATTTACTAGACTAAAGGAAACAAGTAAAATTACTTCAAAAAATGGACTGTATCAACTAATAACAAAACAAAACAACTATAAAAATCCGGTCGATGGGCCAAATGTAAATACCACGTGTATTTATTTTATAATGAATAACAAAAAAAAACAGAACAAATAGGGCACTGACAATAAGCAAAGTTACCTACCTTTATTCTCCAATAATGCAGGAACATAAGCTTCGTTTTTCTGTATTCACACACAACACCTCTAGGGACCTCGTGTCTCCCAAAGGACTTACAAACAAAATGGATATTTAGAGACCTCGTGTCTCTTCAAGGGGTTGAAAGCAATTCGCTTTCTCGAGACCTCTTGCCTCTTCAAGGACTCAAAAACAAGTGGCAGAGGGATGCAAGCGTCTCTCCCTTCTCTCATTCTTCTTCCCCCTCTCTGGTCTTCTGGCGGAAACCATTAGTAACACTTACTCTATGTCAGTGTAGCGCGCGACATTTGAATTTAAAAGTGACAGAACAACGAGCATGAACAACAATATTTGTTGATAAAACTTTTAATACATTTTATATTCAGATATCTTTTCATGATGATCATAGATTTTTCTATTATTTCAATAATACTGCTTCCAAAGACAAGAAAACAATAGAAAAATAATATTAACTTGCCAAGCTGGATGATGTAAATGATAACTAGTATTAGCAAAATAATAATCCTGTTATGAACATGAAAACTCCTTCAATAAATGTACTTTTTTTTCCAAAAAAATTAATCACTTCACTATCACTATCCTCATAATAAGGTATATTATATTCATATGAATAGGATATGCGTCTTTAGCGGCAGGATAAAGTATTTTATCATCTCTTATATAAAATTTGATAGTATAATGATATTCCGCAAATTTAAGGTCTAAGAAATGGGACTTTCAGCGATCAAACTCATACAGTTTTTTTATCTTTTCAACAAATTGGTTGGTTTTCCTTTTATTCGTGCTATCTAATCCTTTTAGAATCAGTGCAGCGCCGATTTCTTAAAGACTTGGCATATTTTAAAGATAGACGCTATCTTGATCGAGGCATTCCACAGGATTTACTGTTAAATCGTTTCGGTCTTAAATCCCTTGATGAATGGGGGACCATTATGGCAATATCATTTTTATATAAGGTCATTCATGGAGAGGTGGACCGCCTAGAGATCCTTTCCCAGCTGCTCCGCTTTTTTCCTTCCATACACACTGTTGTGACACTTTCGCCTCCTACCCCTAAAACAAATATTTTATGTGTTCAGCTTGTAATAAAACCGTTAGCGATATTTTCATAAATTATAGCTTGATACACCTGAATGAACCACTCTGCACCTAATAATTATTCAACCTTGTATTTTTGTTATGTTCTATATTGAATATGTTGTAGTTGGGCTTATGTCTGTTAAATGAATAAATAAATAAATAACTATTTCCATTGAAATTATGTAGGTGATATGTTGAACCCATATGTAAAGAGGCTTTACCATTTAGAACAAAAACCAAAATGCTACCTTAGATGAATATTCAAAATTATGCTCATTAAACAATTTATTAAACCTTATTTAAAATCAAAATATGTTCCATGGTTCAACCTTGTATTTTTGTTTTGGTTTTTGTTATGTCCTACCTATATTGACTATGTTGTAGGTGGGCCTATGTCTGATAAATAAACAAATAAAAAAATAAAAAATGAATCCTAACCATTTCCATTAAAATTATATAGGTGATATGGTGAATCCATATGTAAATATACTTTACCATTTAGAACAAAAAGCCAGTATGCTGTCTTAGATGAATATTCAAAATTATGCTCATTAAACTTTATTCAAATTCAAAATATGTTCTATGATTTTATTTAGTTTTTTATATAACAAAAAATATTATTCACCATTTTCCATTAAATTTTCTGGAGGATTGTGAACAAGTTTACTCAACTGTTTGAGTTGCTCATGTAGACTAATACTTGGTCAGGTCAGGTCAATAATAGTTATTTTTTCAGAAATATAACACACCAGCTTTATATCTGAAAGCATCTTTAATATAAGATGAAACCCTAGGAAAGAATGCGGATTATAAGCCTCTTTCTTTTAAATTTGTGCATGCGGGTGTCCGTGCTTGTGTGCAGTGCATGTGCACATGTGCGTGCACTTCAAAAGGAAATCTAGCAGTACAACCGGTGTTGTAAAATCCAAAAAGTTAGTTATTTGTTTTACATTCAAAGAATGTCTTTATCGCAGTGACTGTCCCCGTATTAAGAAAATAAAAATATATAAGAGAGGTGGGAGGGGGGTGGGGGTTGGGGTTACAACTGCGAATACTACTAAGGGGACTAATCAGATTGATTCAGACAGATCAACAAATACTTTCTTTATGACTACTTTGTAAAGTAAATGGTAGAAAGGTGAAATGTCTGTTTGACATGGGGAGTACTAGGACTTTACTGAAAGTCAGTTGTAAGGGAGTTGACTTAGGTTTCACACAATGGATGTTTGAGAAATTTCAATGGAGGTTTCATTGGGACGTTGTCTACTCGAGAACAAGTGAAGGAAGCAGAGGCGTATGTTAACATCACTTGTTATGTGAGATGACAGTATAATACATGACTGCATCATTGGATGTGACTTTAAATATACTAGATGTTACTGTTATTTACTAATATTTATTTAGTATCAAAATTTTACAACGTGTATTATACAAAAAAGTTCGGGACGCAGCAAGTGCATTATGGTAGTAAATTTTTATTAAATGCTTCAAAGTTGAATAACTCAATTTTAACTTAGAAAGTTTAATTTTGGTATGTAGTAAGGTCTTTCCTAAGGCAATATATCCACCAAATTTCATTAAATTAACTTTGTAATTTTCGGAACAAAAAATTTTTTTCGAAAGAAAATTCAAAATTTGAATAACTCAATTTTATATAAACTTAGAAAGTTGAATTTTGGTACGTAGTAAGGTCTTTCCTAAGACAATATATCCATTAAATTTCATTAAAACAGCTTTGCAATTTTCGGAGAAAACAATTTTTTTTCGAAAGAAAACTCAAAATTTTCTTGTAAGGAAAAATTCGGGATGCAGCAAGTGCGTTATGGTAGCGATTAAATGCTTCAAACTTGAATAGCTCAATTTGCTGTTAACCTATAAGGTTGACCAAGAAATGAGTTTTTCGGGAACACTTTAAGTTTACTTTCGAAAATTTTTGTACACTTTCAAACAATAAAGTTATTTTGATCAAACATGGCACATTGTTTTTACTATATAGGTTATACTGGTAACCAAATTTGATGCCTTCTTTCTTAAAAAAAAACCCACACATATTTGCTATTAAAAACATTTTAATGAAAATTCACTATCATAACGCATTTTCTCCGTCCAGACTTTTATGTTTATGGTTATCTACATTAAAGTTGTTACTAGTCATCACAATAAAGTTAATAACTGATCTTTAGTTTTTACCTCAATGTTAGTTTCGTTCATTGAATGACAATTGTTTTAAGTTCTTTGTACGAGTTGATGCTTTTCGTGTTGTCATGTGTGAATAATGAGGATTTCGTTTTATAGGATTAGGAGAAATTTCTGGCGGGGCAGGGAATTTATTTAACTTATTTAGAATAGAAAAGCTGTTACTTGTTTCTTTTTAAGCATAGGTAGGGTTATTAAATAGTAACTCGAGTTTTTTATTAAATACTATACTGCTTCATATAGGCCGGGCATTAAAATTTTTTTAGATAGACTACCTGCACAAGAATATTAGCAGACCTGTAGGTGTAAGATATTTATAATTATTCATTCGCTGATGATGCTAACTTGGGTAGTCAACTGATCGTCAGGTTTTTCTAAATGTATTGTGGTAATTTGGGTTCTCCAAGTGTACTTACCAGTGCCCATCACAGGTTTCAATCTTCACTTAGTGAATGTTATATGGTTTAAACCATACTTTAATTCTATTCATTTACAGATTTTATAGCGATTACATCTTTTTTAAAGGTCATTATCTTCGAGAAGATAATGTCCAACCCTAATTGGAAACAATTCACCTATATTTATATTTTTGTGTTCCACGTATACAAGTATGGGACGGAATTTCCTGCTTGGTATTTATTTTCAAAGCCTTATTTTAAATCATTATCGACTGGTATTTATCTTATTGTTTACATTTTTATCAGGCAGCAAGCCACTCGAAGTATCAACCATATTAAAGTGAGGTTTTAATTAAAAAACTTCGAACAGTGTTCTCTTACCTGATATAATTATAATAAATAACTTACTCAAAGGCGTATCTATAGATCTCTAAGTTAATCTGATCTTATTTTCTAAACTTCCCGCATAAACTGACAACTCACAAAAAGGTATCTCAAATTGCCTCATCTGAAATATACAAAGTTATTTATTTGTACATTCCATATAAATTCTGCATACACTTATTCACCTTCAATATATATTAATTGCTTTTTGTTGCTCCTACTTTTTGATACCATTTCGTACTCAATAGAGATGTATAGGTTTTTTCCCCTCGCTTTACAAATGATTGTCTTCTCTATAGTTGTCTTTCACATTCACGTTATTATCACTAAAACTTACAATGTGACTTTTTGAACTTGAATTTGTTCAAAATAATAAACGTGGTTCATTGAATTGCCATTAGGAATTCCATTACACATATACGTTTATCTGAATGTGTATGTCAGCTCCACCATAACATTTTAGAATGCGAAGTTTGCCTAGCTACCTAATATGTATTATTTATTTATAATTATTTGGCTGACAAAAGTCGTATAAGTCAAAACTGGATATAGAGAAGGAAACAAACATTTGTGAAGTTAGAGACACAGTCTCCATTAGGTCTGTATTCAATATATATATATATATATATATATATATATATATATATATATATATATATATATATATATATATATATATATATATATATATATATATATATATATATATATATATATATATATATATATATATATATATATATATATATATCTTAGCTGATCGAACATGGTTGTGAGAGCAAAACACTGTGTTAGCTTGACAGACATCTTTTGTAGGGCATTACCAATTCACTAAGAACTGAGCAAAAATATTCGCTTTTCTTTATTAAAGATACAATGTCCCATGTAAACTGGTTATTATAAGTTTGTGTGTTTTTAGTTGCAATTTTTCTTTTAAGATATGACTAAAAATGTTAATTACCGGAAGTGATCATCGAATCCTTTATTTTATAAAGAATAATATCAGATAGTTCATCATATAAAGCAAATTGTATTAGATTTTTTGCTTTTATAAAAAAATATTTTGATACTGCATTCAGTACATTTAGATTTGACATCTCCGAAAGTTTAAGTACTCCACATTTATTACTTATTACAGAGTGAAAATAGATATTAGATTTGTTAATTTCTGTTACTTAACAACACACAGGCTCATAATGTAGCTGCCATTCAGTTTTTGAGACCTCACCAGTAAGATTTTTTGGATAGACCCCTATATAACTGTATAATATAAATAACGTTCATTCAAAATTATGATTATTACGCATCTAAACAAGCTACATATATATATTAGAGCCAAAATAATTATTAGAGATTTTAAAAACACTCGTTTCAATCATTACTTACAATGACATGCAAAAAGCTAATTCACTTAGTGAACAAACTACATCATCTATTAACAGCAAATGAATATATTTTAGCTTTTAGACAATAGTAGTGTATAAGTTAGAATGGAATATCAGGAAAAAATACGACTTTGTGTCGAAAGATTTTGTTATAAATCAGACCAGCATATTTTTTTTAATGTGAATTTTCGTAAAATAAATTCATTAATGAGGAGGTCGCGATTACTGATTTGTTTAAAAATTTCTTTAAATAAACGCGAACCCCTAGACCCCCTAGGGCACATATCCAGGGTCAGTTTTAATATTTTTTTGACAGTAGGGTTGTGCTTTGTTTATATACAGGTGTACCAACCAAGATGCAAAGTTCGATAACTCTCTTGTTTTTATAGATATCAAAAAGTTTCCAAACAAAAGTGGTAGAGGGAGTAACGGCGCACAATTTAAAATTATTTTGAATTATACAAGATGTTTTGTAATTCAGGGGCGAAGAAAACCTATGTCTTTTAAATTTGAACACCTGTATAATACTTAAAATTCAGAAAGCCACATTTTCCTAATTCTTTTGTCTGTGTATTTTGTTTCTTTAACGTCGGCTTATTTCCGCGACTATGGCCAATCACCGACGCCAGGGAGCAGTTTCACCTCACTATCCTGGAAACATTTCCGAACCCCTGCCTTTCTGTAAGGAGGGTAGGGATCTTTAGCGTGCCCAACATCGCATGGACACGGGACCGACGGATTTACGTCCCCTCCGAAGGGCGGAACGTGCAGACATTCAACTTGCTCAAATACAATGCCAGAACATCGGTTGATTTTAATATTAGAGTTTGTACTGAAAAAGTGAAAGAAGAACCCTGGGATCGAACCCAGTACTCTTCCGTTCAGCGGCACACATTCTTACCCCTGAACCACCGAGGATCTTATAATTCTTTTAATATAGGGTTTAAATACATTATATAGGGTATTTCAAAATATATGGATTGTTTTGTGTTAAAATTGTACGTATATCAACGCTCTGTAGAACAATTTACTTTGTAGAAAAAAAATGTTGGCAAGTTGAGTTTCAGAATATGATCTAGTATCGTTACTCATCGTTATTCATTTATTAAGTTGTGGTTTGTATACAGGTGACTCAAAACTCAGATGTTTAATTTTTTTCTCTTAATTTAAGTGGAACACCTGTATTTTATATCACTAATGACATCCTCTAATATGATTGTCGTTGCCAGCAAGATAATACGTAATAATAACAAAATAATTAACAAGATATTATTCAAGTTAGCTACCAGACAAAGTTGAGATTTACACACCTATTTATTGGACTATATATTCACGTTGATTAATGATTCCTGGGTCTTAGGGTTTCTTCTTTCGAGGCCGGCTGCCTTTATGGTCTTAAAACAGCTAAACAAAATATTACGGGGAACAAGAAAGTAGTAAGAGCTTGTGCACTGTAGACTGACGCTAAAGAAGTGACAGAGCAAGAACTATCACAAATGACAAATCTCTCCCACACTCTTAGCTGTAACGGTGCCAAACTAACATGCAAGCAATCCCCAAATGTCTGGCGGCAATTTCAAATTTTAATACCTATATACAAGCTTACATCAACATTCCACCCACCAAATAAGGACTACTTATTTCACTGACTAAAAAAAAAGTAAAAAAAAATTGTACAAAACTATAACTAACTATACAGAATAATAATGTCTACCAGCCATTTACTGTGAGGGTGAACGGCACAGCTTAGTCGAAGGACAGTCGAAGACACTTGTGTTTGTTCGCACTTGGGCAAGACGGGAAATGTCATCACATCCCGGATAGAGTTTCGAAATGCGACCCAGCTTCCACACAAGCAGAGACTATGTCTCATCTTTGATGACAACAAGACTACCAATTGAAGGGGCTTCCTGTGGGGCTTCCTTGTTACGCTGGTAAGGTGTGCAAATATTCACTCTTTCAGCATTTCCAAAAATCTTGGTGCATTTTGGAGACAAGTTGCCAACGAGAAAGTCTGGTGTGTTTGACACTGGTCACGCCAGGGTCAGGTGGTGTGCAAAGAGTTTCCATAGTCAAGAAGTGAGCGGGGGAAAGTGATGTCATGTCATTGGGGTCTGTACTAAGACGACAAAGCGGTCTATAATTGAGAACTGCTTCAATCTGTGCAAGAACAGTAGTCATTTCCTCAAATGTCAGAACCTGTGTGCCAACAACGCAACACGAGTGTGTTTTGACGGAACAGACTCCTGCTTTCCACAGTCCTCCAAAATGTTCCGCCGACGGAGAATTCGAATGCCACTTAATTGAAAAGGAGTCCGTCACCTGCTGTACATACGAGGCCAACAATCAGTTGGCTCCAGCAAAATTGGTACCATAGTCACTGTATACATTGTCACAACGACCTCTTAGAGCCACAAAACACCGAAAAGCCTCTGAGGTGAGGTCTGAAACTAATTCAATATGCAGAGCTTTCGTGACCATGCAAACGAGACACACATACACCTTCACACTTCTGACACCACGATATTTTCCTTGGGTAACAAGAAATGGGCTTGCGAAATAAATTCCAGTGTGTGAGAATGGCTTCAGCTGGGAAACTCTTACAGAAGGGAGATCTCCCACTAAGGGTGTCAAAGTTGGCTGAACATGGAAACAATCATAGCATTTACCAACCACAGTATTATTTGCCTGGCGTGCCGAAATAATCCAAAATTTTGCGATAATAAATATTGTAAAGTATGAAGTCCAGGGTGTAAGTGTTTCTGATGGACACTGTGAATCATAAAACTGATAAATGAATGACTGAACGAAATGGATGTTAAAATAACTGGAAAATTTGAAAAAGATATGCAAGAATTGAAAAAAGATGTAGAAAGAAAGGCAGAGGAGAAAAATGAGACAGGACGAAAGTTAGAAAATAAAGTAGAGAAAGAAATGGATATAGTACATAATATAATAGTAGAGAAAATCAGAGCTAAGGATGAACATATGGATAAAATGATAGAGAAAGTGAACAAAAGAAGTCAGCAAATGAGAGGTGCAAGAAAGATGGGTAAACGTAAAATAGACAAATATGAAACCGAAATGGTAGAACAATTGAGAGAAACAAATGAAAAATTTGAAAATTTGAGAGAAGAAAAATATAAAGCTGGAGTTAAAGAGGAAAAGGATAAGAGAAGAAATAGAAGAAAACTTAAACAACAATGGAGTAAAGCAGAGAGACAAGACACTCAATTTAAGAAAAAGGAAACTAAAAATTTATATTAGGAATGCAAGGTGGAAAAAGAAAATTGTGTGTTATAAAATTAAATAACTCAGTTGGATGAAAATAGGTAAAGACATTGTAATGTTGGTTTGCATACAAATACTTGACAGACAAACAAACAAGAGGTACAGGATGAATCGTACAAGCACAGAGAGATCAGTATAGATATTGAGAAGGACGCGAAAAAGGAAGGAGTTATGGGTAGGGTTTGCCATCTGCCTACTGGTTTACCACTTATGTCAGATACGACAAACGAGGTTGGAGACCTTCTTGATGACTGGACAGAGCAGGAATTTCGGCGACGACTTAGTCTTAAAATTCTTAGAAGCATCGGACAAAACGAAAATTATTTTCCATGCTGTCTCCTACCTCAAAAGAAAGGGATCGTCGGCGCAAGTCCTACCGGGTCTACTGGTCTCGTACGCTTTTTTCAAACGTCGCTGTACTTCCTCTAACAGGTCTGGAAGCTTGTGAATATCTTCCTGCCAACGAGATTTTTCCTCAAGATGATGTAACACAGATTTAACAGAATTAGAAAGTAAGATATAAGGTCATGTGTAAGGGGGAAAACAGTAAAGTAGCGCTGACGTGCGAAGCCAGTTAATAACGTCTCTTGACCAAACGTTAATCACATTAATAATAACATGCAAATTTCGTGCAAATTAAAGCTAAGTCTAATGTTGCATAGCAAGCATTGACTGTAAAAAAAAGGAATATAGTAAAGATGTAAATCGCAGGAGAGAAATGATGCACAGCACACACAACACTAATGCTATTGTTGACACTACACGGATAATATCACTGATTGACACTTTAAACCACGAAGAACAAACACAATAAAAACACTAGACTGGAACTGCGATGATGGAGAGGACAGCAATGGTAACACAGAAATCATCAGAGGTGTGGGAGATATGAAGATGAACACAGGCAGTGCAGAAGGAAGTCCTGAAGGCAGCAAAAACCACAGACAGCAGAGGGTTGATCTTTTACAAAGGTTGGATAATGGCTACATTTCAAACTTGAAGGGCATGAACAATGAAAGTAAAAGAGAAAAGAAAAGCAAAAAAAGAAATAAATAAACACATGGTATTATTAAGAATAAGGAAATAAAGATATTCTGAAAGCAACATTTCAGAATAGAAAATTAATTATTGGGGAAGTTATAGCATATGGCTGATCCCTGATATATGAGCAGGTATATGCCTATAATTCTACAGAAATACATATCAAAAATGATTAAGTAGTAAATAGTTCAAACTATATTCTCTGTTTATGTATATAAAGTCTAGGACATAATTTTGGTGACAAGGCATAATTAAGTCCCAACGAAAAAAGTAAATAAAATCAAAATACCTTGAAATGTGCAATCCGTGTTCTACACAGCCATATTCAGAGTCAGGGGTAGTAACAAAGTCAATTTTCCAGTAGAACCCAAAATAAAAATAAAAAAAAGTTCTGGACACAGCAAGTGCATTATGGTAGTGAATTTTTATTAAATGCTTCAAATTTGAGTAACTCAATTTTCTATAAACTTAGAAAGTTTAATTTTGGTATGTAGTAATGTCTTTCCTAAGGCAAGATATCCACCAAATTTCATTAAAGTAACTTTGTAATTTTCGGAGAATTTTTTTTTCCGAAAGAATATTTAAAATTTGAATAACTCAATTGTCTATAGACTTAGACAGTTAAATTTTGGTATGATGTAAGGTCTCTCCTAAGGCAATAGATCCATTAAATTTCATTAAAACAGCTTCATAATTTTCGGAGAATTTTTTTTTTCAATTATAAGAAAAGAAAATGTAGCCAGACCATGACTGTATTTAGTGTAAAATGTGACAAACAGTATCAAACGTAAAGTGGCACTGAATTCAGATCAACAAGCTATAAAGTCTGAGTACAAAACGTTTGTAAAAGCAAGTGCAGAGTAATAAGCTCAGAAGAATGTTCGTTAATTTTTATGAATCAAATTGTTTAGTAGAATAAGTTAAAAAAAAAAAAACAAAAAACAAAGATATGCTTGATTTTGTTTAATATAGAGAAATTTTGAATTGTGACTAATTTCGGACAAGTTTGTGTATTCTCAATAATAAGTCGTGAGTGATTTTAGAGAGATTTGTTGAGTTTAGAACAAACAGGTTAGAAAATTATAACTAACAGGAATTTAAACATACTGGTTAAATAACATACATTTGACTTATGTACAATCAATTCGTTATTTGTTAATTAATATTTAAAAGGAAATAATCTTTTTTGAGTGATTTTGAGAATCTGCCATGTCATTGGACATAATCTGTAAAACAAACAAATAGAATTGTAGAAAATATTGCAAACTGTAACAATCTAATTTTATTGGTTAATTAGAAAAAAGTGAAGAGTTCCGGAAATGAAAAGGGAGAACGAAGGCGAATACCGAGGGCAATAACATGGTAGTGAAACTAAGGCATTATAAAAATGCGATAAAAAGTGGAAAAGGTTACAAAGTAAACTCAATTAACCTAATAAAGTGATACGTGTAACGATTACCTAATAGCATGTGTGTAATAAGCCTGTCTAAAGTTCACAGAAGAAGTGTTATAACAAAAATAATGTTCATACAAACCGACGCCACATCGGAGAAAGGGACCTAATAGCATAAATTTGCACATTTCAGTTTAATTGCAGCAAATTAGGGGTCAAATAACCTCAAAAGTAAATCAGAAACAAAAAACAAGCAAAATATCAGTCAAAAGGAGTCAATATTGTCAAATTAACAAGAATTTCAAGGCAAAGGCAAGTAGTAAATAGAGAAGCCGCCAGATAGAGCAACAAACAACCTCTGGTAATATAATATCACATCAATCTTTCATTGAAATATATTCCCATGACAATATGAAATTTAAGAAAGCACGGCTGTCATGACAACACAATTAAAATGATCCAACAGGAACTTTAAAACGGGAGTAGATTAAAAATTTAAAATTGCATCATTGTAAAGTAAATTAAGTATATAAGAAATTTAACATAGATTAGAAAGGGATCCTCAATAAGTAATTAAAGTAGTTTGTTAATAAATATTTCCCAATCACAAATTAAAGATTCATGTTCTATTTAAAGTAAACAAGCTTTAATTTTCTTTTCATTGACTAAATAAAATATATGTAGTTGAAATGGACAAGATTAAGGTAAAGGAATGTGTAAAAGGGTAATAAGCAGGTTGATTATATATAACAAGATAAACAACAGTGAAATTTGTATAAAGAATTTTCGAATCCTAAAATAAGGTTTAATCCCTGTTGAGAGATAGGATGTATCTGTGGCAAAGAAAAAAATATATATAAAAAATAATAGATAAATATTTATTTTCAGTAATATAAACTAACTAAATTGTACATATATATATATATATATATATATATATATATATATATATATATAATATATATATATATATATATATATAATATATATATATATATATATATATATATATATATATATATATATATATATATATATATATATATATATATATATATATATATATAATATATATATATATATATATACATAGAAATATAAATTTTGGTATAGTTTCCTTCTAATATCGTAAACTTACCTACCAAATTTGGTTACCATAGATTTTCTATTTTTTTGAGATAAAAATGTTTTCGGAAAGAAAACCCAAAATTTTCCCGGAAAACCTGGTTTGATTTTCCTGGCTAACGACCTTGTCCAAGCAATTTACAAAAGGAAGGTACATACCAAATTTTAGAGATATACTTGGTTCTCGGGTTGAACCGCCTCCAGAATTGATTAAACCTCGACGTTTCGGCTCCTGTTTTGGAGCCATTTTCAAGAGGTAAAGGAAATATGTAAGGACATGAACTCTAAGGCCTCAATCTGTATACTCCTTAGAGCGGTGGATAAAGGTGGGTTGGGTTGTTGTAGATCGATTACGGGGCCTCAATCTGTCTACTCCCCAAATTTCGCTGGAGTTCGTTTCTAAGGTCTCGGTGTGTTCATCTCTAGGCCTAAGAGAGATCTGGCAGTTCGTTGCAAGTCTTGTATTGTATGTATCGTTTAGTCTACCTGCTTCGTTATCAGTGAAAATAGTCGGGTCACGGTCAGGGGTTTTAGTCAACAACAATACATGTCTCCCATTTTCCAATAATTTTCAAAAATCTTACAATGTTCTTCATTATTGATATGGGTAGTACATTTCAATTTGCACGTTTCGTTGCATGGTTCCTTCATTTCTTTTCCCTTTGACCAGTTTTCTCTGCTGTTTGTGTGCTTTCTTAAAATTCAGTTGTTGCTTCTTTGTTTCTCAATGGTTCCTTCATTTCTTTTCCCTTTGACCAGTGTTCTCTGCTGTTTGTGTGCTTTCTCAAAATTCAGTTGTCACTTCTTTGTTTGTTAACCATTTCTGTTCACACTGTTTTCTTCTTGGTATATTCTCATTTATTTGTAGTGGGATTGCTTCGACATTTTGAGTGGCTACCCAAGTTTTCTTTATTATCCTTAAGTATGTTTTTTTTTTCATATTGACTTTTATATTCTAGTTCATTATTGTTGAAATTTAGTTGTCACTTTGGCTCTAGCTAAATCATAAAATTTTAATGAAATAATGGAATGAAGAAAAAATAATCTCAGGTCAGAAGCACGAATGGTCAAGATTTTTAAAAAATCATGGTATTGACTAATACATTAAGATGGAAAAGAGATTGAGCAAATTATGTCATTTGGCATGTCAAAATTGGAAGTGATTGATGTTTTGGAAGAAAGGTGTCATATATATTTTGGAATATTCTTATTAAATTTTGTCACTAAATACTATACAAGTCCTAGGACTTTCTTGTACTGACATATGTATAATTTTCAGCAAATAAATAATTATTGTATCTTCTGTCCAATAATTGCCCTTCATTGCTCTCTATTGTGCTGCTGTCTTTTTGTCCGGCATTGATCCTCTATTACTCGGTGCACCGTTTTGTAATGTGCTGCCCTCTGTTAATAATTCTGGAGTATACTGTAGTTGCATAACTTCATTTTTTCTGCGGTTCGACGTTCTTTTCCCTCCAATGTCACTAATAACATCCGAAATATAATTTTCGTAATTGTAAGCTTGGGGGCCATACTCATGGTTGGAAAATTTGTACTTGGATGGGTGAACACCTAAGAACACTTTGCTGCTTAATGCCCTTGGAAAGCAATGGCACACCGCCGAGTATATTTTCCAATCAAGTTTCCTCCAGGAAACAGCAGCAGTCAGGCTGAGCTACATTTTTTACTTTATTATTAACTTTTTAATTAATGTACATTTTTTAATGAAAATTTACTATCATAACGCACTTGCTGCGTCCAGATTTTTATTTATTAATTTGTTACTTTAATAAAGCTATATTTTATACGAGGGTCGATCAATAAATACCCGTGTCAGGAATGAAGACGCAAGTTTTTCACATAAAAAAAGTTCAACGTAATCTGTTTTTAGGTCGATACACCTTTCCTAACGTTTCTTCCATTTCTTTATGCCCTCCAAAAAATACGATTCATCAAACTCTTTAAAATACGCTTTCGTTTAGGCGATAACTTCTTCGTTTAGGCTGATATTATTCTTTCGGGGCATGTTTTAATGGTGAGGAACAGAAAGAATTCGCAGGGAGCCAAGTTGGTCTAGTACGGCGGGTGCGGCAGCAATTAATAATGCAGTTCATGCAATTTAGCTGCGACAATTTCAGATGTGCTGGTGCGTTATCGTGGCGAAATAGCACATTTTTCTTAACCAAATGGGGCTGTGTCTCCTTCAATTTCTTATCGAATCCGTAATTGTTCTTCCTTTCTGATAACCAAAAACAGACGTACGACCGGGTTTAAATTCGTTGAACCAATATCTCATGGTTACCATAGATGGTGAAGGGTCTTCGTAGACAGCATCCAATTTTATTTCTTTGCATTTTTTTCCATCCAAAAATAAAAAGCGAATCGGATCGATATTGCACTTTTTAGTGAATTTTATTAAAAAAATTCACTAATGAGATCCCGACTTTTGAATTTTGAAAAAATTTCTTCAAATTAGCGCGAACTAGGCCTCCTAGAACCCACAACCAGGGCCAGGACCAGTTTCAATTTTTATATGTTTACAAAGTCATATATTTTAAATGAAACACCCTGTATTTTAATTTAAATTTGAAATCCGCTTCACTTCCTCGTTACAACAATATAGGGTTGTAATATGTTATACAGGGTGTTTAAATAGTTATGACCAATTTTCCATAAAAATCGTAACAAGTTCAGCACCCTGTATAATTTAAAAGGAGTAGAAGAACAATGATGTATTGCAGCTGTAGCTTTTTAATTATTGTTGAAATTTATAAAAACGATTGATTTTGTTAATTTTCATTAAATCAATTGCTGGGTGAGTCAAAACACAAATTCATTATTATGTCAGTTTTTAAAATTGATCACCCTGTATATGATGTAACTATCGTAAAGTATTATCATTATACTTTTTGTTTCTTTGTCAAGCATTCCCTATACCCAAAATGATTAGTTTTTGTTATTTTCATTTTTTTCTGCAATGTACCGAGGGCCATGATTTATTTGTCAAAAACTGACAGTTTAGCATTATTGTCTGTGAATACAGTGGTCAATTAACGGACATATAAAGAAAACAAGTTTATTACAAATAAATATTACAAACATGCTGTGAAGTTAAAATAGAAGGAACACCGTTTTACTAAAATACAATAAATCCTAATTACAAAAAGTAATCAAAATGACCTCCCAAGTCATCTACACATGCCTGAAAACGGTAATTGAAAGAGTTACATACATTACAAACCATTTGTATACTAATATTTCGAAATTGATTTGTTATTCTCTCCCTCATGTCATCTCTTGTTGTTGGGGGTGTTTTATAAACTTCATTCTTAACACAACCCCAAAGAAGAGAGTCTATTTTATTACATTCCGGTGACCTGGGAGGCCACCGCACTGGTCCACCTCTTCCGATCCATCGTCCAGGAAACTGATCATCAAGTTCACCTTGAATAAGTAGATTATGGTCACTCAGGGCGCTGAACTTGTTACGATTTTCATGGAAAATTGATTATAACTCTAAACAGCCTGTATAACATATTACAACCCTATATTCTTGTAATAAGGAAGTGAAGCCGATTTCAAATTTAAATTAAAATACAGGGTGTTTCATTAACAAATATATAACTTTGTACTGGCACGGCGTTACGGAACACCCTGTAGAATTGTAACTAAAGTTTAAATACGAAACTTAACACTTGTTACGATCTCCCCAATTTTTACTTTGATACGTCAAAAGACAGAATATACTGAACTTTATCGTACTAATCAATCATATACAGGCTGACGCATTTGTACGGTAAAGCTCAATATAATTGTTATTATACAAGATACAAGAAAAAGTTATATACGTTAATTGTAGGGTGTCTTGAGCTGCATCTTATATAATTATTTTGACAATCACAAGGTGGCCCATAAGTCGTTGGTGATACTTTTTTTTTTCGAGCACCCTTATTGCATTTTTTAACGAAATATAATGCATGGTTGTAACAAAAAAATCTAGACGCAGTAAGTGCGTTTTGGTAGCAAACTTTAATTAAATGTTTCAAATTTTAATAACTCAGTTTGCTATTAACCTAATGTTTGTTGGCTAGGAAACCAGTTTTCTTGGAAACATTTTAAGTTTATTTTCGGAAAATTTGTGTAAATTTTCAAACAATAAGTTATTTTGATAAAATATGGTACATTGTTTCTACTATATAAGTTATACCAGTAACCAGATTGACGCCTGCTTGCATTAAAGACACATTTACTACTAGAAACATTTTTAAGAAAAATTAAGTTAATCCTGGGGATGGTAGAAATTGTTTGTTTTAAGATTTTATTGATATTCCATTGTTATGTTATGTGAGCCACAAACTTTTATTTTATTTTCAGGCAACATTTGAAAGGAGTAACGAGTATCAACTAATAGATTGTGCAAAATATTTTTTGGATCAAGTTAACATAATCAAGCAATCTGATTATACACCCACTGAGCAAGATATTTTACGATGCCGTGTACTTACCAGTGGAATTTTTGAAACGCTCTTCCAGGTTGACAAAGTAAACTTCCAGTAAGTATTTAATTTTAATTGATTAATTTACGAATTTATTTTTTACAGATTCTAATTACTTTGGCCACGTTTATTATGATAAAAACATTTTTTTCTTATTTAGTAACTCATTGTTTTAATTTCTTGTTCATTTATTACAACGAACTAAGAAAACTTTTACTAATTGTTTACGAACAAACAAAATAATTAATCGGGATGATCAAAATTCACAAAGGTGCCATCAAAGCTAATTATGTTAAGCACTCACATTGGGAGCTATCTTCGGCTGTGACTGTTGGTAGGTGCCCCTAGAGCTACTCTATTATAAAATCACATTAAACATGCAACCCAAACGCAGTTTTCTGATATTCAAAGGTGGCAAGCAAACTTTGATAGCACTTTACGGAGCCCGATGGCTATTTAACTCAAATATATCAAATGGTATTAATGACAAAACGAAACACACGATGTGTTAAAGGCTCAGTCGACAGAACACTACGACCATCTGTATTGACAGCAAATTTACGAACTAATTAATATTTTATCACTTATTCTTTATCTTTCCACAAATGAAAGTATGCGACACGTCAACAATGTCATGGTCGGCGCTTTAATGAAATAAAAGGGGGTTTTCAATTGGAATAAAATAACAAATCATAATGAACACGAAACATTCCTGCCACCAAAATTAACCTTAATTTCTCCAAACGAAACAATGTCTTCAAAAAAGCATCAAAAAATAATTCTACGGATACTACCAACTGAAATAATTTACAACTAACTTGCCTGATTGTCCAGGCAAAGGACTAAGTTTGACTACAGGTCGTTTAATCAGTCTTGTCGCAGTACAGACTGAAGCTACCTGAGATCTGCCATCAGCTCCAGGATGTAGGTCTACAATTCGACTCAAAGCCCATTTCCAAGGACTGGTCAATTCATTTTTAATTAGGACTAAACGCCCTATATCGATTGATTCAAGATGCTGAGTCTTAGACCACTTATCACACTGATAAAAATTATGCAAGTACTCAGATGTTCAACTTCTCCAAAAGCTTTGATGCGGTTTCTGAACAAGTTGCCAGCGAGATAACCGAGACAATGAAAGATGCAATAAGTCTGGATCTGGGATTGAAGTCAAGGGTTCTAAAGTCAACAAATGACCCAGAATGGGTACTTTTAAACCATTAGGATTGCTACTAAGCTTACAAAGAAGTAGAAAATTTGAAAAGGGCTTATATCTGACACAACACGGTTAGATTAGGTTAGGTTTAATTGTTAGTGGGCCATAACAGTCCCTCCACTGTGACCTTAAGGTCTATTGTGGTTCACGCCTAATAGCCTATATTGTGCCCAACAAAGCCAGTCTCCTGCAGAGGTTAATATTTGCGGGCGACAGTTGATCCAGGTCTTCTGGTGCAAGCTTTGTCTTGCCACAGAGCATGTGTCTTGTCCTGTCTGCAGCAAGTGCTCTGCTGTTTCGTCACTCTCCATACACAGCCGGCACTCAGTTTCCTGACCAACTTCAATTTAGTGCATGTGGTGACGCAAGTGGCAGTCTGCTGTATACAGGCCGACTAGAGTACTAAGTTGTCTGTTTAGCTCTAGAAGTTTTTTAGCTCTTGACTCTGACAGGCCATTTATGAAGGCCTTAGAGTGAGCTAATCGTGGCACATTTTGCCATTGCTGGATTGTCATTCTTGCTGTCCAGGTCTTTAAGGTGTGTTTTGCTGTGCATGATGATATCCCCAGCACAGGTTCTGGTCTGATGAAGTCCCCCTGGGCACCACTCCTGGCAAGCACGTCTGCCGCAACATTGCCATCATGGTCCGAGTGACCCGCTATCCAGACCAGCGACACCTCATTGCAGCTGCCCAGTTCATTGAGGGCAGATTTACAACTCCATACCGTTTTTGAATTGCAACGGTAGGAACCAAGAGCCTTTATTGCAGCTTGGCTATCTGAATATATTTTTATCGATTTGTGTGTGCACTGGTTTTGTATAATTCCCTTGCACACATCTCGATGGCGTACACTTCTGCCTGGTGTATGGTTGAGTACTTTCCGAGGCTAGTTGATAGTTTAGCATTGGTGTTGCTCCCATATGCGCTGGCTCCTGCCCCCCTATCGGTTTTGGAACCGTCAGTATACCAGCAGAGATCAGCCCTCAATAGGGTCGTTTGATTTCGTTCCCAGTCCTCCCTTTCCGGAAGGATGGTCTTGAAAGACAGATCTCTACTGATCTTTGTAGGCATCAAGTCTGAGACCATTGCCAGAATCTCATGACCCTCATTGTCATCAAGGAGTCCGGACCCTCCCAGACTGTTTTCCTTCGGCATGCTCTCAGCCGTTTGTTTTAATCTGTATGTTGTCCACCTAGCCTCCCTCTCCAGCCAAATGTGAATAGGTGGAATATTTAGGAAGACCTCCAGAGCGGCTGATGCAGCGGTGCTTATTGTTCCTGTTATCATCAGGCAAGCTTGTCTCTGTAGCTAAGCCAGTTTGGCCTTCGCGATACCACAAAGTGCCTTGCGCCACCAAACTATGGCTCAATATGTTATCATTGGTCTGATAACCACTACATAGAGCCAGTACATCTGTTGGGGGTTTGTTCCCCAGTTATCTCCATAGATTCTTCAGCATGTCCACAGGGTCAGTTTAGTTCTGCGGATTACATTATCCAATTGTACGTGCCAATTGAGCTTCTTATCTAGGGTAACCCCCAGATATTTTGCTTGTTTCATAAATGGAATCGTTTCCCCCTTAAGAATATGTGCTTTTAATTTGTCCAACCTTCTTCTGGTAAATGGAACAATGATCGTTTTGCGGGGGTTCACAGGCACCTGTTTCCTCCGACACCAGTCATTCACTACATTTAGTGCCTCTGGAAGAGTACTTGCAAGTTCCTCCTCGGATTTGCCTCTAACCATTATAACAAGATCATCAGCATATGCCTGGACCTCAACCTCCCACAGCCCCAGGATACCCAGCAAATCGTCCACAAAGAGGGACCTAAGCAGGGGGGATATAACTCCCCCGTGAGCGCACCCCCTCGCAATCCTGAAGCTGACGACCTCCCCCTGCAACGAGGTAATAACGAACCGATTGTGAAGCATGCTTCCGATCCAGTCACAAATGGTAAGTTCCACCTCATTTTTAATTAGAACTAACCCACCTATATCGATCGATTCAAGATGCTGAGTCTTAGACCACTTACCACACTGATAAAAATTATGCAGGCACTCAGATGTCCAATGTCTCCAAAACTCTTGATGCAGTTTCTGGACAAGTTGCCAGCGAGATAACCGAGACAATGAAAGATGCAACAAGTCTGGATTTGCGATTGAAGTCAAGGGTTCTAAAGTCAACAAATGACCCAGAGTGGGTACATTTAAGTAATTAGAATCGCTACTAAGCTCATAAAGATGTACAGCATTCAAAAGGGCTTATATCTGACACAACACAGTAGTAAACTCCTCAAAGGTCAAAGCCTAGTTACAAATTACGTGAGCCATATTATGGGTCTTGGCCGGTTTATACCACTTTCCTATAACCCACCAAAATGTGGAGCAGAAGGAGGATTGAAGTGCCAAACTATGGCTTCCTTCTCTGCAGCAGCTTACATACAGGAAATAATTTCTCGATGGGCTCCCACGATGTTTGTCCCACATTCACTGAAGATGTGAGAACAACGACCACACCTACTAAGGAAGCGTCGAAGTGCAGCGAGGAACATGTCTGTCAAAAGATCGGAAGCTAGTTCCAAATATACCGCCTTGGTGGCACAACAGACATAAATAAGCTTTGCCTACCTTTAGCGGCGTCTATATATAATGACCAAAAAAGGTCCACCATCATCCACATCAACAGAACTAAAGGGTTTTAGTTGACTTACACGGAATTTAGGAAGGTTAGCCATCGGTGGCTGTAACGACAAAGAATGTAAACGAAAACATCGGTAACATTTAGAAGGGTAATTTCTAGGGTAATTTCTAATAACTTTAGGAGCAAAAAGTATCCAGAAGTTTTGCTGCGATAGATACAGGGTGGTATTAACTCCTGGGTGATTGAACTGATTATGAATTTGGGAAATCAACAATTCCGGAAGGCAATGAGACCCAGGCAACAGTGCAGGGTGTTATGTTTCGAAAGGCAACGAAGAATATTTCAACCTTCCGCCAACACGTAAGATGCTTTCTTCATCGAGGAATGGCGAAAGACGTTGAATCTGTTTCGGACAAGTCTCTCCTCCCTGAACCTTTGACATTTCTGAATTAAAAGTTACAGTTTGAACTATCTTGAAATGACAAACAAAGCATGATGCAGCTCAAAATCACTCAATACTAAAGTATCTCAATGAGCAATTCTCTGACACTCATGTACAAGGTGAAGACAATAAGCATTGATGTATTTTTTTCGTAATGACGAGAAACGACTAGATAATAAATCAACTTCAAACGGCTCTTGTGTCTGACATAACAAATTGACCTTACGAACTTCAATTTCAATGAGTTCAGACAATGACACAGGAACAGTAGAGTGTGGCCATGATTTGCGGGGAAGTTTAAGAAATACTGGGCCCGCTCACCATGGAGCAAAATTGACAAGATCAGCCGGTAACAATCAATGCGAAGCCACATCAGCTGGATTGTCCCCAGAAGGAACATGGTGCCAATATTGAGGTGAAACATGCTACTGGATATAAGCGACACGATTTGGGATAAAAGTCTCTCACTTGTGAGGTGAAGACCGAATCCAAGGTAATACCACTGTTAAGTTACCCCATGCAAAACTTGATCAATTTGGATACTACTACAAGTTCAAACTATAAACTTCACGCTTTAGATTTTCTGATAAAATGGTTAATTTTTGTGATCTTACCTTACAAATCGGTTCCACAAGGTTCGGTTTTGGGCTCACTTTTTTTCAACCTGTTCATCAATGATCTCAGCACTGTGATCCGCATACCACACCTTTTATATGCGGATGACATAAAAATCCTCTTGTCATTTGAATCAAACGTCGACTGATTTGTTACAAAAAGGCCTAGACAAGATCACAGAATGGTGCCTTACCAATGGACAGAAGATTAGCGCTAAGAAATGCAGGGTAATGACCTTTTCAAATAAGAAGTTTCCTATTTCTCATCCCTACAATATTGGTAATCAGTCTCCTGAAAGTGTCGAAATTAGTTCGTTAAGGGTTATCTATGATAGTAATCTATGCCACCATCACATTACAAATGCTGTTCCTTCAGCAATGAAAAGCTCCAGATGCTTTAGACATACTGATACTATATGTGCACTCTACAAAGCACTTGTGCTACCTAAATTATAATATGCCAGTATATGCTGGTCTCCCTCATATGGTTGTTATGACTCGATGCTGGATGGGTCCAGCGTAGATTCCTCAAATACGAGGCCGGGTCAATAAGCCCGTGATTTTTTGAATGAAACACAGGTTTTTTGACAAAAAATCATTTTATTTATCAACATAGTCTCCTTTGAGCTCTATACACTTCGTCAACAACGTTTCTCCAATTTTTTTATCCCTTCCAAAAAATAAGATTTGTCGAGGTCCTCAAAATAGGTATTTGTTTGTGAGATGCTTTCATCATGGAGTCAAATCTCTTTCCGCCGAGCCATTTCTTTAAGTTTGGAAACAAGAAATAATCACTTTTTTTTTAAATTTCAACAACACAACACGAGGGCTCATAGCCTAAATACAAGGAGGAAAGAGGCAACTTGTTAATTCTAGACTTGAAGGTTTGGAGGTTCGGAGGAGCAGGAAAAACATGTGCCGGCAAGGAATTCCACAACTTGGAAGTCCTCGGGACAAAAGAGCGGGCATAACAAGATGTTCTATGTCTCGTGACCTGGACAGTAAAAGGGTACATTCGCTTTGTTCCCCTGGTAGATCTGTTGGGGGCAGCAGGTGGAGGAACTATGGAAGAAAGCTCCTCTGAGCAGTGCCCGTGCAGATATCTATAAAAGAGAGAGAGGTCACCAACGGGCACGTTGGTGGGCAAGGGATGGCAGCCTTTGGGTGAGGGTAGGGTCACTGATGAGATGTATAATCTGAATGGAGTCCAGGATAGCGAGTGTAGAAGCGGCAGCGGAACCCCAGATGTGGGAGCAGTATTTGAGGTTTGACCTTATCTGTGAAGTATATAAGGTATAGAGATTAGCTGGTGAAAAGTATTTGCGAGCCTGGAAGAGGAAACCTAATTTCTTAGCAGCCGCTTCTGCAATTGATGTGCCATGTTGGTGCCAATTGAGATTTCGGTCCACAGAAATGCCAACAAGTGAAAAGGACTCATTACTTTGAATAACTTGGTTGTTCATTGTGATGGGTCTAGGGCTGGTGTATCCCTTATGAGATAGACAGCAAGACTGAGATTTGGTGGAGTTGAATTGTAAAAGATTTCTACTTCCCCAGACCAATATTTTTTGGAGATCCACAGAGACAGAACTCTCCATGAGTTTGCGATTCTAATCTAATTGGGCTAAAGAGACAGGTTTAGAATATTGTATATTTGAGTGGAGGGTGCTCTCGTCTGTGTAACTGATATGAGTTGGATGTGCTAGAGTGGAGGTCATTGATGTGGAGAAGAAACAAAGTAGGGACTAAAGCTGAACCTTGAGGAACTCCTGCATTAATTGGATACAGTTTAGTGGAATGGCCATCCACAACAGAAATTCTCCGGTTGGAGAGGAAATTTGCTGCCCAGGTACAGAATTTTGGTGGTAGGCCATAGGCCGGAAGTTTATTAAGCAGCGCTGTGTGCCAGACCTGGTCGAATGCTTGGGGCTAAATCCGGAGAATAGGGCGGATGAGGGAGCATTTAGCCCAATTTATGCAATTTCGCCATGGAGACTACATATGTGTGCACCCTTGCATTGCCTCGGTGGAAAAAAACTTTTTTCTTGGCCAAATGCGGTCGTTTTTTCTTCAAATCGTCATTGAATCGGTCCAATAAGTTGGTATAATATTCACCATTGATTATTCTTCTCTTTTGAAGGTAATCAAAGTGGATTATACCACGTGCATCCCAAAAAACGGTCGCCATGACTTTATTGCCTGACAAATCCACCTTGGCCTTCTTCGGCGCCGATTCGCACGGAGAAACCCACTGTTTTGACTGCTGCTTAATCTCTGGTGTGTTGTGGTAAATCTATGTTTCGTCCACGGTTACGAAACGGCGCAAAAACTCGTCCCTATTGCGGTTGAACAACGCCAAACACTCCTTCGAAGTTGTCACATGATTGCGTTTGTGGTCGATTGTGAGCAAACATGGCACCCATCTAGCGGATAGCTTTCTCATACCCAAGTGATCATGAAAAACCCAAACCACTGAGCTATGTGATATGCCTATGGCTTGCACAATCTCCCGGACTTTAAATATCCGATCGGCCAACACCCTATCGTGCATTTTTTCTAACGTTTCACTCCTTCGAAGTTGTCACATGATTGCGTTTGTGGTCGATTGTGAGCAAACACGGCACCCATCTTGCTGATAGCTTTCTCATACCCAAGTGATCATAAAAAATTGAAACCACTGAGCCATGTGATATGCCTATGGCTTCCACAATCTCCCAGACTTTCAATATCCGATCGACCAACACCATATCGTGAGTTTTTTCAGTTGTTTCGGGTGTAGCGACCTCAACTGGACGTCCAAAACATTCGGTGTCATTTGTGCTCGTATGGCTGCAACGAAATTCAGTAAACCACTTTTTTACCATGGAAATTGATGGTGCAGAATCGCCATAGTATTTATCAAGCTTAGCCTTGGTGTGAGTGATGCTTTTTTTTCAGAAAAAATAATGTTTGATGAGCACACGAAATTCACTTTTTTCTATATTCGTTATAACTCAAGAGGTTGTCTGCTTTCAATGGCTATCTAACACAAACTAAATCACGCAACTTGTTCAAAATTTGACAGGAGTCAACTGACAGATGCTTGTTGATAGGAGCAGTGTTGCCCTTCCTGCGAAGAGGCGGGAAATTCAAAAAATCACGAAGTTATTGACCCGCCCTCATACGTAAGCTTTCATAAGAGTGGAAGCTACCCTGAACAAGGATAGCCTCTGGATATTTTGTTGGCAGATTTCAGTACGAGTTCCAATTACTTAACAATAATAACAATTATTTTTAAATTAACTAAACAGTTAACTTTTTATGTTCCATCTCCTGGTCCTAGTTTACGATCCTATCCTACATTCCGCCTACCTATTCCTAGAACAAATGTTCTAATAAGATCACCTTTATACACAAGCATGGAAAGGTGCAATAGAATCTCTGTTGATATCTTCATGCCTGGTATCAGCTATAAAAGTCTTTACTTTTATAGCTGCTGTTTAGGACATTCCTGAATGTGGCTCCATAACATGATTCTTGTTTTCTTTTTTATGACTGTTAATAATTAGCTGATTTTTTTATGCTGTTATATGTAATATGGAGATGATCTCACTGTTTAAATAAATAATAATAAATAAATAAATAAACGAAACTAACTTCGTTAGAAGAAGGGCAGCACAAAGTTGTAAGCGTGAGATTGAAATGTGCTTTAATGGGGCAATCTTGGACTTTGCCATTACTAATGAAACGTGAACACTTCCATCAAATTCGGTAAACCATGTAATACCTCCTCTGTTGACATTTTTTCTCGGGAGGCTTGTCATCTCAGTCCAATCCAAGTGACCAAAGCGTCTGTATTAAATGTTTAGCACAAAAACGTAGGTGGACATAAGAATCCAAAAGGGTCGTATAGCCTGGTTATCTCTCACAAAGCAGTGCGTTTTAACAGTCAACAATTCATTTGCACCAGCAGCGAAATCATCAACGTAAAGATGTCCTTCGATTGTCTTTGCAGCCAAAGCAAACTTCTCACGATTTTCGAACGCCAAGTGCAATAAACAACGAATGGCCAAGTATGGCGAAGATGAAACATCATAGGTGACAGTGTTCAACATGTAATTTTGAATGTGTTCCTCTGATGAGAATCTCCAATGAATTAATTGAAAGAACTTGTGTAGTTCTGTGACGAATATTTGCTGATATATTTGGACAGATGTCACAAGTGAAAACGAATTGAAATAAACGAAACGCAATAAAATGTCACCAGTATCATTCTAAAGCTTAGGCCTAATAAGTAAATTATCATTCAACGACAGTCAATCCAAACTTTTGGCCGAAGCATCGAAGACAACACGAATATAACGAGGAATCAGACTCTCCTTTAAAGACACAGTGGTGCAGTGTAAAATACGTACAATCAGGAAGTTGATCTTCGTGACCAGCTACAAGATAATCTTTCATAAAGTCAATATACAGATTTTGAACTTGGGGTTGATGTGAGAGTCAACTCTCAAGAGCTAACAATCGACAGTCAGCAATTTCCACAGAACCTCGGAATGAAGGTTTTAACTGAATCCTTGAATGGTTGCACGACACCAAATCGACCCGTACTATCCCTCAAATGGAAATCAATGAAAGATGATGCAGCTTGATCACCTTCAGAAGACAACAGCGTTATCGAAAGTACCTACTCTACCTTTCAGAATGCCCTAATTGACTCATCTAAGGAGGGTTCAAGAGAAACAACATACGAATGAAGAGAATCTGCGGCAGATGATGACACTGTACCCAACAGTATCCACCTAAGGGCAGTATTCATAGCAGATGGACAGTCACCTTGACCTGGTAAGAAACCTTCCCGAATTATGCTTGGGAAAACATCTGCCCTCAACAACATATCAACGAAACCTGAAATGTTCCAATTTGGATCTGCAAGGGACAACAAGTGACTCAGGAGTAGACAATTCAACTTAAGGCAATTTGCCACAAATAGTTCGAATTACGACTTGCCCTAAGGGCGCGGTGGAGGGACTGGAATAGCCCACTCACAATAAATCTAATCTAATCTAATCTACGGCAGTCTGGACTTCGAAGACGGAATCCAATGACCCAACTGGGCAGACAGTACAATTGATAACACCACGAGATGCATTGAGAATAACATGACCCAGGCAATATATAGGAATTGACGACTTGCCCACAGGTAAACCCAAATGTTTTCTACAGCAATCAGTCAAAAAACTAACTTGACTTCCGGAGTCACACAATGCAGCGGTAAGTTGGTAGTTTCCCCACTTATCCCGAATCTCCAACCACTTGTTTCGAACTCCAACCGAATGGTTGCTAGTGATACAATTTTGACGAAACAGTGACAGATGACAAGAAGGTAGTTGGACTCGCTCAGAATGTGTGACCCCTGACCAAGTTACTTGAGACTGGTCATGAGATTTTGACTTCTGCAGCAGCCAGGAGCTTTGAGGCGGCTTTGCAAAGTGCAAGAACGAGTTATGTGGGACCGAACACTGTCCACATATTACCGACGATGTGCAAATCTTAAGAGAATGATCACTATTCAAACATTTTAAACACAAACGTGCAGTTTTAACAGCTTCAAAATGCCTGAAAAGTGACAATTCTAAAAATGAAGGAGAATCAAAGATAAAGTGCACTTTTGTACAATAAAAACAAATCCTAGATAACTTCTCTGTGGAAGCTACCAATGTATGGGGCCTTTTCGAAGCAGCGGTAACTGCTGCTTTATTGCCATAATTTGATTTTTGAAAGTGAGAACTCAAAGCCCGACAATACAAAGCTGATTCCTCTAAAGCTTTACACTGATCTGACAAAAAATCCTTTAAATCGACAAATGTTGGGAAATCTCCATGTGCAAACTTCAACACAAAATTTCTGCGAGAAGCATCCAATTTCTGTAAAAGCAAATTAAACAAAGCGAAGTCCCACAAATCAAGGTCTTTATACTGATCCAAAGCTGTGGTATTTTCCACAAAAATATTTAATAGATTTCGCAATGCTTGAGGCGAATCAGAACTATTAATTTTAGGTGCATTACACAGATTCTCCCTATAAAAAGTTGCTAAAACTCTCTCATTCTGATATCGATCAATGAACAAATTAAAGGCTACAGAATAATTTTCAGATGTGGGTGCTAAATGTTTTACTAATGAAGAAGGTTTTTCGACAATGTGGATCGACAATGTGGATATCAGAAACTTTTCGATATCACTCAAAGAATTATTATGATGTGTCAAAGCAGTAAGCAAATCATAATAAGAAGTCCAATCTTTTAAGGAATCGTCAAATGATGGCAATTGAAGTTTTGGTAACCTAACAGTAGGTGAACGATGCAATTCCTGTTCATTTATTTTTGAAACTGACTTGCTCGATGCCAATGACTCATCTGACTTACTTCTAGATTTTATCTTACCGGATTCAGGAACTGAGAAACCAACCGACCTAGCTGCCTCAATTTAAAAAAATACCATATCAGTATATACCACTAATTGATTAAGGACAGGTAATTGATGTGAAGATTCATCGATTAAAGTTTGTTCATTCATAGCCTCAAATTTCTCATAAAACTGTGATACTTGTTTACTCTTGTCATCGTTGGACGTGTCTGCCAAATTTCTTATCGATTCCAAAAGCAACAAGAATTGATTGCACTAACAATTGTTTGAAGACGCCGCGCTCTGGCTCTAGCACGCCTACTACAGACAGACCTCCCAAAAGGACCAAGGCCGGAACACCGGCGCAGACTGGCACGTATAGGGAGGCTGCGGAGGGCCTCGGGATGGCGGTGATTGACAGACGCCATCCTGAGGTCACCCTAGACCAGGGGAAGGCGGACCTGATCCAGGCTGCGGTGGTAGCTGCGGTGGACTCTCTTCAGGAAGGGGAGAGCCCGCCTCAGTTCCACCGGGCACGCCTGACGGGGGGCATCCTCTGGATAACCTGTGCCGGCCCACAGTCGCGGGACTGGCTGCGGAAAACGATCGGGGGCCTCGGTCAGATTTGGGAGGGGGCGGACTTGACAGCCGTCGAGCCCAAGGAGCTCCCAAAGAGACGCAAGGTCCTCGTACGGATTCCTGACACGGTCGCGCAGGAGACGGTGATCAGTAGACTTAAGATCCAGAACCCTGAACTGGGGACACAACACTGGTCGGTTCTAAGCAGGAAGGCAGAGGAGAAAGCACAGACTCTCGCCTTCTCAATCGACCAGACGTCTTACAGAGCCCTTAAAGGAACCTCCTTCAAGGCATTCGGTTGTAAACATAGACATGTCTGACTAAAAAACAATAATGCAGACTCTACAAGAATTCATTTATTTCAAATAAATCCAACAAATGTAAATTTAATGAAGGCGAACAAATTCACAAATCTGTAAGATGTTTATGGCGTGCAACTAGTGACAGGCAGAATGATTCATTTAAGTGAGTCGACTAACACGATTCAATTCACTGAAATGAGTCGATTCACTGATATATGTTAACTATTTAGGTATATTGTTATTAACTTACTTTTTCAATAGTGGCAGACTGTTTTCTTAAATATGTCGGTTGGGTGGGAATTTCAAAGTTTAGGTGCTCTATGAGGGAACGAGTATTCATAGCAAACGGTTCATCAAGTGGGTTTTTAACACCAAAGACACGGACTTTTTGACTTAAACGAGTTTGTCAACTATAGCTGGAAGTAAGCAGCAAAAATTAACAATACTACCGTTTCTAGATGTACTAGTTATTAAAAAGAATCACTCTAGAATTTGATGTCCACAGGAAGGAAACCATCACTCTTGTTACATTCCAAATGACTCACATCATTCTTTTGTACAAAAAACGGCTAGTAAATAGATTAATCGGATTTTCCTTTAAGTAAAAGTAGATGTAGCAGAGAATTAGAATACATTAGGTACGTGGATAAATATAACGGATACTTAGTTTGCTTAGTGGAGATATTAATTAATTAATAGACATAGAACAAAGAAAATAAGAGCTTCAGTCGTTCAGGGGTAAGAATGTGTGCCTCTGAACCAAAGGTTTGATCCCAGGGTTCTCCTTTCACTTTTCAGTACATACTGAAACATTAACATCAACCGAGGCTGTGGCATTGTTTTTGAGCAAGTTGAATGTTGGCACCCTCCACTCTTCGGAGGGGGCGTAAATCCGTCGGTCCCGTGTCCATGAGATGTTGGGCACGTTAAAGATCCTTACCCACCTTACACAAAGGCAGGGGTTCTGCTAAATTTCCGGCATAAACTGTTCCCTGGCGTCGGTGATTGGCCATAGTCTCGGAAATAGACAGAGGCTAAAAAAAACGAGTACACTTCAGTTCAGAGGCACATGTTCTTAGCATTGAACCACCGAGACTCTAACCTAACAATGAACTTAATCGATTCATACTAGGCTTCTGCAAGTGAACAATTGGTTAGGATGTATTTGTGACTTGCATAAAGAGTTGGAGCCAAATAGGGTTGCTTTGCATTCTTTATGTATGCAACTGATTGATGAGATTTTTCGGAAATTTGAGGGTTCATCAGCTTCCGGTGTTGATTTTGCTGATCGGATAAATAATACCTGTGCGCCGTCGCAAACATTAGAAGAAGCTTTTGGGGGTCAGTTCAATGAATTTCGCGGAGGTACTACTGTTGGACAGCATTCTGTTACCCAAAAGTCTGAGTACCTGACCCAGTGTTTGGTTTAACTTGCTCCCATGTTGTTGGTTCTGACCCCAATATCACCAGATGGAACTTGAGATTAAATTGTGATAGTAATGTTATGTAGTTTATGGAATGACTTCACGAAATGTGTAAGTCGAGGGGTGTCTCAATGCACGTTTTATCTAGGTCCACTTCGGAGCCATTTGAGGGAAATGCACTTACTTGGTTACGTTTGGTATAGACACATCAGGAGTTGCGGTGAAATTGAGGCACGTCTTAGGTCCGACTTCTTACTGTGTGACTACGAATGCTGTTTGTGGGACGAAATAAATCGCCGAATACAGGGTAGTGAGTAGAAAAATGTCTTTGTCGCCAAAATCGAAAATTTGCCTGGCAGGTTGGCAGAAAAACTTATCAGAGGCTAAAAGGGTACATATAATCAAGTGTAGTCTTCCACACTTTAAACTCAGTTTGCGATTTATGAGATTACCTTGATCAGTGAACAGTTTGTCGTGCAATTTGAGAGACTGATTAAAACATTTCAGCCTCCTCACTCGATACAAGTAAAATATTTGAACCCAATCTCGCTTATCATAGGTCACGCATGTCACCTAGATTTTTTCAAGTAGTAGATCCTCTGTATGCTGTTGCTTCTGTGTGGAATGTTGAGGTGGGTCACCGGCATTCTATGTGTTCATCTTCAAGATGTTAGAATTATGGCCAGACTGGTCACATCTCCAGGCATTGTTCTGTGGTAAAAGCTTTGCCACGCTGTCCTTGTTATCGGCCAAATCGAACATGTTCAAAGTGTTCGGGAAACGATTCCGCAGGTGGCGAAGCGACCGGCATGCACACTCACACATAGTAGGTTCAGTCGTTCGAAAGCCAGCATTCGATAACCACTTCACCAAGTGCGCCCTCGCTTTTATTTTGTGCAATGTTGACGAGAGACCTTGAAACAAAGCAGAGTCACCCCAAAAACTAGTTAAGAGACAGCTACTGATGAAGACAACTTCGTTGTCCAAATAGGTCTCTAGCGCATAACTCTGTTATTCTTTTTGTGGTTTTTGGGGTGATTCTCCTTTTTGTTTAGGTTTCCAGCCACAGTGTCCAACCTCAGTCTTTTACGAGATACCTTATTTAAATGTTGAGGTTTTAAGAGTAAAAGTTTTAGGTCTATTGGATTTTGGTGCATCTGGTCAAGTCTGGGATCTCGGGGTATTGAGTTTTTAAGCAATTAATTTCAGGTTGAGGCCGCCGGATATCTCATGTCAGCGAATGGACAGTATTGCACTGTTCTGTGAAGCTACGACGTTGCTTTTCGAACGAAGAACAAGGTTAGGATTATTGATGTTCGTATTCCAACTGTTTGAGCTACTTTGATTTTCGGCACCGATTTCTGCAAAAAAATTGATATTGTCCGGACATTTGTCACAGACAATGGACTTTGACTGATACCCACACAGTCAATATTAGCTCAATTGTTAGTAGTGCGAGTTTACCGTTTTTCAACATCAAGACAACTTACAGAACTGCTTGATTCAGCTTTTATCAATATTCTGACTGTTGTAGGCTGTGCAAAAGAAGTTGAACATGTTATAAAAATGAACTCTGATCCAAACAAACAGCAGTATTACCGAATTTTGCCTGCTCTACAGAAATTTGCTAACGCGAAGTTGGCTGGGATGCTTGAAAAAGGCATTGTTGAATCATTGTCATCCCTGTGGGCATCTTCCATAGTAATGGTAAGGAAAAAAGACGACACAGGTTCTGCGTAGACTTTCGACAAGTAAATCAAGTCACACAATGGGATGCTTATCCTTTACCTGGTGTAACACTGATTCTTGGCCGGTTGAGGGATGCAAAATTCTTGTCATCGCTCAATATCAAGAGTGCATATTGGCAGATTCCTCTTAGTGAACAGTCTAAGCCTATCACCACTTTTATCGTCCCTTTCTGTTTCAATTCCGACGCCTTCATTTTAGTTTACATAATGCACTGGCTACCCGGTAGCGTTTTATTGACACAGTAATAAGCAATGACTTGGAACCATACCTATTTGTCGCTAGACGACATCGTTATTGCCATCAATGATTTTGACAAACATTTGCAAGTTTTGCAAAAGGTTCTTGATCGTACCAAGTAATGGGTTGTCCCGATTTTAACTTACCTTTACAAATACAAAACGATGCTAGTGACTATGGGCTTGATGCTATGCTAACTCAGAGAATGGATGGAGATAAGAAAGTTATCACCTATATCAGTCGTTCCCTTACTGCTTCTGAAGGAGAATACACCACGACTGAGAAGAAATGTCTTGACGTAGTTTGGGCGATTGAGAAGTTTAGACCTTATGTGAAAGGCATTCATTTTATGATAGTAATTGACCATTTGGCCCTATTTTGATTAAACAAGCTGTATAAGCCTACCGGCTGTCTCCCCCCCTGGAGTGTTCACCTTCAGCAATATATTTTTGATATAATTCACCGAAAGGGTAAAGATAATGTTGCTCTGGGTGCGCTGTCACGTAGTGCCCCTATTATAGAAACCATAGATTCTGCTAAGGTTAGATTTCGTACACCGGCTGATTACTGGTGTGGTAAAATATGTCATAGTGTTGTCTAGCACCGCTTACGTTTTTGTGACTGGTGATTTGATGGAAAACATTTATTTACATTTTTTTTCTCTTTAACGTCGGTCTATTTCCGCGACTATGGCCAATCACCGACGCCACGGAGCAGTTTCACCTCACTATCCCAGAAATTTTGCCGAACCCCTCCCTTTCTGTAAGACAGGTAGGGATCTTTAACGTGCCCAACATCGCATGGACGCGGGACTGACGGCTTTACGCCTCCTCCGAAGGGCGGAACGTGCAAACATACAACTTGCTCAAATACAATCCTACAACCTCAGCTGATGTTAATTGTACAGTATGTACTGAAAAAGTGAAAGGGAAAACCTGCGAATCAAACCCGGTATCCCTCAGTTCAGAGGTACACGCCCTTACCACTGATCCACTGAGGCTTTATTAAAAAAAAGTTTGGTACCCAAATTTAGAGTCTCCTGATAGTGGTTGGTGTTTAGTTGTCCCAAAGAATTACAGACGTGATACTATCAAATAGTGTCAAGATCCACCAGCTAGTAGTCTTCTGAGAATTTACAGTACCTATCATAGTGTTGATAATCAATACTTTTGGATACAAATGAAGAGTGATATTGGTCGTTACATTAAAGTGTGTGTCGTCTGTTCGCAGATTGATCTCAAACAGAAAGCTCCTTCTGCTTTTCTTTGTGGTAGACCGGATGTTTCCAAGCTTTTTGACTTGCTAGCCGTGGATCTGGTTGTCCTTTGCCAAAGAGTTCTAGCGGAAATATGTACATCCTAAGCGGACATGATTATTTTAGTCAATTTTGGTCATAAGATGACTATCTGGAGTTGTTGATCGAACCTCTATAGTTGATGATGAATTCGATCATGACAACAGTCAGAATGTCAAGTCTCTAGCTTTTGGGTATAGTCAGCTGCAAGACGGTCAGAAACGCTCGGATAGGGCTTATGAGCGCAGTAGATACACATATAACCTTCGTAGAAGGAACATACAGTTTCCGGTAGGGGACTGAGTCTGTAGAACGTACTTTGTTTAGAGTGATGTGGCAAACTATTTTACCGCGAAGCTGGCGCCTAAGTTTCTGGGACCTTTTGCTGTTCATAAACATGTATCACCTTGGACGTATGAACTCGGGGATAATAATGGTGTTTTGGTATTTGGAACGCCAAGTATTTAAAGCCTTGTTATGTCCCATCAGTCTGCCGAGATCTAAGTCAAGTACCATAATACTTTTGTTTGTGTGTGTGTTGTGAGTGTGTGTTGCATCATGGGATGGTTTTGAATGTTTTTTCATCAACCACAGACTTTTATTACTTTTGTTTGTAGTTTTCTGACTTCTTGACATATTGCCAAAATATGGTATTTCTAGCGAAAATTTCTGCATTGAGGGGGAGTCGTTATACGGTCTATTTTTGTACTAGCCTTCGAGAAGAGACAAATTTCATAAAATGGTTGCAGAAGTATTAAACCTTATATTCATGGATTTATACACTTATCATTGCAAATCATGGAGTAAAGTTTATTTGGCCATTTTTACCTTTTTCTCCCGAAAACAGATCCACCTGTATGTAAAGATTAATCGCAAAAGTATATGTTGAATGTGGTTTATCTGAACAGTATTAGGTTTACTTTGTTTATGTTCGTAAATTTTATGCAGTACTTTTAAAAGATTTTCAGTCTATTATAGCGGGATTCTTTTAGATGTGTTGTATCATTTAAATATGTAAAATTTCGGGACGCAGCAAGTGCATTATGGTAGCGAATTTTCATTAAATGCTTCAAATCTGCATAACTCAATCAAAATAACTTTGTTATTTTTTGAGATACAAATTTCTTTTCGGAAAAATTGTTTTTTTTTTAATTTAGAAAAACTGCTCCGATGGTCTGGCTAACGAACTCATCCAAGCCATTTATAAAGAAAACGATTCTTGCCGAGTTTCATCAAAATTGGTTAATAACTTTTTGAGGTATTCCGTATATATATATATATATATATATATATATATATATATATATATATATATATATATATATATATATATATATATATATATATATATATATATATATATATATATATATATATATATATATATATATATATATATATATATATATATAAACATATATAAACATATATAAATTCAAACGGACCTTGGTTTCGGGTTCTAGGGGATCAAATTCGCGCTCATTTAAAAAAAAATTTGCAAAGTCTCACCATCGATTAGCGAATTCTTTAAAATAAAAATTCTCTAAAATAATAGGTTTTGAATAATGAACGTAACACATATATGTGTTTAGATTGTTAGTAATTGTTTCTTATTGCTAAAACTCCACGTAAAAATCCGAGATTATATTAATAACATACAGTGCAGAGCGACTTGATTAGAGCCGAAGAGCAGAGGACAGCCAGTCAGTGTTCCCAGCATGTTATTTGGTTTTAAATTGTAGTTAAACTTTCTAGGTGCCACCAATGCTGAGTTAAATTAGTGGTGTTTCGTGTAAAACCGTTGAATATTCAATTGTTGAAACATTTTTATCCCGTTTTTTTAGTACTCAATTATGTATTCTACTAGTTTTCCGGACCATGTTATTTTCTTCGCGTTATTTCTGTCTAAGTAAATGTAACTATTTCATGTTGCAAATTTATCTATAAAATGTCCTTGAGGTGTCTAGATAACTTTGGCATGAAATAAGAAATTCCAAGATAGTGGAATGTTTTTTGGAGACTTTTTCATGAGAAAAGAAACATATACCTACCATAAAATTAGCTTCGGGAAAAACGGGAGAACATTCTGAACCTCCAAACGAATAACATTAAAAAAACATTTCTCAACGCAAGCAGTATAAGTTAAGTATTAGTGTATTTATAATTCTTGCTCACATATCTGATTTTGTAATGTATCAATGTATTCATATACAGGCAGGTCACATAATAATCCAATCTTATTTTACATTTTTATTTGATTTAGGTTATATTACAGGTACACTTATATGCATGTTTTACAGTATATAGGCGAATTGGATTCTTATTTGTTAATAATTTCTGGTTCAATAATTCGTTATTTGGTTACCATTCCCTAGCAATTGCCATTGTTCTGTATTGTTACTAACAATTCGTAACCTGACTATTAAACCTGGTTTTGATTTGGAAGTAAGGATTGTTATTTTGTGTAGTTTTCTGTTGTTCGATTCCCTTCTTTTATAGTTTCCTACTAATATTAGTTAAAGGAAAAAAGAAAAACATAGAAACTACTCGAATGCGATAGGAAAATAATTAAATCTCTTGCTCTCCGCTTTGCAGCTGTGTGTGTTGCACTATTGACCGTTAGCCGGCGTCGCCCATGCAAAATTTGATGATGGCTAGTAAAAACAATTTGGCACGCCTTCAAACTAACCCGTAAAAAGAGTGTTTAAAGTTACAAAGGACCCTTCTTTGTTCGAAAAAGGTTATGTGATGAACTCATTGTGCTCTCAGAAAATTGATGGTGCCACTGATCTGGAAGAGATCTTAGAAATTAATTTCAAGTTTTTAGCTGATCCTAAGTGTTTTAAATGGAATTTTCAAGAAGCTGCTTATGTTTTAGTCAATAATTATTTACTCTTTGGCATAGCAACGTTCACCATTGCATGCTTTCTCTGAGGGGGTTAATACAATATTTGTGGGGTGTATATGCGTGTGTGTGGTTGCTTTGTTAAGTCTGTAAGTTTTATATTGTCAAATTAATACTGCTGCATTAACAATGTTGTATTTTATATTTAGATTTGTGTATATATTTGTTATTATTTATTATATTATTATATATGTGTATATGTGTATATGTGTATATATGTTTATATTTATATTTATATTTATATTTATATTTATATTTATATTTATATTTATATTTATATTTATATTTATATTTATATTTATATTTATATTTATATTTATATTTATATTTATATTTATATTTATATTTATATTTATATTTATATTTATATTTATATTTATATTTATATTTATATTTATATTTATATTTATATTTATATTTATATTTATATTTATATTTATATTTATATTTATATTTATATTTATATTTATATTTATATTTATATTTATATTTATATTTATATTTATATTTATATTTATATTTATATTTATATTTATATTTATATTTATATTTATATTTATATTTATATTTATATTTATATTTATATTTATATTTATATTTATATTTATATTTATATTTATATTTATATTTATATTTATATTTATATTTATATTTATATTTATATTTATATTTATATTTATATTTATATTTATATTTACAAATGACGTGTTCTCCACCCAATAGGGTACTTATAGAACTAATAAAGTATTATTATTATTATTATTATTCATCTTCTTCTTCTTCTTCCTCCTCCTCCTCTCTGTTGACTGGGACTGTATCTTAAACGTTTCAAACATAAATACTGTTTAGATACATTTTATGACATTTTGTATGTTTGCTTGGAGAGGTTTGTACCAGTGCTGAAAATTATTCCATCTTCTTTTTCGAGGAGTTAAAGAGTCTTATTTATAGTAAGAAAGCTGCTCATAAAAACTATAAAAACTCCCATAGTTTTTTTAAGATCTCCAGGACTTCAGGTTTCTTTGAGATAAATGTAAAGATCTAACCTAACAACTTTATATTACTTACATAGACAAGATATAATCTAATATTTTCCATGATCCATTTTCATGTTGGAAATTTATAGATCAACCACTAACGTTAACAGTCTTCCATCCCTTATGCTCTATAATGACTTATCTACTAGTAACTCACAAGATATAGCCTTGTTGCTTCTGACTGTAGGGCGATTTATAAAGATCCTACAATTCTGACATAATTTTTGGAACCTGAATCTACAGTTGACATTAACAGCAACATTCTTTCTGGGGAGGAAATTCTGTCTGTGTTAGTAAACTTGTAAACATGTTAATAAAGGTGCTGCTGCAGATCAGATACCTCATATTTTCTTCATAGAATGTTCTTATGCTCTTGCAAGACCTCTCAGTCTTATCTTCATTCTTCACTTGATTCTGGAATTTTTCCGGGTGCCTTTAAAATCTCTGATGCTATTCCTATCTTAAGACAGTAGTCGATCACATTTCATAAATTATAGGCATGCTTGTATCAGTTCTGCCTTATCAAAAGTATTTAACGTGACAGTGTTGCAGATTCTCAAATTTTCCTTCAAACATTTCATTGTTGAACAACAGCATGGTTTCTCTACAGATAGGTCAACTGCAACAAATTAGTTTTATTTTACTAATTATATAATTTTATCATTAGTAAGTGGTGGTGAAGTACACTCTGCCTATACTGATTTTAGCAGAGCTTTTGAATCTAAACCATTCTCTGTTAATTCACAAATTATATGCAAATGGTATTAGAGATCCACAGCTGGCATGACTTCATTCGTATCTTGAAGGCAGAACCACCTGAGTTAAAGTTAGTGGGTGTTACCCTGATCTTATATATGTTACTTCTGGGGTACCAGAAGGTTCACACCTTCAGCCACTTCTATTCAACATTTAAACATTTTCATCAATGAGATTGGAATGTCCTTCAGGTCACCTTATGCTTGTCCTCGCTGTGGCATACAAATCATCTTTATTTCATATAAATAAGTGTTTTATGATGAAGTTTTCCCGTAGAGCTACCTCTCAGTTCACCACTGCAGATTCTGATTATCTCATGGATGGCATGTCCTTAAGGTAGGTTGATACTGTTCGTGATCTGGGTGTTATGTTGGATTCACAGCTTAGGATGTCACTTCACATTGATGCCATTACTTCAAGAGCTGCAAGAATGTTGGGTCTAATAACTAGAATCACTAATCTTTTTAGCAGTGTCCATACACTGACCGTCCTCTACTCATCGATTGTATGGTCTTTATTTAATTATTGTTCAGTGATTTGGTCACCTCCTACACTGGGCATATTGATAGAATTGAAAATGTTTAGCGAAGATTTATCAAAACTTTGTGTTGTAGAAATTCTATTAGCTTTTATAATTATAGTTACAATTTATTGGTTTCTTATTTTGGTCTACATTCCCTCCATACTAGCCGTATTCTCTTGACCTATGTTCCGTTTACAAAGTTCTCAATGGATTTATAGATACGTAGCTGCAATATCCTATTTCGATTCAGAATAAGAGTTTGTCCTCGTACTGTTCATAATCCTGACATGCTGGGTAGTGAATTCCACCAAACTAACTAAGCAAATACAGCCCTCTCGGCAGAGTAGTTGATAGTAGCAACAGTTTTTGTTCGGAGTTTGATATGTTTGGCATGGCATATAGCCCGTTGAGGTCAAATGCACATAGAGTCTTAAATATGTGTAATATTGTATTATTAGCGAATTTTCATTAAGAAAAATTCGCTCATAGAGAGTTCACGATGAAAAGCTTTTGGAAAATTGTTTTCAGATGAGCGCGAATTTGGGTCCCTCGCACCCAAAACCAAGGTCCGTTAATATATATATATATATATATATATATATATATATATATATATATATATATATATATATATATATATATATATATATATATATATATATGTATGTATGTATGTATGTATGTATGTATGTATGTATCCAAGCGATAAGTCAAAAAATACTAAACTGATTTCAATTAAACTTGGCAAAAATCTTGTTTGGGCAAAAATCGAAGTTGTGTTGGTTAATCAGTCTTTATACTCAAGATTTTCCGGTGGAAAATCAGGGAAAACTTTTTTGAAAATGCAATATTTTTGTAAGTGTCAGTGTAATTGGAATGAGACTTTACATGTGGGTATAAATAGTGCAAATAAACGTATGTTGTAAATTTTAAGTAATTTGGTACCAAATTAAAAATAAAATCCAAAAGACATGTTGAAACGACTTAGTGGTTAAAGTCCAATGCCTGGCAAGTAATTGTTATTTAACTGGAGGATTCAATCAATTATTAAAAGACACTATATTTGTAGCTTTATGAGCGACCTCAAAACAGTTTTAGCGCAGCATAGATATATTATGCTGTCATATACTAGAAATGTAAACAAATTCAAGCCAAGTCTCTATAAAAATTATCCTAAACTAGTTTGTTTTATCTTTAAAGTTAAACATAAGACGTCATATAAGGCCGAAAGAGTTGTGGGACGTGTTTCAATGGTAATTCTACTAATTCTGTAATTGTTATGTATACTTTGAATATAATATCCCGGGCATGAAGCCAATCTAAGGTGTCTTGCCAATAAAACCTTTGTCGACGTGTGCCAAGATAGCGCAGGGGTACCGTGCTTGCCTCCTAAGCAGAAGGTTAATTAATAGTGCACAGATTCCATACTTTTTGAACAAGATCTCATTTTTGTTTAAAACGCCTGAATAAGTTTGTCACCTTTGAGTCTGAATTTAGAATTTTGTTATTGTTGATATTGATAAAACCGGTTTGATTAGGTTGACTAAAACGAAATCAGACTGGCTATTAAGAAGGAAAAATAACTGCTAGGTTTATAATTTGGGAGATATTTACTTTACTTTTCTAAATATGAATTAAGTTTATTTAAGTAACATTTACTGACACTGCAGTGACAAACCCAAAAACTTGATGTAAACGACAATAATTACTTAATATGTAATAAAAATAAAACTGTTTATTATTATTATAATTATTTTTAAATTAAATATGTTGGGCAACCATCTCTGGCTCCGACACACTCTGATGTCCACCCAAGATCATTAAGCTCGTACTTTCGCCCCTCTAGCACCATGAGAGCTTGTTGGAGTTCGCCTTCACTACATGTATAGGTCAGTTATAGGTTTTTAAATCACTCATATAAAATAGATGACTAATCCTGCGTCTTACACAGAGATAACCGCGGGTCTTGCGGAGAGCTGCAGTAGCGAAATGCAAAATAGGGGAGGGCTAGGGGAATCTCCCTGAAAGACCCCCCTCCCCCTATATGATATCGATTGTGTAAGGGTTTTGCGACTGCCGGATGTTATGAAAAACTGTGTCTTCCACAACGACATCACCTGTTCTTGCACATCTCGCTGGCGGTTTAGGTACCGCAAGGTTGCTGAACAAACAACGCAACATATTACGCGACGTCGCGTCGTGTCGAACGCGTTCAGTAGTCTATCTAGGCCATGGATAGATTTTGGAGATACTGTCATACATCTTTTGTAACGCTTCGGTCAAACAGCGAATTATCCGTACACGTATCCATTGTTTTCCCGGAACTGCGTTGCTCGCTGAATTGCCCAAATATTGTCCACTGCCCGCAACAATCTAGCATACAAAATCCTGGTCAATATCTTGTAGCAGGAGTTCTGGCAAGTAATTCTTTGGCTGGGATAGGTCGCTTTTCTTTGGGAGCAGTGCGGTCCTTCCTTGGACAAACTACTGAGGAATTTGCTCTCCATGATTCAACCATCGGATGAATATTCGAGCCAGGCGGCGGTGGACAGATTGAAAACTCTTCCACTGAATGGAATAAATGTCGTTTGGCCCCCGGGATCATAATTGCAGCAACCATGAAGGACCTCTGCAATCTCAGCATCAGTGATTGCCGCGCACATCTCTCGTTGCTTGGCATTGCAGTAAGCCGTGAGGTGTGCCATGCCCATAGTGGCTTTGTTAAACTGAGGCCAGCCTCAGATCTTCCTCCAGAAATGTTCGACATGTTGGACATTTAGCTGGTCACTGACAGGTTGCATATGGGGTTGGAATATGCGAGAGGGATTTCATTGAAAGGTTGAGTTATCAGTTATCGCTCTTTCCAACGATTTTTTAACTGTCGCCAATGCCCGTATATTATCTAACGCACGCCTGCTGTTTGATGTTTTGCAGCACTGCTATGCTCAGTGTGTAATGTTTTCGCCTTACAACGGCTGCCACTCGTTGCACGTGCCTAGTAAAGGGCCTCCTGGCTCTTATATATTCTATCACACACTGAATACGGGAGACTTCCTGTCTTCAGATTTTTATTTTAGTTTGCAACTACGTTATGCGTTGCCTCAACTGCCCAGCACTGCGGGAAGTTTCGTCACTGACCTGACGGAACAAGGCTAGAGGCAATAGCGCAATTGGTGGTCCAAATGTCGGCATCCTCCGGAAGTTACACATTGAGGCAGGCATCCCAGTTGGGGTACCTGTTCGGCCGTAAGACTAAATCTTATGTTGATAAAAGCTCTTTGATTCAAGTCATTCTCACTCGCTCCAGCTGTTCTGTGATTGATCGCGGTGGTGTTGGGACCCCGAAGATATTCTCCTGTACCATCTCCTCCGCCGATAGGACACAAACCCGCAGAAGTTGTGCGGAAAACATGCTCACAATGCATGGATATCCACAAAGCGTGCAGCCTATGTATCTTTCCTAAGGCAAGCTGCAGCACTGCAAAAGGTCGTCCACTCCATTCTCATTGCCCGGAGGTTATCAGGCATCCATTCATTGTCCTCTCTACCTTGCCTATGGTCTCCATCCGATCGACACCGGTTAGAGAAGACGTTTGCACTTGCCCTAGTGCAAACAAGCACAGTATTAGGTTGGCACAGGGTGTTGGTCTGCGGTGACCCACACATAATTTCGAAAATCCCAAAGGTAGTTTCGTGCTCAGAGTCACAAACTTCCTGTGATTCTGTAGATATGTGGGCAGTTGCAACGCTGGCTGTACCGGCAGTGCATCTACCAGCCAGACATTAGGGTGAGTTGAGAGGAGTTTAGAAAGGAATAAGGTAATTTGGATAAAGCTATACAGAACATTAGTAGGAAAGAAGACAGGTAAATTGGACGGCGGATTATTATTATTAGTTTATTGATAAATATATTATACACTGAAATACTAAATAATTTTGATGGCATTTACACAATCACTGTCGCTTCATTGGAAAGATAAAAATAATTTTGAAAGTAGTAACAAAATGCGTTTATGTATGTGAGGCAAGCAAAATAAATAATTAACTACAGCGAATGGATAGAAAATCCACAGAGGCATAAGACGTTTAACGGAGAATTCGTTACTTTGGTGATTACACTGAGTGAGTTATTAGAATGTTCATCTCTGTTTAATTTAAGTGTATTACAAATATTCTATTTTAATCCTCTAGTACCATTTAAATAATATGAAAACCTAAGTTAACTTTTAACTCAGATTTCAATATTATGAGTTAACTTATAACTCAAATTTCGATATTCTTTGCAATATTGCGACAGGATTGAACCTTTGGGAAACTCTTACAATAAACAGACATAAACATTTCAAGAAGCTACTCAATGTAATCAGAAAGATTTGAATTGTCCTTAAATAAATTTATTCTTAGTATGACCATTAGCCTGTCTTGTTAAGTCTCTGTGGATGATCCATCCATTTGTTGTATTTCATAATTTTTATTTTCAAATTCATTTATATCTTTATATCTTACTGATGAAGCTACAGTTTATATATATATATATATATATATATATATATATATATATATATATATATATATATATATATATATATATATATATATATATATAACTTATATTATATTATATAGATAACGAGACAGTTTGATGAGAACGTTTTGCCACCAAATATGAAGCAATCTAAGTATGTCGCGTTTATTTCCCATCAGAACACTTTGCCAGAAGTCTCCTGTTGCAGATGCCTGAAAATTATGTAGTGAGTCTACGCCATTAATAACGTAAAATTGTTGGTTTTGTTTTTGTCCTGTAAAAGTTTGAGTCTTACAGTTTTTATTTTTTAGTATGTTCGATGTTGGCGGTCAAAGAGATGAGAGGCGTAAATGGATTCAATGTTTTAATGATGTAACAGCGATAATTTTTGTCACTGCATGTAGTTCATATAACATGGTGCTTCGAGAAGATCCTACTCAGAATCGATTGAGAGAAAGTCTTGATTTATTCAAATCTATATGGAATAATCGATGGTTGCGTACTATTTCTGTTATCCTTTTCTTGAATAAACAAGATCTCTTAGCTGAAAAAATCCAAGCAGGTAAGTTTCAAATATAGTTATAGTAAATAATATGTATTTTCATGAATTATATTTTTGTTTATGTAATGTCAACCAGTTGGATTTGTTGTAGTTGCGGATAAATAAATATCCGTAGATATGACCAATCACCAATACCAGGGAGCAATGTTGTTTAAATAAACTTGGAAGTGTAATGGGACCTCTGTTTTTGTTTGAACCTGTAAGGCGGCATTATTTCTTTCTTCATTTCTAGGCATTGGTAGTTTCTTTGCGTGGAAGCTATCATCGTTCAATAGATTCGTCACTATCCTGCAAAATATTTTGGTGTTTGGTTGTCGTCTTTCTGGGTAGTTGTTTTGATATGAATTTGCAGTTGCCTCAGTATTTCGGTTAGAACGAATATAACATTCCAACATGTCAAAATATTCTTCATTACTGAACATATTGTTGAATAATATTTAAAATAAACAGGAAACAAACTATTTAGTACAACATTTTAAGCAACGTGTTAAATACACCTCAAATTCTTCAGATAAGTAAGAATGACAGTATTCTTAATTGTCGCGATAGTGTTATATCCATAGCAACTTTTCTTCTGTGGTTTTTCAGTTCACTTACGTTTAAAAATCAAACAATTTTCAAAGGCGTCTTCGTAAACCATTAATCTGCTTTTTATTGAGTTTTAGTGAATTTAGTTGTTTACTAGGTTTACCTATTTAATTAAATTATAACAATTTTTTAGGATAATGTTGTAATGTAAAATATCATTTGTAATAATGGGCAGATTGATTGGTGTCCTCAAAGTTCCTATTTTTTTTTATCGTGAATCATGACAGAAAATTATGTTAAAAGTAGAAGTTTATTGTTAGAATCCATGGCCTACTGCTTTTTGAACACTTTTTTGTCATTTGTTTTCTGGTATTGGATTTCATAGCCTACTATCCTCAAAACGATTTTTTTCAAAATTGTCAGTGCAATTACAAGATTTCTCAAGCATGTTGTACATCATTGGAAAGCTCTTTTCACAGGCTATCACGTGAGTAAACAATCCAATATGGCTGCCATAATTAAAAGAAACGTGATACCTGTAGCTCAAAAACAAATGACAATCCAAAGTTGAAAGTAGCACAAAAAGATTACTCTGTAAACAGTGTCCTGATAATGTGCAAGTCTTAGACATGTCAGATCAACGCCTACTTTAGATATTGAAGAAAAAAGAAATCGACAAATTTTGTTTTTTTCGAAATAACTCGAAAGCGAAAAGAGGCAGGACAAAATACAAATCTAGAACGAGCATGGAATTCTACAAAACATTGCTAATTTAACCGTCTCCCTATCTTTAATAATAACGGAGATAGCAATACATTCCCATCCAGTTTGGGACACACTGTATATATTATATAATTATCGGTAGCTGTATTAGTAGCTCATTTAAGTCTACCGTAGAAAGTCCCTTTAGAGCACTCAAACACAGTATTGTAAGTTTTCCTATTGTTGCTCGCTTTATATCTCCTCAAATGTTCTGTGAATACACAAAGCTTCTGTTTCAAGGTATCCAAACACTATTGTGCAGTGTCATTGAGTGGATTTTGTCTTGTCAAACTCATTCTATTTCCTCTATAGGTCTCTTGCAGATTTCTTACCTGCACCCTCCTAATGTATTGTGTCAGTTGTCCAATTTCTTTTCGAAGTAATTCCATTTGCTTATCAACCTTGTGGTTTTTACTAAACGGTGAAAATCAAATAACTTCTTCAATTAGTAGCGGCTGCCGACACAACGCTCGAGCATAGAGACATCACAGGGTGGTTAGGGTAATATATATGTTACTCTAAGTTTTATTCAAGTCCTAGGGTTTTGTAACATGCGCTAGCAACTTCAGCTGCCGTCAGGTTGCATGTTTTACAGTGACATCAGTGCTCAAAGTGGACAATCATTTTGACCCAGTAACATAATAAAATTGTCACAAGTACACCTGTCACTCCAAGGTGCCAGTCAATTAATCAAGAGTAAATAACATAATAATGAACAACCTGAAGGGTTGTCTGTATTATTCTGCTTTAGCAATACTAAAAATATCTCAAATAAAATCATTTGCTACCTTGGTATCTCTGTATCTCTATAACTTTATAAGTCAATAGTTCTCAATGATGGGACAGCAAGGCAAGCAAATAATAACAAGGCCTAAAATTTTACCCATATAATAACAGTTATGTCAACAGAATGCAGGCATAGATAATAAGGTCATACTGTGCAGCTAAGATAACAAATAGAAATGTAAATAGTGCTTACCTAAATCATTCGTGGTTATTTACTGGACGTGAGCTCACATTCGTTTACATTACAATACAATATAAAAGATAATGTCAAGTGCAATTATCGGCTTGAAGAGCAGTTAACGAAAGGTGACAAGTAATCTCAATGTCCTGTTATCAAATTAATTAAGACGTGAAGTGTCTTAGTAAGGTTCAGTTCCTTATAAACAAGGTAACAACACAATCGACAGGTACAGGTCGACAGATTTCAGATTATAATGCGAAGCGTTAATAATCAGGTTATATCTCATTTAAATGTGACTGTTAAATTCAAACTAAAGCTTATATATTTCACTTCTACATAACAATTAAACTCAAACTAGACATGGCAGCGGCAGCTAAGGTAACTACCTCCACTCATAAGATAATAAGATGACAACTAAATGCAGTTTAAAACTGACAGTGACATTGACAATTAACTAGACCACAAATCAACTTAATATGACCGTATTAAAGTGGGTGACATGATACAAAAACTTATCGATAAAAGTTATCTCCTAAATACTGTTAACACGCTCGTACAAGGATAAGTGACACATTTCAACTTATATAGTCATCCTGTAGATTTCCAGTTGACAAGGGGCAAGTTCTGCGAAAACCTCTAGGAAGACCATCAAACACCAGCCAGCCAGCTACAGGTGAAGCGGCCTTCTTTCGTACTGTAAGGCTGCAACCCAAGATATTTGGTTCAGCAGCTAGGCTGCATTGATAAGCGACTATGCCAGACCATGACAGTCTCCTTGATAGTCTCCTCTATGTCACCCATAAATGTTGTTGAGGCCTCATCTCACACTACTAACCACAACTTAATACACCATATGCTGCCTTAGCCATGGATACTTCCACTGCAGCAACTACAACAGGAATCTTAACACTTCTTAAGCGTTAGTAACAAGTGGTAATCACAATAGATGTTCACGCTTCGGAGATGGAACCAGAAGACTTATTATCCTTTCTTTAACATGTTCACACTTTCGTGGCAGGAACAGAAAAGCGATGTTAACTCAACAAAATCCGAATTGGAGAGATACAAAATGGAACCAGCCAAGTAACCAACTTCACGCCTCACACATGTGCAAGTGAAAACCCCAGTCAATGCAACATAAAAGCGCTGACATTGCTGTCCCTCAACTAATAGGAATAGAGTTCAGTTACCAGTCCGCCACAGAACAAAAGAGGCAGCGAACAAGACCTCAAAGTCCCCATACCATTTGGCGACTGTCTAATATCATAAACAAATATTTAACCCCAAGTCACTAAGGGCACTGCCTCATAATAATAATAATAAAAAATACAATAAATTACATGAGTAACATTATGCAAGGTATTTGCTGGCTTAAAGGTTAAAGGTGAACACAGACACAGTCTGTTTTGACCTCATCAAAATTAACTAAACGTAAGTACCATATAAAAAGTTAAAAAAAAATTACATAATAATTTTAATTGCCTAAAAGAAAGATGTTACATCTGGGTCGTAACAACCTGTTCTCCCAGCTTGGCACTCTTTGTCCTGAGGTGTTTTGATTGGATCCTCGTTCGAAATTTTAATACATAGAGCTTCGATTGCTACCCAGTAAATCAGCATACTCAGGTGCTCCTGTGTGTTGGCCTCTAGAAGGTGAGATCGCAGAATTATCCTGTTCAAAAGTTCCAATATGATGGCCAACTTTCTAGATGATCTTAGCATAAGTAATGATGGTGTACTAAGAAAATTAGTTCTTTCATATTCTGCGACTATATGTCTAGTTTCTGTAAACAATTTGTCGATGAGCTACATACTTTTAAATTTTGACAAACCATTTTAAATAAACTTTTTATACCATTTTTCTTTCATATTAAATTTCCAATTACTGCCTTCATTTACTTTCCATATTTATACCAGATTTATAAAAGTTTATACAGAACTGAACCGGTTCATTCTGACAATTACTTCCTCACTTGGATGGATATATTCAGAGAAATTCAGTGTGAAGTTCAGGCCTTATCCGACTGTCTGTTGTCCGAGTTCTGGTACTCTAGTAAATGCGCATAATTGTTGACTTTTTCACAAGAAAATCAGTTTTCTTAAAACAACTGTCACTTTGTAAGTTTAGTTAATCGGTACTTAATATTTATTGCCTATATTTTGCCTATTTTTTTTTTCATTTTTTCATTTTGTCTAACTTGTAACCATTTTGTTCGCTTTATTAACTGCTTTTATTGTATATATTTTTTCTTTTTGTACTTATCTAAAATGGGCTCCTGGCCCGTAAATAAATAAATAAATAAATAAATAAATAATTGTTTCATTAATATCTATGGTCTATTTTATGTCCGTCTTTGTACTTGCATCTGGGTGATCGCTGACTGATTTTCTTGTACAGCATCCTCAATGGGTGGAGCTCCTGGTCATACTTGGCACTCCTGCTGTAGGGCTGTAGTTTCTCGTATGACAGGTGCCCACCTTATCAGCACCCTGACAACGTCACACATGCTATCATGTCCAGCACTGGCTCCAGACATGCCCTGGGGAATCCCAGACAGCAGCATTTTTCAGAGTCTTCGATTTTTCTCCATTTCCGTGGGTAGGTCACCAGTGGTGGCCCAGGTAGGTAGAAATTAAGGAGGTCAAAAAGAAGTAAGGTAATTTGGATAGGGGAACACAGGATATTGGCAAGAAAGCAAATTTGTAAATGGGACAGCGGACAGCAGCTGGCGTCGCTGGCTGTACCATCTACGTCATTGCGAGTAACGGTGTCCATACTGCTGGCAACGGTACATGCGCCAGACAGACATTTGTATTATTATTGTTATTATTACTAATCTTATTGTGGAAATTTCATTTAATTTTAACAAGGTAACTATCAGGGTTCTTTGTGTAATGAACTTTAAACAAGTTTATTTCCTGATGACTTGACATAAAAATTATTTACTTTTACTTCAACCTCTTACAAAATAAATTTATTTCAGGTAAAAGCAAGCTCGAAGATTACTTTGCAGATTTTTCTCGTTATACACCACCACCTGAAGTAGCAAATGAGGCAAATGAACCTCCTGAAGTTTTTCGAGCCAAATATTTTATCAGGGATGAATTTTTGGTAAGTAGTTGGCAATGACTACTTTCATAGTGATCCGAAATGAAGTGGTAAATGTATTTTAAAAATTTTTATAAAAATTTAGACTGTGGCTGTCATATTTTGACTGTAATATTATTTTAAATGTGCTGTTACTACAGTGCTTATTTGCGTAATGCTTATTTGAATAACACATTGTGTGATTTATTACAGTAACCATTATTATTAATACCATAATATATTTTTTTTGTTCTTTGAAAGTTTTTGTTTTCCCTTTTTAGATATTGTGAAAAGATTATGTCTATGAACACCTCTAGAATCCATATCCAGTATCCAAGGCACATTTTAACGTATGTAGGTGTCCAACTCAACTAACAAACAAACCCAGATTCTATATGCCATTTTGTCAATTTGATCTAAATCATCTTAATCAAAAAAATGCTTTCTAACGAAGCTTGAGCTTGTTGAAGAAGGCACCTTCACGGCCCCATATTTTCAAATAAATTAAAAACAAAATAGAACTTCAAATTAAAAGCAAGTCAAACCAAAGTAACATTATATGCAAATTTTTTCCAGTAAAATACTAACTACATTAAATGATTTTATCGACAAAATGAATAGAATAACAAAGAAAAATGACTATTGGATACAAAATAAATAAATAAATAAATAAATATGTACAACATCTCCATTACTTTCAATTCACAATCTTATTCTTTTATTAATTTATTCGTTTAATTATTACAAAAATTTCGCTAAATTTATTACAGACATCTTGAATTTGTGTCCATATCACGCCCCATATTTTCAAATAAATTAAAAACAAAATAGAACTTCAAATTAAAAGCAAGTCAAACCAAAGTAACATTATATGCAAACTTTTTCCAAATTATTGACCTTATTACTCATAAAAAAAAATCAGGATATGTTTTCCAGTAAAATACTAACTACATTAAATTATTTTATCGACAAAATGAATAGAATAACAAAGAAAAATGACTATTGGATACAAAAAAATAATAAATGAATATCTACATCATCTCCATTACTTTCAATGCACAATCTCATCCTTTTATTAATTTATTCGTTTAATTATTACAAAAATTTCCCTAAATTTATTGCAGACATCTTGAATGTGTGTCCATAGCTGATTACATGTTTCTATTGGTTGAGAATAAACTAATAATTTTAAATATCTGCAGGCAGAAAAATCACCTTGATTTAAATCTAACAACAATAATAACAATTGTGCTATCTTCTACCAATTGATAGCATGGACCCTGAGAATTAGCAAACTGAGATTTAGTATTGGAAAAAAGTTGGACATGTTTTCTATTTACATAAAATTCAATCGAAATTTAGCCATTGCTTTTAATATGGATTTAGAGAAACATCCTGACAAATAAATACCCAGTCTGCTAAGATTCCAAAAACTTGAAATCAAGCTGTTTGAAACTAATACCAAAAACAAATCATCCAGATGAAATAATGATACAAAAAAAGAAAAGAAATAGTTGTGGCCAATACTTCATGTAGATATAATTCTAAATGTTTTAACTAATGAATGTAAGATTTATGCACAGTTTCACAAAGCTCGATTAAACATTTAAAGGTTGGTTAGTTAGTTAAGGCTTAATACAGCCAATCACAGCTTTAAAATATTTGGTTATCATGGAAAAACCTGAATCATAGCCTGTGATTGATCGTCTAAAGCCTTGATTAACTAACCACCTGTTAAATATTTAATCAAGCTTTGTGAAATTACACTATTATAATTATTCAATCACATTTCTTTCGCCACAATGTGGGCACTTCAGATACAAAAGAAATGATCTATCTAAAGAAACGACATTACGGGGAAACAGCTGTCATATAATCATAATATGCAGTCTGGTTCGTTTCTAACGAGTGTGCTGGTGCCAACAAAATGTCTGCAATATGGAAACGCTCACTGTAAGTGATTTTTTTACTATTATCGGTTAGAATGAGTGTTTTGGTTATAAACATTTTAATAAGCAATCCATCACAATTATACAGGGTGTCTCTAAAGGGTCTTTACAACATCCTACAACATATTCATCCTAAGCTGATTTGAGTCAACTTACCTTAGTACAAAGTTGCTTAGTTTGGCCATTAGACAGCCTTGAAGTAACTATTTTGAATTTCTCTTTTTGTTATAAATTCAACATGGCTTATGCGATTTTGCTAAATTTTAGTATGTAGACATTGTTTCGTAAGATGAAAAATCCATATAAAAATCATGATCGGTCCTAAGGCATGGGCGTAGAACTTAGTTTTAGAAATTGGACCCATCAAATTTCTATGCAAATGGAAGAAAACTGTTTCGAGTATCAAATGTAAATAAAATAACTCGTTTTCAATGTTGACAGCATTTCACGATTTTAAAACTTTAGTAATAGATAATAAATTGGATATTGTTGCTTTATCTAAAACATTGTTGTCTAATCGAGTTAATGCTATTTTTGATGAACCAGTAAATGAGCAGACAGAGTTTATTTTACTTAAAATCAAACAGGGTAGGAAGGTCATTATTGTGGCCAACTTTTATAGACCACCAAATGATCATCTGGGTACTTTTATTAGTGATGTTGATAATATTATTTCATTTATATATCCACTATGTGAAGATGTTCTATGCCTGGGTGACATGAATGTATGTTTCTTCAATCTGGATAACCCTCTTGTCTCTTGTTTTGAAATATATGGCTTAAAACAGTATTTGAGTGTCACTGAAAATAGAAGTCGAGAAAATGAAATCAAAACTGGTTAAATTCTGTAGCGTTAAAAATTTCAATTGAAATATTTTTTACATGACATGTATCAGTTCCGTTGGCATAATTCGATACGATAGATTGACATTGATAACAAGCTGTACGTTTTTCATACATTAATTTTGAGTATGTTTGACAAACATGCACCACTTTTGGATAGAAAAGTAACGAAGCCCCCTGCTCCATGGCTGACAGATAATTACAAGTTTTCAATGAAGCAGAGGAATGATGCTTTACAAAAATTTAAATTAACTCATATAAATGCAGACTGGGAAACCTATAAAGACCTTCGTAATTATAGCCTCAGGATGGTTAGAAATGAAAAGGGGGGATATCTACGGTCAGTGGAGTTGCGGAATAATCCACGTAAATCTTGGCAGGCACTAAAAGATTTGAACGTTCGTGGCTCTTCTTCTAGGCAATTGCCACCTCACCTTTCCAAGCCAGATTGGCCCTATACAGCCTGATGAGGAACGGGAGGAGTGCCTCCAGTCCATTTTGTAGCAAAACGGAATCACCCAATCCTCCCCTGGTGCCCAGAATGGTTGGAAATGCTTAACAGCAGACTCCGCCGAGGCTGTAATTATTTTCCGAGCAACCCGCCAGTCTTCACTTTGAGGACGTTTATATTATATTTCTTCACTACTCAGGATCAGACAATCTGGGAAATGTGTATGTGCTAAGAGCTCTTAACGTTTTTTCCACGATTCTGCAAATGAACCATCTGGTCGTTTTATCGATCCCAGTTCTTGGACATGGTCACGTAAGATAATCCTGTGGATTCTGGCGCTGCTGGGTAAATTGGTAGTAGTAGTATTTCGTGATATGCTGAGATAGTTGCATCTTTTAATTGTTCAGCTACAACATCTATCTCATCACGATCCCTTACTGTGGGGATAGCGGACTTAAATCGGGATATGAGGAATCACTTATAGCGCTCCCTATCCATTTTCTTCTTGTCACGATACTCCACCACAGGTATAGGGCCTGTTTCAATCTCAAACAGAATATGGGCATGGTCTGAACATGAGGGGTTCAGAAGACAACCTCCGTTGGACGATTTGGGCGCTCAATAGTATTGAGCTGATCGTGAGACCTAAAACCTCTCTCCGGCTAACCATTACAAAGGTGGGTTCTGAGCCTACGTTATTAACGATCAGCTCTTTCCCTAATATATATTCAAACAATGACTCACCTTGCCTGTTGGTGTCCGTGCTTCCCCAAACCAGATGATGTGAGTGCAGTATTCTGAAAGTACAAAATACTTTGTTGCACCTCTACTATCTTACCAGAAGTGTTACCCAGCACTTTGGTTTGATCCGAATTGGCTGTCCAGAGCTCTTGGAGAAGATCAATGTCTATCTGCTCCCCTTTTAATTTCATGCTAAGAAGATATGTTGCAGCCCTAGCATGATGCAGATTCGCTTGAATGCACCTAATTGTGGTGGACATGTGGTGATAATGGAGATAGGGGTTAATGGGGGAAATGTGTTCAGGTAGAGGGAGAAGTGAGGTTCAGGATCTGGGTTAGGGTGCTCCCAAGCTTTCCAAAGGAGGGCTATGTTATTTTACTCGTGTTTTATTGCAAAATTTAAATTTTTACCAAATCACCCCTTATTTATCCCCTACCCCTTGAAACGATCTTACCCAAAAAAAATTCGAAGCGTTCCTTTGTCGGTGCTAACTGGATACCAAATTTGAAGATCATATCTCAATTCGTTCGAAAGTTATTGTCCCTATTAATAGACAGACGTACACGCCGACATACTGACCGACAGACAAAAATTTTTTGTTCCAGAATCAAGTTTTCTATATGTTTTCAGACTTCTTACGCCGTTTTAGCAAAAAAAATTCGAAACTTTTGTCAACAATATTCCACTCCCACACATACAACCCCTAAATGTAATTTAAGCTCAGAATACCAGATGTTTGATGAAGTTAAAAGTTTTCTAATAAATAAACCCTAAAACATTATATTACATGAGTTTTAACAAAAAAATGTCAATTTTCACCAAATTGCCCCCCATTCATCCCCTACCCGCTAAAGCGTTTTTACCCAAAAACAATCCTAACCGTTCGTTTGTCGAGTGGTGACTGTGTACCAAATTTGAAGATGATATATCAATTCGTTCTAAAGTTATCAAGGCTACAGACAGACAGATTGACAGACCGACAGGCCGTCAGATAAAAATAAATCGTTCCCAAATCATGTTTTCTACATGTTTTGATAGTTTTTACGACGTTTAAGCGAAAAAAAATTTGGCGTTGATGCTACACTTTCACTCGTGGCGATCTGGAAGTAAGAGCTGATTATTTCGCTCCCTTATTTTCAAAATTTAAACAGTAATTGGGACAACTTGATAGAATTTTATAGTCAAAATACCGCTATCAATTTATCACTGTTCACTATTTTGATCAATGCAAATTTTCCCTGACTAGCTAATTTGTTTTATTTGACTTCATACTAATTAATTTTGAAATTGTTACCTAACTTTTGTTTACCTTTATTTTGTTTCATCATCAAAAACTAAATCTTAAAAAGTGTGCTTCAGTTTACAGAATAGGTAGCTGATAAACTAAAAATGCAATTGATAAACTATTTTTTGTTTTGTTATTTAGAACATTTTTGTGATAATTTCTTTTTAAATTTTGCTTAATTTCACTTTGAACACCATAAATTAATAATTAAAATTATTTAAATGGAATGAATCGTTGTAATTACAAATATTTATAATTTTTAATTGATTCAATATCACACACACACACAATTATAAAGTTTGACCAATGAACCTTATTCCATGATCACTTTTCTATAATTTACATAAACAGATTTATGGTTAATTACTAGAGGTGTGCGAAGCTTCGAAATTCTGAACCGAACTCGAACCGAACCTTCGGTTCGAAAAATTGCTCGCCTTAGGCGATGTTAAGTAGTTCAAAGTTCGTAATTCTCAAAAATAGTTAGAAGTTTGTTGCTCAAAAAGACTTCGAAATTGAATTTTACAGGCATTCTGTGCTGCCAAAGGTAGCAAAGTTGTAACTCTGTAGTGGCCCCGTTAACCCAGTGGTGGCACTTTAAATTTGGTATCAGTCCCATTGGGTCGATAGCATAATTTCAGGAGAGTTCACTCATGCATATTTTTGACAGTTTGTGGGACACTGAGATATAACAGAGCCATTGAGCAATCACAGAATTTTTTTTATTTTTTTTATATATCCTAGCATCCCAATGCCTTTTTCCGTTAAAACATTATAATGGCAGTGTTCGAAACTGATCAATAAAGTATTTTTTCAGAATCTATTAAGCCAATTGCAGATGTCTTCCAGAAGTAGTAACTTAAACATACTTTGTTTCATAATGAGCCAAAACAGTTTAATATTCACAATCAGGAGACACTTAAAGTTTGTAGTTATTATATACATACATACATACATACATACATATATATATATATATATATATATATATATATATATATATATATATATATATATATATATATATATATATATATATATATATATATATATATATATATATATATATATATATATATATATATATATATATATAATATCATCCTCACTTTTAACCCCCTCAATCTATTAATCTAAAACTGCCTAGCTAATACCAAGCAACAACAAAATGTTTATAGGTGAGCTTAGCTATATATAGATGTTAAAGTCTAAAAAAGTTTTCAATATGCCTATTTGTATTATTGATTCAACGTTAATTCATTTTCACAACCATCAGCACCGGAGGGCATTATCACTCAATCAACATGCAAATTTTGTCAAACCTTTCCTTTTTGTTCTACGTACCAAATATTGTATGCTACAATGTACCTAAATTTTGGCGCTATGGAAATTGTATGTGATCATTGAAAATGTTGATTAGTTCGATGTTCGATTTTACATTTTTGAGTAGTTCGATGTTCAACTGTGAACTTTAGATATACGATCTCAGAGGTTCGAAGTTCGAAGCAACATATTTGCTTGGGTTCGTTTATAGTTAGGTTCGAAAAAACATGGGTTAGCACACCTCTATTAATTACAGTTGAACTTTGGTTTGTAAGCTTTATCAAATTATGTAAATGTAGTCTTTACTAGATACACCCGCTTAATTAACCCAAAATGTTTAAATCTTGTTTTTTTTTCCAGCGCATCAGTACAGCTTCAGGTGAAGGAAAACACTACTGCTATCCTCATTTTACTTGTGCTGTAGATACCGAAAATATCAAGAGAGTGTTTAATGACTGCCGTGATATAATTCAACGTATGCATCTTCGCCAGTATGAACTTTTATAACCGCCCACACAATTCTTAGTCTCTCTTGTTTTAGCGCTTTCTTATTAATATTGTAGGTTTATGTTAAGTACGTTTGTCAATCCATAGTTACTCCCTGTAAAATTCTTTTAAGTTTTGTATGTTGGTTGAACTGTGACAAAAATTAAATAAGAACAGAGACTAGTAGGACCAACTAAAATTATGTATAGTTCCTTTCTATTGTAATTATGGAAAAATTATTGCTACAAATACATTTTGACAAACGTTACTTTTACTCTTTTTTGACTTTTACTAAAACTTAATTTCTACACAGTTGTGAGAAAAAATAGACTGTCAAGACGTGGGTTGTTTTTCATCTTGGCGGTCTATCTCAGTCAACAACTTATTGTAAAGTACAAATCATCATGGATTTAGTCAATTTGCCATAATTTTTAGCAACCTCATACATATGCCATAACAACTGTTTTCACAAATGTCATTGTGATATCAGGTTAGTTGTTTATAAGTCCTACTGATTATACTAATTAAGTTATTATCAAAACATTGTTTGTAGATTTGTGTGTCACGTATGTCAAATGATTGGATCTGTAAATTTTAATCTTAATTATATGTTCATGACCTTATTAATATTTTGAAAAATGTGATAATCTGAACTTTTATATACTTATCAGGATTAATTGATATGTAAATAAATTTATATGTAAATTTTTCGTGTGCAATCCCATTTACGTTAAAACAAAATTGATTATAATTTATATTTTTTATATGTTAATCTAATTTAATAGAATGCATAGGATAGTAATGTGTATTTGTATATTATTGTATGTATGTGTGTAGTCTGTAAGTTTGTAAGTATATGTTTGTGTGCGCCTACGTCTGTATGCGTGTGTTTGTATTTGCGTGAATACATCTATGTGTCGGTGTATGTATGCGAGTGTGCATTTTTGTTTGTCCTTAATATAAGCAGTCTGTATGCTACAGAGTTGCTAATTGTTATTTCTCTAGTTTTGATAATGTTGATGCTGCATAGATAATATTAAGCAGTAATAGTTACTATGTATAAATGGTAAAGAAGTAAACTTGATATCACATATGGGAAACCACAATTCTTGTTAATTCCACATGATTTTATTTACAAACTCATTTGTGTCTGATGCTTAAGCGAGCATTAATTAAGGATGTCTTGGTTTTTTTTTTTCATTACATGAGAAACAATGAAAAAAATTGTTTTGAGCTATTTAATTTTTATTAGCGCTGTGGGTGCTTGAACAGTATACAGTTAAAAAAAATATTTGGAAATGTGATCAAACATGTTTCTAATTAAGTTTAATAAAATATTTAAGTATTATACACCCATGAATCATTTGGTTTATCATACAAAAAACATATTCATAATACAATTGAAGAAAGTACGTAATTATTTTACTTATGCCTTTGTTAAACTAGTTTTATGGTTTAGTGTGCAAACTAATTATTTTGTAATTATTATAGCTACTATGGAATTTAAAGTATGTGAAGATTCATTGTTAGGCAATTTTCATAGAAAAAATTCATTACTGAGGAGATTACGACTTTTGAAAATTTTCTTCAATTGAGTGCGAACTAGGCCCTTAAGCTCATATTCAGGGTCAGTTACAATATATTATATATATATATATATATATATATATATATATATATATATATATATATTATATATATATATATATATATATATATATATATATATATATATATATATATATATATATATATATATATATATATATATATATATATATATACACACACACACACACATACAGGGTGCTTCACGGTGAGTGGCCTATTAGACGTTTATGGAGAACTACATCTATTTAAATTCTGAAAATTGGTATCCACACGTTTTTGATACTGATTTTTCGAACTAAAATATTTTCAATTAGCCTGTACTTTCGGTTATACCGGAAGTCGACACAAACTTGCTTTTTTTTAAATGGAACACCCTGTATATTATTAGCTTTTTGAATTACACGTTCAATTTAAGTGCCACTGGGATCACAACATATTCGGGCTAGTTTGTACCGTTTCAGATTTATTCGCCATTTTGTAGAAAAAATTACGATTGGAGCGCTTTAGAAAAATTCCGATATCTTTAAAGACATACAAGATAGAAACATGCTGTTTTCACTATCCCATAGAGCATACAAAATCCTACATACTGTTATAAACATAATACGATTTTAAAATAACTTATTTATAAAATATATTTGAATTTGAAAATTTTCAATCAGAGATAACTTGATTCAGCGTTAAATTCCCTATCTTTTAAGTATACATTACCCTATACCTATCTCATACAGTTTTCTTTGAAAATTGATTTGAAAATAGTAATTGTTAGCGGGGAGATGTCATTTTTTTTGTACGTAACAAAAATACAGTAGAAACAAAAATATTTCATGTTCAAGCTAAAAATTATAATAAGGAAATATTGTTACTGTGTGAAAATTATGTATTTAAAATATTTTAAAAAAATTCTAAGGATAACAACAGTGATATTATATTACCACAATCTTATAAACCCTCGAAGTATTATTACAACACGAGTAACAAAACAACTCACACCTTCTAAACTAGTAACTGCGCAAAATGTTGTCCATTAACACTCAAACATTTTAATATTCGTGTCGTAATGCCGCTAGTGGTTGCTGACAGAATCTCATTCGTATCTAACTCTTCAAACGCCCTTCTTACTCTGATCTCTAATTCTTCACGTGAATTGACGGGCGTTTCATATACTTTGGTTTTTATCTTTCCTCAAAGATGGAAATCAAGCGGGGTAAGATCTGGACTTCTTGCGGGCCATATCCAGGGACCGCACTTTCCAATCCATCTATCTTCAAATAGATAGCCGAGTGTGATATTTCTCGTGTAGAGTAAGCAGGAGCTCCGTCATGTTGATACCAAGTTCTATATTCTGATAATGGTAAATTGTCTAAAAAGTCTGTAACTATTGTTCTTAATATTTCCAGGTAACGATTAGAAGTTAAGGTTCCATCATAAATATGATAATAAAAGTTATTACCTTTCAATAAACAAAACACATTGAAACTAAATTTTACTTGAAATCCCCTGTCCCTAATAGCGTGAGGGTTTTGATTTGCCCATACATCACTGTTATGTCTATTGAAAACTTCTTCATGAGAAAATTTCGATTCATCAGTCCATATATATATATTTTAAAGTCATTATCTCCTTGAATATGAATTAACATCGTTTCACAAAACTGGCATCTTCTGGATGCAGAGCTTGCACTAAAGTAAACTTATAGTTGTGCATTTTGTGCTTCCACAAGATTCTTTCTACAGAGGAGTAAGGAATACCTATGTCGTTCACTGCAGTGTAAATAAAGGCATGTGGATATGCTTCGAAATAAGCCAGGACAGTTATTTCGTTATCTTCATCTCTAGTAACTGGACTGGTATTAACTTTGGGTGCTTTAAAAGTACCAAATTCTAGGAAATTTAACTCGATCCTTCTAAACTTCTTTTCACTCATGGGTGGCAGATTAGGATTTAACTCATTAAACCTTCTACATGTTCTACTAATAATTCGATTACATTCTCCATGGATGTAAAATAAATTTAAATAATCTGCATTGGAATAATGATTTTCCATGTTAACTGTGAACATTAGTACATCGACATTTATCGAATAATTTAGAATGATAAGTATGTGTTATAAATTGTTCATCATGGCACACTTGCCTTAATGTTGACGTTCAACCACAGCATAAGGAAACATTATGCTCTGTTATGTTTTTGAATGTCTCTAAAAATCTCAAAAACTGTCCTTTTTAACTATAGGAAATACCCAATATAGGTCGGAAAGTTATCAAAAAAGGAATCGGTTGGAACTGCAAGTTACTGTGTGTCTCTTTTAAAATAAGACACTCATTGAAGACAGAAGTAGTCAAAGGTTGGCGCCACCCCGCAAACAATTACTATTTTCAAATCAATTTTCAAAGAAAACTGTATGAGATAGGTATAGATAGGGTAATGTATACTTAAAATATAGGGAATTTAACGCTGAATCAGATGCTGGGGACATATGGGTACAGTTTCATTAAAAAAAATGAAGTTATCTCTGATTGAAAATTTTCAAATTCAAATGTATGTTATAAATAACAGTTATCTTGAAATCGTATTGTGTTTATAACAGTATGTAGGAATTTTTACGCTCTATGGGAAAGTGGAAACCGCATGTTTCTATCTTGCATGGCTTTAAAGATATCAGAATTTTTCTAAAGCGCTACAATCATAATTTTTTCTACAAAATGGCAAATAAATCCGAAACGGCATGAACTATCCCGAATATGTTGTGATCAAAGTGGCCCATACTTTGAACGTGTAATTCAAAAAGCTAATAATATACAGGGTGTTCCATTTAAAAAAACAAAGTTTGTGTTGACTTCCGGTATAATCGGAAGTGCAGGCTAACTGAAAATATTTCAGTTAGAAAGATCAGTATCAAAAACGTGTGCAAAGCAGTTTTCAGAATTTAAATAGATGTAGTTCTCCAGAAACGTTTAATAGGGCACTCACCGTGAAGCGCCCTGTATTTATATATATATATATATATATATATATATATATATATATATATATATATATATATATATATATATATATATATATATATATATATGTATATGTATGTATGTATGTATGTATATGTTGTATTAATACTTAAAAATATTAACAAATTAAAGCCAATTGAAAAAGTAAATACCTATATGTAGATTCACGTGACACAAAATACACGCACACAAACAAATCACAATCATTGTTATCGTCGTCATGGAGATTATTGAAATAGAATTGTAAAAAGAGAAATTCATAAACTTGTGGAGTAAAACATATGTATGTATATCATGTATCAACCAACCATTTGCTAAGTAAGGCTACGTGACATAATGTAATTTAAATGTATACCCACAATTTTGGTATACGTTCCTTAAAAACCATACATATTGGTTGTTTTTAAATTGGCATAGGAACATTTTTGAAGTTGCCTAAAAGTATAAAATATGGTTGTAATTGTTAAGCTATATTACGCATTGTAGACTAAAATACAGTTAAAGACAGGAAGACTGTTTGTAAACATGCAAATGATTGTTAAAAACAATTTAAGTAGAGAATGTAAAAAAACGATAAGTGTAAACGGAGAGTTTGTGATACAAAGTCAATATTAACTTCTATAAAGAAGTAGGACTAGGTAAAGACAGAAGTAATGCATGTGTGGACTAATTAAAATGTGAAAATAAACAAATCTTTACTTCTAAAGACAGTTCACAATGATCTAAAGACTCACAAGTAAGTAAAGACACTATCAGTGAAATTAACTCAAATGGTAGAAATGTAATTTTCAAGTATATATTTAGGTGCCAGAATTAAAGACAATGAGCTAATATAAATTATATATATATAAGGTTAAAAATGCAATATCGGTTGATAAGTGGATAAATAAATAAAGGTAAATAAATTTTATTAGAAATTTAAAAATTAGAATCAAAGAAATGGGAAAATTAATTTTTAAAGACTAAATATTAGTATACATACAATGTATGTGTATATATATATATATATATATATATATATATATATATATATATATATATATATATATATATATATATATATATATATATATGTATATATATATATATATATATATATATATATATATATATATATATATATATATATATATATAAGGTTAAAAATGCAATATCGGTTGATAAGTGGATAAATAAATAAAGGTAAATAAATTTTATTAGAAATTTAAAAATTAGAATCAAAGAAATGGGAAAATTAATTTTTAAAGACTAAATATTAGTATACATACAACATCTCACGAGATAAAAAGTTATACTGAAATGAGCGTCAAGGATCCTATTTCAATATGTGTGGGGATTAAAAAAAATTACATGTAAAGTCATAATAGAGTGAAAACTAAAAAAATTGTTTTAAAATAGCAAATATCAAACATGTCAAAATCATTGACAGATGACAGCGGAAAATCCGATAAACACAATAATATGTCAGATTTTTAACATTGACGTGATTTTAGAGAATGCTAGGAAAATAGAAGAGCAGCGAAAAAAATGATAGGAGCATCGGTTTTGGTATTTTGCAAAGCTCTTGGCTGACAGATCGAAAACAGGAAGGATGCATATCAAAATGGTCCTGTAAAATTATATAAAAACGAGAGAAATTGTTTCAGCGTCTTTACCAAACTATTCTGCTTCTGTGTCTGGTCAAGTATAAAACTGTTTTAGATGAAAATAGTGCAAAGTAAAGAAACTGAGAATTCTACTCGGTTATTTTGTAGAAAAAGCAAAGGTTTATATAACCCCACTTTTCGGCATCAAACCATATTCAATCTGTTTGAATATCCAGTGTATGTTTGAAAATACCGTCAACTATATAAATTGTTTGATGACCGCATGACTATTTATTTCCAGTTTGTCGATAATTCTGCGCCCATGTGAGGGTGAGGGTCCGCTTAATAAAGGAAATATTTGTTTAAAATAAATATAAATTAATACTTCCAACAAGATTCACCTCATAGCCTTTGCTAATTGAAAGACCTAATAACATTCTGCCTGATTTTACTAAGCATCATCTTCATTAGTAACCGCAAATTTTATATTAAAACCAACTGAAACTTCTAGATGAATTATATAATAATATACCTACTTGCTATTAGTGGAAGTAAAGACAATAAACAAAAATAAGTTTGTAAATAATATGTAGGGACAATTACAATTGTGTTGAAAATGGTGAGCTAAGTTGTTTTACAGACCTGAAGTAAACAATTAGCCAATAAGTAAATATTGTATTCACCGCTTTATTTTTAAATCTTAATCGACTCGTGTATCGTTGCTGTGTATTTACTAAGTTAATTTACATAATATGTGTAGCTATATAATACTATATGAGTATTATACCCTATACAGTCTGTTTCAAATGAAGTCGGCACTATTGCTAACTTCCTAATTTTTGGAGCTACAAAGTCGGTTAAATTAGCAAATTATGCTTATTGCCGCTGATCTCGATTAGGTAAACAAACAAAAAACAATTGAATGTCAAATTTCCATAACATCTTGGATAATTTATTTTTTTCAATGGAATACCTGTATATTGTCATGTTACATGAAAGAAAATTTAATTCTAATAAAAAGTTTAAGGTACTACATACCCAAGAAACTTCAAATAAGTGAGATATTTCAATTTATAATTTTATTACTAACTTAAACATATGGAAATAACTTGAAAAACAAGAAACCATATCAAACGAAGACTTGGCGAGAAATATTGGTTTTTAAAATTATATTACATTAGATGTTCAAAAACGTTCCCGTTTTGTTCCTTACGTTTGATGGTCCTTTAGTGAATTTTCTTGAAAAAATTCACTAATGAGATCCCGACTTGTGAATTTTGAAAAAAATTCTTCAAATGAGCGCTAATTAGGCCCCCTAGAACACATATACGGAGTCAGTTTCAATTTTTATATATCACACCGATGAATAAAAAAAATAATGGGCCGATTTTGATTAAATTTGGTGAATACCTTGCTTTTTCAAGTGGCTTGGATAAGTTCGTTAGCCAGGAAAATCTGCCCAGTCCAAATAGATGAAACATTGCGTTGTGTTAATTAGACAGTCTGATTCCCCCGTCCATGCCAGTTCTGAGCTGACTTAATGGATCTAATTTCGACCATGTTAATTATAATGCATGTTTGTAAGAAAATAAATTCTAGATGCAGCAAGTGCGTTATGGTAGCGAATTTTTGTTACAATCTGCTCCGTCCAAATAGATTAAACAATGCTTTGTTTTAATTAGATAGTCTGATTCCCTCAGTCTGTGCCAGTTCTGAGCTCACATTTAATTTATCGAATTTTGACCACGTAATTATAACCTGACTGATTATGACCTGACCTGATCTGACCTAATTAAAATGCATATTTGTAAGAAAAGAAATTCGAGACGCAGCAAGTGCGTTATGGTAGCGAATTTTTATTAAAGTCTGCTCAGTCCAAATAGATTAACCAACGCTTTCTTTTAATTAGACAGTCAGATTCCCCCGGTCCGTGCCAGTTCTGAACTGATTTTTAATGTATCTAATTTTGACCACGTCAATATAATGCATGTTTGTAAGAAAATAAATTCGGGACGCAGCAAGTGCGTTATGGTTGCTAATTTTTATTAAAATCTGCTCAGTCCAAATAGATTAAACAATGCTTTGTTTTAATTTGATAGTCAAATTCCCCGGTCCTTGCAAGTTCTGAGCTGAGCTTTAATTTAAAAAAAAAGAAGAAATTCGTGACGTAGCAAGTGCGTTATGGTAGCGAATTTTTATTAAATGCTTCAAATTTGAATAGCTCAATTTGCTATTAACCTATAAGGTTCGTGGCCAGGAAACTAGTGTTTTTGGGAGCATTTTAAGTTTGTTTTCAAAAACATTTTTGTACATCTTCTTCAAACAAAGTTATGTTGATGATAGATGGTACATTTATTCCACTATATAGTAGTAGCAGTGGTGAGGAGGCTAACGCCAGGCAAGTAGGCCACAATGGGTCCTTTTTGCCAACCCCAGCAACCATGCTCTACTCTTCCTTGGTTCCGTCACCAAACTGCCTCGACATCGAAATAAACGCCATGCAGGTCTTTCATTGGACGGAACACCTAATTCCTCTGCAGAGTTCTCGAATCGAACAATTCAACAGGTAGTGGTAAGACGTCTCTTCATTCTCGCTACATTCCTGGCAAATGTGAGTGTCCTCTCGACACTTATCAATGTGAGGTGTCTTCCAAGAGCGCAGTGACTTGTCAGCACCCCAAGGATGCGGCGAAGCGACGGTCGACTTCTACCGAGTAGCCAGGCAGTCTTGTCTCTGTCCGGCCCCGACGATGTCCCTCGCCTGCCTACAGCCACCGGCCAACCCCCAGTGCATTTCATGTCATCCTCAGTCCACCTGTCTTAAGGCGACAGAGACCGTCTTCCTACTTATGCTTATCGCAGGCTTCAGGCCACAGAACGACCGTCTGGAACCAAGTCGTGTGAGATCATTCGCCACCTCATTCTCCGCAATGCCACAGTGTCCCGGAACCCAGACAAGTTGCACCTCCTTTGCCCTGGCTAGTACTTTGAGGGCGTCAGCACACTCCTGAACCAGTATTGACCTAATTCTGGCCGCGCAGACTGCTCGGAGGACCGCCTGGCTATCTGTGAAAATGTATACACATTTCTCGGGGCTCATCCTCACATCCGGTCTATTGGTCACAGACAGGATAGCGTACACCTCCGTCTCGAATGCCCTGGTATATGCACCCAGAGCATAACTCTCGCGCACTCCCAGGCTGTCGATGTATATTCCTGCCCCGGAGGATTGTTGATCCTCCAGCCGCGATCCATTCGTAAAACAGACCAGGATTGCGGACTGGAATGCAACCTCATTTTCCCGTCACTGATCCCTATTGGGGATTCTGAGGGTATATGGTCTAGTCAACCTAATATCGTTCTCTGCATTCCATACCTTGATGGTGGAAATCGGAATTTCCTTTTCCACATCCTTGGCGCCTCTTCTTACTACTCGTTCTATTTGCGACCTCCATGTTAGTTTGGACCACCCCCAGATATTTGACTTCCTGCACTAAAGCTAAAGGTTTTCTAAACACCACAGGCACCCTGAACGTCTCCTTATTCCTCTTCTTGGTGAATAGGATCATCTCCGTCTTCGCTGGGTTTATGGCGAGTCCCAGTTCACCACACCACCTTTCAATTATGCTACAGGCAGTTTGCATGCACTCACAGATGATGCAGAGGAATTTGCCGGTGACTAAAACCAGCCCATCATCAGCGTACGTCTGGGTGTAGAAGCCATTCTCGGAGAGCAGCTCCATGAGGCTGTTCATGACCAGACACCATAGATGAGGCGAAAGGCAGCTGCACTGAGGACAGCCGCCCGTCACACCAATGTCCAGCCCCCCGTCACCCCAATGTCCAGCCCCCGGCCTCTCAAGGTCAGCGAGACTCCTATCCTCCAGCATGCTCTCTACCCAACTTATTAGGGACCTATGCGATCCCCTGTCCTGTAGGGCGGCATAGACCGTATCCGTCCTTGCCCTATTAAAGGCCCCCTCCACATCGAAGAACACAGCTAATGTGCTCTCCCCGTAGTGTAGGCCCCTTTCCAAGTTTCGCGTTTCAGCGTGGAGCACAGTTTCCGTCGATTTCCCCCGTGCTGATTTTTATGGAAGGGGTGATCCCTGAGGATCCCCCTTAACACAAACTTATTTAGTAGCCAAACTTATCTGATTAGCCAGTACACCTTGGCCAGCGTGTAGTCTCCTGTCCCGGTTTAGGAATGAAGACCCCGCTAACCCGGCGCCAGGCCTTTGGGACATAGCCCTATGCCAGGCTGGCCCGGAAAACCTCGCTTATGTTGGGAAGCAGTATATCCAGGCCCCTCTGGAGGAGGGCCAGAAAGATCCCATCACAACCTGCGGACTTAAATGGAGCAAACTCATTCACCGCCCAGGTTATGGAGCCATCCGTGACCACCCGCTCCGCCAGCTGCCAGTCCGCATTTGGGACTGGCCCAGGTCGGCGGCCCCGTGACGGCTCCACCTCCCGCAAGGTGAACTTCGGCGAGATGGCGCAAGGTCTCCTCGCTGGTGTTGGTCCAGCTCCCGTCCGGTTCCCTTAAGGATCCTATAGTACTACCTGACTTCAGCCTGGCTGCGTCCGGCAAGGAGTTAACTTCCCCGCAGTACGGGTGCCAGCCGGCTCGTTTACTCCGTTGTAATGCCAGGTTGTAAACTCGCCCCAGACCGCCTCATCAGATTCTCGGACAGTTCGGTTTAAGGCCCCGTTCCACCATCGGACTTTGATGGACCGCTCTCCACTGAGTGGTGATGCAGCCTCGTAGGCTGCCATTATTTTACCTTCTAGGGCCTCGGCCTCGCTATCTAATGCCTCTATAGAGAGCCCTCTCCCCTCTGGGCTCCTTGGCGACCCAACAAGACCTGTTACGTAGGCATTACAGTCAGGCTTCCTTGGATTTCTCCTGGGGGGAGGACCTTCACGGTCCATATCCAATTCAAAGCTGATCATACGATGATCAGACATTGATATGTGTTCCGTCACCCTCCAGCTGGATATATCCTCTGTTATTCCTCTGCTCGACAATGTGATGTCAATCACCTCCTGCCGGATACGATTGACAAACGTCGGAGCTGTACCTCTAGCCAAATACTCTAGTAGAGCCTCAGTGCATCGGTTGGTATTTGTGCTGCTCCACAATCTGTGGTGAGAATTGCCGTCACAGCCTATAATAAGTTATAACCCATGCTCCCTCGCGAAATTGTCGGTACACACCAAATCCTCCGATGGAGGCAGCCCCTGCCAATCGTAGGGAACATAAAGATTGCACAACATAACCTTAAGCATAATATTACTCACCTTATACTCTAGGATAGCTGTTGTGGCGTCCCTGGACCCGAGCTGCGGCAGCAATATCATGTCCAGATCGCTTGACGCCAGTATGCAGGTCCTATGTTGTTCTTCCTCTACTTCGCCACCAACTAGGATGTTGAAGCCGATTCCTCCATGACCTCTTACTTGCTTCCTATAAACATAAGGCTCTTGGATCAACACAACGCTGCCTGGACCGCATGCGAAGAGCTTTGCCAGCTCTACAGTGGCATCCCGGCTATGTTGGAGGTTGATCTGGCACCTGAAAATTTGTCGCGGCGCCGTCGGAGTGGAGCCCCCTCCCGGTCAGTGCCCGTCCGCGTGCACGCCGCGGGACGGGAGGAGGCGCCGGCACTCCATGTCGAAACTCTGATTACATTCAGAGTCACCAACTCGAAGTACAACCGCCACCCTTGCCCGTCCAGCCCGCGAGCCACCTCGGGCCTAACCAGAAAGACTAGGCGCCATGCCCCAGGTCCTCCTGCCGTCTCCAGGTGCCGCCATTGCGCATCATTGAGCGAGCGGTTCCGGAGCGTAAGCATCCTGACCACTTCCTCTAGGTTCAGCTCTTGACACCTGCGCCAAAAGCCAATCCGGAGCGTAAGCATCCTGACCACTTCCTCTAGGTTTACCTCTTGATTCCTAAGCCAAGAGCCCATCCGGACCGGCCATGGGGCGTCCCCAGTCCCCAGCCCTTGCGGCGCTGAAGGCTATATCCCCCACCGCTGCCCCGGACCAGCCGTTGAGGAGCCAACTCAAGAGACCCGCCATCTTCGGCGGTCACCAAGAACCACCCTGGATCAACTATCCCCGAGTTATGGAAGCGGTGCTGCCGCGCCCCCTCGGTTGCCGACCTGGCGTCCAACATAGCCGTCACCAAAAGCTTCCTAATTGGCTCGGCCTCTTCCACCAGGACTACGCTATCCCCCCGATTAGAGGTGATGACCACCTGCATGTCTTGGGTAGGAGATCCGCCGGATCGGCCGTTCCCGAGGGGTCAGGGTCCGCACCAGAGACCGGGGTCGCGGCAGCGTCTCACTCGCAAGAGTGGGGACACATTAGCCGCTTCCCCCCCAGCCGCCGGCGCACACCCACGGCTAACTCTCTTGGCCCGCAGCTCCGGTGGTGTTTCCTTCTCGCCCTTGGGCTCTGCGGCCACGCCGTGGCGACCCGAAGCATGCAGCTAACCCACTGTTCCGGAGCTACTTGGTGCTGCTAATACGATCGAGCATTTTTCAGATGGCTGATAGAGCAGGCCCCCTACGTTGAGCAAACACACCCGGCTAACTATCTTAGCCCGCAGCTCCGGTGTGTTTCCTTTTCGCCCTTGGGGCGCTTCGCATACGCGCTCTCAGCTGACTTGGGCCAGCCCAGCAGCCCCGACACCGGAGAGCGTGATGGTCCTCCTTGCATCGTGGCCGCCTGTCCAGCTTTTGTCCCCATGGGCGCGGCTGCGCCTTTTTCTTCCTTTGTTCCTCTATCACTGCCCCGGGGGGCGTCGCAGGGTAGAACCTTTCAGGTCCCTCTCACATTGCTACCCCCGCCCGATCCGGTGTAGGACAATCTCTTTCCCGACCTTAACTCTCACCTCGCGATGCCGTCGTCGCACTCGTCGCCAGGCCGCCCGATCTGGCAGCATCCCAGCCTCGACGATCCCAGAGGAATCGCCCGGCTCGGAAGCAGCGGCAGAGAAGATCTGCAGCGGTTGCACGTCCTGCGAAGCCACCGCTGGTGAAGCAGCCTGCGCGTCTGAAGTGCCAACACCCTGCCGACGACACCTCTGCCCCCCCCCCCCCCCCCCTCTCGCCTCCTTTTCTGGGCTCACCACTTTTCTTTTCCCTTCTTCGCTCCTTGCCTTTGGCCCCTCCCATAGACACGTCCATGGGCCCACGGAACCGTACGGTTCCACCCCAGCTCCCACGCCGGGAGAGCAGAGGAGCGTATCCTCAAGTTCCCTGCTGGAACTGCTTGGAGAGACAGGGATCTCTCTACCTTCTGTCTCCTCACTGCTTTTTGGCACGTTACCGTCTTCGTTTATTTGCTTTCCATGGTTGCTAAGTTTTTTAATGTGCGCGTGTGCTTGTGCTTTGGTGAGCGCATAGATATGGGAGATCATGCCACCGCGCCACAGCGCTTCGTTCATGATGAGACCTGATTTCGTAAGAGCGGCTCTGCGGCCACGCCGTGGCAACCCGAAGCATGCAGCTAACCCACTGTTAAAGAGCTACTCGGTGCTGCTAACACGATCGAGCATTTTTCGAATGGCTGATAGAGCAGCCCCCCTACGCCGAGCAAGGCAAGGATGGGCCACTGTACTGTCCAAACGGCGCCCGGTGTCTGACCAACAAACCATAAGATTCGACAGAGGCAGCAATTAGGTGTGTCCGGGAGCGTTGCGTGTCCAGGTCTACCGACTGGAAAGCCTATAAGATGCATCTTCGGTCGGGGGTTCAGGGGCTGAACTGCGATCTGGACAGTGTAAAGCAGCTTGAAGAACCCTCAAGTCACCTAAATCAAATTATAAAGTTTGACTATGAGAGCAGCTGTCCTGTTAAGCGAAAGGCAACCCAAAGGACTGTGCCTTGGTGGAACAGGGAACTGGACCGGCCTAGAGCGGAGGCCAGAAGGCTGTTTAATAGAGCAAAAAGGACTGGGAATGGGATGAATGCCGACAAGCCCTAACCTCATGTAACAAAGAACTAAGACGATCTAAAAGGAGAACTTGGAGACAGTTTTAAGAGGAGATGAATGAACTGGCTCCCGCACAACTTCTACAGAAAATCCTATCAATGGGTAATTCAAATGTCATTTGTCTACCTAACAAGTTGAATATACAAACAGTCCAGAGGAAAGCACTTGAGTTCTCCTACAGACTCACTTTCCAGGTGAACAAAACATAGAAGATAACTTGCAGAGCAGCCCAGCTAATCAAAGGTTGAGAAACACCGTGAGCATTGGGAAAAGACTGGCAAATAAAATCTTTAATGTCAACAATTAAATGGGCGATAGAGAGTTTTAAACCCTATAAATCCCCTGGCAGAGAATGCATATTTTCGGCCTTGCTATATTGTTTTGACATAATAAAATCCCACCTGCAATGAATATTCAAAGCTAGTTTAATATTAGGGTATATTCCGCAGGCATGTGGGAGGCAAATGTGGTGTTTATACCAAAAACAGGACGTCGTCCAATAGACTGCTAATTTAGCCCACATCCTTACTCCTAATGACCATGGAGAAGGCATTAGATCAATACATTAGAAGCGAAACCCTAACATGAAAAAGCTTCATGTATCACAATTCGCCTATCAGGTGGTTAAATCCACATTAGATGCCCTACACTGTTTAGTGAGGGGTATAGAAAAAACTTTAGTGGCCAAAAAAGTAGCCTTCAGTGCATTTATTGACATAGAGGGTGCCTTTGACAACACTTCATAACAGTCCATCAAACAGGCGCTACGAAAGGGGAGTGGAATTCCCCTTTGTAAGCTGGATTGAGTCAATACTAAAAAGTCGTGTAATCATGGCTACCACAAATTACACCAACGCAACAGTAATAACGGCAAAAGGGTGTCTTCAAGGAGGAGTGCTATCACCTCTGCTGTGGTCGCTTGTTGTTGTTATGACTTCATTGAGCGGAACATAATTTGTAATCCAAGGATATGCTTATGTCATAACAGTAAAGGGTAAGCATGATGCTGTAATATGCAGGTTAATGCAAACAGTCCAAAATATGGTAAAGAACTGGTGTGATACAGAGGGACTTAATGTCAATCCTCATAAGAGAGTTCTTGTCCCATTCACAAACAGAAGGAAATTAAATTTAAATGCTCCCACTTTGAATGGAATACAGATGGGGGTAGAATCTCAAGATGGTATATTGTAAATACCAAACCGTGGTTAAATCCATGGTCACATATGCATCTATAGTATGGTGGCCAAAAATGGAACAACACAAAGCATATTGCAGAGGCTGGTCTGTCTAAGAATAACGGGAGCTATGGCATCATGCCCTACAGCAGCAAAAGAGGTAATGCTGAATATTACTCTACTCCAGATATGTGTGAAGAGGGAAGCAGTACTAAGTGCCTCAAGAGTATTTCAAGCAGACAAATTCAAACCAGGAGGCTCAGTTGGCCACTTCAAGATCCTGAAAATTATTCCATTACACTGACTCGCCAAACCAAAAGATCAAATGCCAGTTAAACTGAACTTTATAATCTTATTTGACGTGGTCATAAATGACCGCCAAGCATGGGACAGTGACAATAAAAGGCTGACAAGCAACTCATCTGTATGGTATACAGACTGGTCTAAACAAATGGAGGGAGCAGGACTGGGAATAAGAGGACCTAGCTTTAGACTCGCTAAATTCTTAGGTAAAACTTCTGCCATCTTCCAAGCAGAAATGCTTGCTATAAATCTGTGTGCACAGGGGTGTATACAAAGAAGACTCAGAAATAGACGGCTCAGACAGTCAGGCGGTACTAAAGATGCTGATATCTTTCAAAACTGAGTCTAAACTGACCTGGGACTACAAAAAATCCTTGAAGCAACTGGCTACACATAACAAAGAAACTTTGATGTGGGTATCAGGGCATCAAGGCATCAAAGGAAATGAGGAAGAAGCAACAAGACGATTCAGAGCCCTATTGTGGACTAACAATAAGCTATGAAAGAAATGAACTTGATATTTGGAAGAAGAGTCAAAGGCTGACATACTGGAGGAAAACGCCAGGCTTAAGGCAGGCAAAACTCAGCACTGCGTGAACAGAGAAGTCTGAACTGGTTTGAATTGAACAGGAACGACTTGAGAATAATCATGAGACTCATAACAGGACACTCCTCAGTAAGGTAACACCTTATGAATATGGGTAAGGGGGACAGTGAAAACTGTAGATACTGCACTGAAGCAGCAGAAACAACAGAACACTTACTGTGTGACTGCATGGTCCAGTTCTGCGGAAGGCTCAAATACCTTGGAGGGGTGATTGTTAACCCTCCAGGAAATAAGCAAAATAGCCACTAAAAAGATAATAGATTATATGAAGTCTATACATTTTGGGCAACTATTAGAAAATAGTCATGTACAAATTACCCATTAAGGTCACACCGCTGAGAGGCCAAAGGCCTATACGAATCATTAAACATTAACTAAATAATTTTTCTTTGCCTTTCTTAGATGAACGCATCACCAAAGTCAGGGGATTTTATTACATTGTGTACCGAACACTAACCCACATTAATCATTGCCTTAATACCCAATCTCACCATCACTGATCGCAACTGAATTCCTTGGTAGGAACACTAGTAACCCTATCTCTTAGACTAACAGACGACAACAATAAACAGCCAGAATTAAACTTTTTAAAACGGATACGACAAAATGCACTATGGTCAGAAACGCACAACAACTAGCTACTACACCTCGAACAAGAACAGGCAGAGTCCTCGCAACAGCCCAAAACCTTCTTTCCTCACATTAAAAGTGTCACCGACAAAATCAGCTGAATTTTAAGAACCCATAATATCAAAACCGTATTCACAACACAGCAAAAACTCAAATCTAATAAAAACATTCAAGGATACGATTATAAACCAATCCCACAGAGTTACGAAATTCCTTGTGCTGACTGCTCCTAAACTTATATAGGACAAACGAATAGATTGATCCACAATAGAATATATGAACACACCCCCGCAGTTAGAAAATCCGACCCCTTATCCGCACTGGCCATGCATCAAAACAATAGCACCGGTTTACAACTTCACAACCAGAATTATCCGCGAAGCAATCGAGCTCAAAAAACGTCCTGATTGTTTAAATAAGAGAGATGGTGGTCTTCGACTTGCGATTACTTGGAAACCTATTATTATCAAACACACAAAATGGCACTTAACTCAATAGGCAATTTAGCTGTCCATTACCTGACTCAACAAATATCTCTATCTGCTTAATCCTATATCATCGTATTTATACACCATTAAAATAAGATGGTCAGTCAAACAAGATAAAATTAATATTATGAACAAAGCAAACGTATAAAATCACAACAATAAAATCCAATTACATAAAATACACATATGTATAAAATATTACTACATTGAAAACCAAAAGCAGAAATACACAATGAAACAGGAAAATAAACTTAAGAACACTGACTATAATTAAAATATTCAGGCTATAAAAAGTCCCATTCAGCAAATAGTCCTTAACCCTATTATGAAATATATTTGTAACTTTAATTGTCTTTAAACAAGGTGGCAGTGCATTAAAAAGTTTCACTCCCAGATGTATATAAGTAAAAATCGCTAATGAGGAGATCTGTATATATATATATATATATATATATATATATATATATATATATATATATATATATATATATATATATATATATATATATATATATATATATACACCAAATTTTATAGAGAATAGACCGTGAACACACAAACTCGCTTTTCAATCGAAAATCAATTGACAAACTAAGTAATTTCGCGTTAGCCTTCATACATTTAAAAGAAAGTGCATTCAAAATGATTAACAGCTGTGTCTTTCTCAAGAAAGGTTTATTTTGTTTCTTTCTGCTGCCGTCCATGCAACCAAGAATGAGATCAAGTGTAAAAAAAGGGGAAATTAAAATTTATGACCTTAACATAAACATTCCGGGCTATAAATCCTTCTTAGCATTCCTATTGTAGCGACAGTGACGTTTGGAGATAAATAGAAATTCATCATCACCAAATAAGCAATCTTTGGCAGTTTATTCTGCTTATACATATACTACTACAGGTTCTAAGGAATTTTACAGTTTTATTTTCCCCATGATTTTTGTAAGGTAGTAATTATAATAGGCAAACTCGTACTTCGATGGTCGTTGGTTTTTATTAGGTATATTTATTATATTTGTGCCAGGGGAAACTGAAAAAAATTAAATTTCGATCTATTCCCGATTTGATATTTTGATGAATTTCTGAATCTGCACAGGAATAATCGAGAGTGTAGTATATATACATATATATATATATATATATATATATATATATATATATATATATATATATATATATATATATATATATATATATATATATATATATATATATTGTTACGTTCTACGGGTTTCTGGATTTGTTGACTAACAAAACACAGCTTTCAAACTACTAATTTATTATAACCAACTATTTTCCAACACCAGTATCAACTAAAATATTTCTCTCTATTATTAAATGTCCATAGAACTATATTCCATTATCCGCCTTCTATGATTACTTCTTTACACCAACACTTACTGCTGACTCACTTAATACTATATATGATCACTTATTTTACACGGCACTAACTAAATACTGAACTAACTGATCCTATGTACCGTTTGTCTATTTATACTCTCCATAGAGATTCTAAATCTTCTACACTTTTCCACACCTGTCACTCCTGGTCCCTTCTAGAAATATCGTTCCAAAGTGTTCGATCTTACCAACACGCTACCATAGAAGTAACAAAGTTCCTAAACTTAATTCTCATAGACAAATGTGACACTGCCCCCCTCTTATATTCGATCGTCCCGGTCGAATTCTGACATTTCTTGGAATTGCGCAAGTCTGTGCATATATGGACCTTCATCTTGCTCTTCGGGCTCCTCTGAATTCGATAGACAACGTCATTGATCCTTTTGACCACTTTATAGGGACCTTCCCATAATTTCTGTAGTTTCGGCGACCGTCCCTTGCGTCGTACTGGATTGTAGAACCACACACGATCTCCTTTGAAACCAGCTGAATTAGCTCGCACCTCATAACAGGTCCTTATGAGGTCGCTTTCTACTCATATATGCATTCTGACAGCAGAGTGGATGGCTTCTATTCTTCTTTCCAAATCTTTTATGTATTCATCAGTCGACCGTGGAGCATCTGTGGGTTTTCCAAATATGAGATCAGGAGGAAGTCTTAACTCTCGCCCAAAAGCCACGCTGGCTGGTGTATGTCCGGTAGTCTCATGTACAGCCGAGCGGTATGCCAGTAGAAATAGTTGAATGTGCTGGTCCCAATCTGTTTGGTGTTCATTGACAAATATTCTTAAGTGGGACTCCAAAGTAGCATTGAATCTTTCCACCATTCTGTCAGATTGAGGGTGCATGGGTGTAGTTCTCGTTTTCCTGATTCCCATAAGCTCACAAACCTTCTGGAATACAGCTGACTCGAAGTTGCGTCCTTGGTCGGAATGGAGTTCTGGTGGTGCGCCAAATCTACAGAAAAACTCATCCACCAATACTTCTGCGACGGTGGTGGCCTCTTGATTCGGGACCGCAAACACTTCTGGCCATTTGCTAAAATAATCCATGGCTACAAGCATATAGCGATTTCCTGCGTCTGTTATAGGGAAAGGACCAGCTATGTCTATTGCAATTCTTTCAAAAGGGGCTCACACGTTGTACTGCTTCATTCGCCCCCTGGTTTTTTATTTAGGCCCCTTACTTGATGCACACGCTTGTCAGCTTTTGCACCATTCTATACATCAGCTCTACATCGTAACCAATAAAAACGTTCTCTGACCTTTTCCAAAGTTTTCTTCACCCCTAAATGGCCTACACCTGCCCCGCCATGGATCTCCTCGATTACCTCCCTAACTCTTGGCCGCGGAAGGATTATTTGCTTCAATATGCGGGTTCCATCCTCTGACTCCCAATTCCTGACCAGAAGATTACCATCGATTTCAATGGAGTCCCACTGGGCCCAGTAACTTTTGGTGGCAACGCTTTTATCACTAACTTCTGAGCAAGTGGGTCTTTCGTGGTAAGTCTCCTTCCATCTGTAGTTGGTTGCATATCAGGGTCTTCTTTTTGGTCCTCCATTAACCTCTGTGGGTTCCATCGGTTAACGGGTTGCACCGTTGTCCTACACATTTCGAGATTCAATTCCTCGTTGTTTTCGGCAGAGGTGCAATGCTTGCATTTTGGTGGGCAAGATCTCCTAGTTAGGGCGTCGGCATTGCCATGCTGTCGTCCAGGGCGGTGTTCGATGGTAAAATTGTACTCTTGAAGGCGTTCAAGCCACCTCGCCATCTGCCCATCTGCGTTTTTAAGTTGAAGAAGCCAGCGTAGGGAAGCGTGGTCGGTTCTCAGGAGAAATTCGTGACCATATAGATATTTAGAAATTCGTGACTATATAGATATTTGTGGAAATGCTCCAACGTCTTGATAATGGCTAAAAGTTCTTTCCTCGTCCCGCAATAGTTATTTTCTGCTTTGGAAAGGGCCTTGCTGAAACACCCTACAACCTTCTCTTGGCCTCCCTGTTGTTGCGAAAGAACACCTCCAATACCAACATTGCTCGCGTCCGTACCCACAACAAACCTGTGTTCAGGCTGGGGATAGGTCAGAATCGGGGATGAACCAAGAGTCCGTTTTAGTGTCTCGAATGCTTTTTCACAATCATTGATCCAAATGAACGGTGTCTTTTCTTCCATCAGTTTATGCAAAGGTTTCGCGATGTAAGCAAACCCCTTTGCAAAACGGCGGTAATTTGTGCAGGGGCCCAGAAAGCTTTGCAGCTGATGTACATTGGTTGGAATGTTCCAGTTCATAATACAGTCTGTCTTCTCTGGGTCGGTTTTGACCCCATCTGGGGTGATATATGGCCTAAGTACTTGACTGCTTTTTGAAAGAGACAGTATTTCTTCGGATTTAATTTCAAATTGGCTCCATTTAGCATGGTGTCAACTTCCTGTTGCTTTGCGAATGGTACCCTTCGCGGTGGCTGCTTGATTGGTACAGATGTCCCAGTCTCAATGCAATGGCGTACTAGGTCTGTTCTTCCAAAATCGTTCTTGTCGGTTACGAAAACGTGGCGATATTTAGACAGCAATTTAGCCACTGCTTGCTTCTGTTGTTGAGAAAGGTTTCCACTAGCTTCCGGGATCGTAGAGGCTGAGGGTTCTTGGTCTTGGCAACGCCGTATGATTGTTACTGGTGAGAATGTTCCGATTTCGGAACCTTTGGAGATCTTCTGATCAAAGCTCTTAAGGTTGGCTATTCTGACAGCTACCAGCTGTTTTGCTTGAATGAGAATTTTACCGACTAATAGAGCTTTCTTGAAAAGATCGTTATCTTCTGGTTCTGTAATACCCACCACTTGTCCCGAAATGTCTCCAACTATCTTCACTGGGACAATACTTTCACTCTGGGCTCTCACAATGACATCTTCTTTGGCCGTGACTTTTCGAATCGCAAGGTTGTTGACAGTCGACATTAGTACTCCCTTATCACCGATATTTAAAACATTGTTCTCGAGATCTTACTTGACACCGTGAGCTTGTAGAACATCTAGACTAAGTGTAATATGGCGGCAACAATAACTCTCTGTTTGGTCTTCCAAACTCCAATTTGTAGCTTGAAGTCAGTCTCACCAAATACAGGAATCTGTTCGCCACCAGCTGCAATCACTTTGTAGACTCTCTCTGGCTCCCTTACCCGTCATCTTGGTACCATATCACGACGGAGTCGTTCTGGATGCGCCGGTGCCTACAATCATTTGAGTCGTCCTGTCGCTGATGTGTCCGTATACGACGAGCGTGTTGCCAGAATCGTTGACCAGTGATATAGTTGTCGACTTCAGGGCATTGTGGTGGGCAGCCAGCTCTCGCCCCATAAAGCTAACAGCTAACTGCATTTAGTTTTCCTGTACGTTAGTTGATGTGCTCGACCTTGCCACAGTTCTAACAGCGTATTGCACTTGCACGACGAGCTTGCGTTGGCTCCTTATGAGGCGTGGGCTTCGTCTGTTCTACTATCTTCTCTAGTAACTGCATGACCTTGGATGACTCAGTTTTATTTTCTTCTCCTGGGACTTTGAGACTGCGAACTCTCACATTCCCTTTGGAAGCTTGCTTGGCCGCTTCAAATTCTAGCGAATGTGCCAAGTCATTGTTCAAGTTTTTATGCCTCGCGATCCTCAGCGCCTGTTGAGTCTCGGTATGCAGTGACAGCTGACTCAAAAATTCCACCGGGGCTGTGGGGTAAGCTGATAGTGTTAGTCTAGCAACGTCGGCTTCAAATTGCTGCAGACTTTCGCCTGATTTCTGACAGCGACTTGCAGCTGTTGTAAATGCTGGTCTCCAAACCTCATTTCTAGGTAATACCGAATGCTGTCGAAACTGCCCTGTTCTTCCCTGGGAATTCCTTGAAGCATGTCGAGGGCATCTCCTCTGAGAGCTACTATTAACGAGGTCGCTTTCTCTCTCGCCCCAGCCATTTGCTGTAGCAGCGGCTTCGAACTGGCGTAGATAAATACCCCATGGGACTGAGCCATCAAATGTGAGGAGGTTAATTCTTACGACCGGGCTATCTTCGAGTCTGATGTTTGCCTTGACTAGGGTATCATATTTATTTTCTAGTGAGTGCATTTTCACCTGTACTTCCGCGGTTATACTTCTTGCACACTCGTCAGCTTGTCATGTACATCGTCGCTGATACCCCTTACTCGACTTTATATTTGTTGGAACATGTCGTATTTTACCTGCTTCATACGTTCGTCCACACACGAAGTAATATTCTCAATTCTGCTGGCTTGTTCTTGCAGAATTTTCTTTGTTTCTTCATCCCTTCTTCTGGATTCTTCATCTCTTTTTCTCGTCTCTTTTTCTGACCTCTTCATCTCTTTTTATCATTTCTACATCACTTTTTCTGGCATCTTCTCTTTTTCTCAGCTCTTTTTTAACCTCTTCATCTTTTTTCTGGCTTCTTCTTTCATTTCTTTAATCAATTCCAATTGCTGGGCGTCCATATTGGCTGTGCGGCTACGTGTCTTAGGCATTAAAGCTGGTACAGAGTTTATTCTGTTTCAAGAACACACCCAGTTATGACTTACTGCTGACACTGATACACTGATCTTTCAGAGATTTTATAAATTTTCACGTTGTTCAACGAATATTCTGGAAAATATTTTCGCTAGCAGCTTGAAAATCCCACATCTGACACCAGTTGTTACGTTCTACGGGTTTCTGGATTTGTTGACTAACAAAACACAGCTTTTCAAACTACTAATTTATTATAACTAATTATTTTCCAACACCAGTATCAACTAAAATATGTCTCTATTATTAAAAGTCCATAGAACTATATTCCACTATCCGCCTTCTATGATCGCTTCTTTACACCAACACTTACTGCTGACTCGCTTAATACTCTATGATCACTTATTTTGAACCGCACGAACTCAATACTGAACTAACTGACTCTATGCACCGTTCGTCTATTTATACTCTCCATAGAGATTCTAGATCTACACTTTTCTACACCTGTCACTTCTGGTTCCTTTCCTTCTAGAAATATAATATAATTCCAGGGTGTTCGCTCTTACCAACACACCTTAATCTGACCATAGAAGTAACAAAGTCCATATAAACTTAATTCTCATAGACAAATGTGACACTATATATATATATATATATATATATATATATATATATATATATATATATATATATATATATATATATATATATATATATATATATATATATATATATCCATCGATACAGGTGTCTTAGCGATACCAGTTCTCAGAAGTTTATGGAGTTCAGGGCAGAATAAAGATTTGAAAATTTACAATTAGGTATAATTGATTGCATCCTCTTTAATTAAAATACCTTCAGATTTCTAATACTTCCCACTATATCAGAAGTCGCCATCAGCTTTGTTATTTTTAATGGAACGCTTGTATAATTTTGCAGTTTTAGATATGTAAATCATAATTTTGAATATTTTTTTATTCAAACGACACCATATTCATCTAATACGGCTTTTGAGAATTTTTTTTCTGAAATTCTGATAGGTGGTTGACGTTTACAAAATGGACTGTAATTACTATTTGGAATTAGATAGAAGGTTTAAATCCACTTACGATTGCAGTTTAAAGATTTCTTTATCACAGGTATTCTTTAAAATAAAATTTTTTGTCTGAGATTAATTCCTAAATTTATACTTTTCTGGACTTAAAAACATAAAAAAAGATTATTTTTTTTTGAATGGATCCATCCAGGCAACACAACTACATAATCATGTATTTTGCATGTAACAGCGCGACATTGAACATCGCAGAGATGTACTTTGTAAGGTCTATGCAAGTTACCAGAGCTAGTAAATGTCAGCAACTGCCAACATTGACAATACATCGCAGGGACATGACAGCTTAACATGCTGGAGACATCGCCTGTGCTGTTAAGGAGATGTAATTACTAATATTTCAATAATGTATCTAGACTCCTCTCTAGCATGTAACTAAATAATGTACTTGAGATGTCCTATGATATATTCCCAGTATATAATTCATACTTCATGGCTGTCATGTAAATTTTATATGCATATATATATATATATATATATATATATATATATATATATATATATATATATATATATATATATATATATATATATATATATGTGTGTGTGTGTTAATAATAATTATTGGTAATAGTATAGCAACTGAGTTAAGCGTCTAAAATATTTATTTAAAAAAATGAATGGGAAATTAAAAACAACAGATGAACTTCTAGAAAATGGAAATATATATTTTATACAACATACAAAACTATAGCATTTTCAGTAAATGAAGAAAAAACGAAATTCTCATATGGTATAAAAAAAAGAATTCTAAATATATACATAAATAAAAGCTTCTAAAAAATTTAACATATATTTAATGCAGCACAAAACAATACATTTTCCAACTAACCCTAAATTTATAGAGAAAACAAAGTCTGATAATATAAATATAAAACTAAAAATGAATTCCAAAGGTGTAGGTAGATGCAAACTTCTAAAAAATGTTAACATGTATTTTATGGAGCACAACAATATTTTTTTCAGTAAACACTAAATAAAAAAAAAACAAAGTTCTCATAATACAAATCTAAAAATAAAAATGAGTTTAAAAACATATGCATAAACTTGCTGGAATTTGTAAACATAGAAACAACAATGATCCCATATTGTCTATATAATTTAAAAGTTAAGCTGTAAATTTCCATTTCTTTGGTGACATATGCTTTTTGTCATTTCTCTGTTTCCGCTGTCTTGCTCGATGGAAAGACTCCGAACCAGAAATTTCACACCCTTTTTCTTTTAGTTGGTTGTTCTGCAGAATTACATCTGGAATTTCAAAAACGAGCTGTTAAAAAATTGGTATTATTTTTATTGTGGTTTTATTAAAACAATGTGTCAACCTTTGAGTCCACTGGAGGTATGGATGATAATATTAAAGACATACATGATGATATTACTAATGCATTATCAACAATATTTTTAGGTAGTGGGAATTGATTAATAGCGGAAGTCGAATTCGGCTCGACATATGGAAAAGTTGCAACTTCCCTATATTATTTTTATTGCAATCTAAAATTATTTCCCTGTATGGCAATGAAGCATGACTGTTAAATTGTTTGTCTTTTAGGTTCCGCGTCTTTTTTTGTCAATATGAAATCAGTGAAATTACCTTTTGACATTTTACATTAAGAAATGAACCACAATAAAATAATTTAACTCAAATAGTTAACCTAAAACACCTCAGCATAAGAATTGTTTCTTACATTGTGCAAACACAAAAGTAATTCTGATCATGAAATGCGGATTAATAAAAATTGGCGCTAACTTTTGACAAAACCAGTGACACAATAACAGATATGTGCAATAAACATTTTGTCTAGATTCGCCACAGAACACTCCCTATAGAAGTTTCACCTAAATGGAGCTAACCTGGACTTTATTAGGGCTCTAGTTCGGACATCGCATATAGTAGATGTCGCTAGTAGTGCTACAATTCTACTGAACAAGCTGTTCAGTGCGCCATTTTATCATACATTCAAAATTCAAATGTTTTGAATGCAAAAAAGTTTTTGTTCGCTTCTAGTTCTTTCATTGTATAATTATAATACAAGTGTGTTGCTAAACGTTTCTTTTAATTAAGTTTTACCTATATTAACTTTTAGTGGATACCTTACAGTGTTTTCATTGTTCGTCGGTTTTGTGTTTTAAAGGTGCGTTTTTTTTTGTAAATCAAAATATGATCGTTATCATAAGCTTTGTGTTTAAACAATCATGTAATTTCAATTCTATTTTCAGTTTTCTTATCAAAAAAGCAAGGTGCTTTCATAGTTCAAGGTGTTTTGGTGAAACATTAATTACGGTGAAACATAATTACAACGTTTTAGTAGTTTATAGGTTATAAGTAAATAACGTTTTCTTACAGAAGCTTTGTGGATATAAATATGATACCAACCAAGAAAACGATTTATTGTTAATTGTGTTCCGGAGTGCCTGGAATTATTTAGCAAAAGACATCGTGTAAATACCACGTGTATTTATTTTATAATGAATAACAAAAAAAAAAACAGAACAAATAGGGCACTGACAATAAGCAAAGTTACCTACCTTTATTCTCCAATAATGCAGGAACATAAGCTTCGTTTTTCTGTATTCACACACAACACCTCTAGGGACCTCGTGTCTCCCAAAGGACTTACAAACAAAATGGATATTTAGAGACCTCGTGTCTCTTCAAGGGGTTGAAAACAATTCGCTTTCTCGAGACCTCTTGCCTCTTCAAGGACTCAAAAACAAGTGGCAGAGGGATGCAAGCTTCTCTCCCTTCTCTCATTCTTCTTCCCCCTCTCTGGTCTTCTGGCGGAAACCATTAGTAACACTTACTCTATGTCAGTGTAGCGCGCGACATTTGAATTTAAAAGTGACAGAACAACGAGCATGAACATTCCGCCCACCAAAATAAGGATTTATTTTCACAATTATATTGTTTCTCAAATAAACAAACAAAACAAAAATTTACAATAAGCACAAAAAACAAAAAACTGAAGCTATTGGATTTATAATTAACTGTACAAAAAAATTTCAAGGCAGACGTATTACTGCGATGGCAACAGACATAACTTCGTCAGAGGCCTATCAAAAGTGCCACTACTAGTGCGAACTTGAGCTACCCGAGCTATACCATCACGGCCTGGGTATAGTTGCATAATGCGTCCGAGCTTCCAAACAAGAGGTGACGAAGTCTCATCTTTAATCACAACTAAAGCTCCGATCGGGGGGGGGACGTTTGCACAGTATCCCACTTACCACGCTGCTGCAGTGTATGCAGGTATTCGTTCTTCCAGCGGCGCCAAAAGTCCTGGTGGATCCTTTGCACCAGCTGCCAGCGTGACAAGCGATTCATACTTAACAAAGTCAAATCAGCATCAGGAGGAGCACCTAACGGTTCCATTGTAAGAAAATGTCCTGGGGATAGGGCTAACAGATCATTTGGATCAGTACTCGCACTACACAATGGTCGAGAATTCAAAACTGATTCCACTTGAGCAAGCAACGTGGACATTTCCTCAAAGGTCAGAATCTGCAAACCGATCACCCTTCGCAAATGAGTCTTGACTGAGCGCACTCCTGCCTCCCACAGACCTCCAAAATGCGGAGCTGATGGGGGGTTGAAATGCCACTTAATGGTACAAGCATCTGCTGCCCCCTTTGCATAGTTTAAGAGCTGCTTATTTGAGCCGACGAAGTTAGTACCTCTATCGCTATACAAATTGTCACATCTTCCTCTGCGAGCCACAAACCTCCGAAGAGCTGCCAAGAAGGCTTCAGCTGAAAGATCAGACACTACTTCCAGATGGAGGGCCTTCGTTGCCATGCACACAAACAAACAAATATATGCTTTCACCTTTCGGACACCTCGATATCTGCCCTGTGTCACAAAAACTGGACCTGCAAAATCAACTCCGCTGTGTGAAAACGGCTTCAACTGAGAAACCCTGGCAACTGGCAAATCAGACATCATCGGTGCCATGGGAGTAGGATTCCCTCGAAAGCAACGATAGCACCTTGACAAAACATGATGAATAGCTCTCCGAGGGGACAAAATCCAAAACTGTTGCGAAAGCAAATGAAGCAATGTGCGAGGACCAGGATGAAGATTGACATGGTGTGCGTGTGCAATGATTAACTCGGTGAGACGATGTGAGCGGGGCAACAATATAGGGTGTTTCACTTCAACTGGAACATCAGCTTGACGAAGGCGACCGCCCACCCTGAGGATACCCTCTGTATCCAGAAAGGGGGCTAACTTATTTATTGCCCTCGCACACCTCTCACCTTTAACCAAGGATGCTATTTCCCTTTGAAATACTTCACCTTGAGCACATTTGATAAGCACATGAAGCGCCTCCTGTAATTCGGTGGCTGTCAGAGATGCAGTAGTTCGGTCAGATGGAGACACCCTACAATTTCGCACAAACCGCTGACAATATACAACAACACCCTGAATTTTCCGTAGATGCGAAAAGCGATTCAAAAGTTTACTGAGCCACTCCTCATTTGCCAAAGTAACTAGTACGGGGAGAGTTCGTTGCTCCGCCAGGCACTCTTCTGGCGGCTCAAAACGCAACGACTTGGGCCAATTTTCTCTTGCCAATTTTAGCCAGGCGGGTCCCGCCCACCATAGTGGATGCTCACAAAACCCAGAAGGTAACATGCCTCTCGATGCACAATCAGCTGGGTTTTCTTGTCCACTTACGTGATGCCATGACTCTGGAGGAATCTTCTCTTGTATGCTTGCTACTCGATTCCCAATAAAGGTCTTCCACCTATTGGAAGATGATTTTATCCAGGCAAGTGCCACCATAGAGTCTGACCAAGCATACATAGAGTTAAACTCAAAACGACCTTCATAAACCCGACACACAAATTCCAGAAGCTTTGCCAACAATAAACACCCACACAATTCGAGACGTGGAATCGATATTCTTTTTAAAGGTGATAACTTGGACTTGGCACACAGAAAATTGATCCAAACTTGACCCTCCTCTGATACTTGCCTTAAGTAAACAACTGCAGCATACCCTCGCTCCGATGCATCACAGAACCCATGGAGTTCTGTACTGATGATATTATCGTGTTTTACGCCTCTGGGAATTGATAAACCTGCTAGCGCACTGAGTTGTGATTTATACTGAGACCACTGACCAACAATATCCTTTGAGGGCTTATCATCCCATCCCACTTTTTGCTCCCACAAGCACTGCATAAGATATTTTGCCAACAGGGTAACAGGAGACAAAAAACCCAGGGGGTCATAAATTCTTGCCAATTCCGAAAGAAGATTTCGTTTTGTGCACGGACGATCAATAGGTTCAACATTAAAAGAGAATGTATCACCTATGGGACACCACTGCAATCCTAAAATTTTCAACACTGATGGATCATTTAAATCTAACGATCGAGGTTGCTGACTATCAGCTGATACTGTGGACAACAGTTTCGAATTATTGCTGGCCCACTTCTTCAATTCAAAACCCCCCTTAGCAAACAACCCAATCAATTGCCGTTGCAACTCAAAAGCCTCTGACAATGAGTCGACTCCACTGACTACATCATCCACATAGAGATCGGACCGAACTAGCTTTGCTGCCAATGGAAAAGATGATTCCTCATCATCACAAAGCTGCATCATTGTTCGGATTGCCATGTGTGGGCTTGAGGAGACCCCATATGTGACAGTATTAAGGCGATATTTCTGTACAGGTTCCCCCTTTGAGAACCTCCAGAGAATTCTTTGATAATCCCTATGATTATCTACAACCAAAATTTGTCGATACATTTGCCGAATGTCAGCAGTAAATGCAATTTTGTTTGAGCGAAATTTCAACAACACAGTGGCAATATCTGTCTGCAACTTCGCTCCCACTAACAACGTATCGTTCAGAGATACACCATTCGTACTTTTGGAACTAGCATCAAATACCACCCGCAGTTTGGTCGAAAGGCTGTGAGGACGCAACACACAATGATGGGGAATATAGTATGCATCAGATGGTTCCACAGCTACATCTGATACCAGAGACATATGGCCAGACTCATAATAATCCCTGATAAACTCCGAATAGGACTTGTGCAACGCTGGATCCCTACTAAGACGTGCTTCCAGGGAGTAAAACCGCCTCAATGCAACACTGAAAGATTCTCCCAAACACGGAGTACCCTCACGAAAGGGCATATTTAAAATATATCTCCCAGCACTATTTCGGTGCTGAGTCTTCTTGAAGATTTCCTCACATTTTTTATCTTCCGGAGACATAACTAAACCTTGTGGTACCTGTTCCAAGCTCCAAAACTGTTTCAAGGTATGATCCAAGTCGACCAACGTGCATAAACTATTCACAACAGAATGAGACTTTGACTGTTCTACACTGCCCATAAGCACCCAACCAAAAACAGTATTGATGGCCACTGGTGCACCTCGAGGCCCTCTCTTTATTCCAGGTCTAACCACATGAGCATAAACGTCAGTACCCAACAAAATTTCAATGTCCCCTGGTATACCAAACTCTGAATCTGCCAACTCTAAGTTCTGAATATGTTGCCAGTGGCACTGCTCAATTTTAGCAGAAGGGATCTTGGAACAAATGTTCGGAATCACAATCATGTCCAACTCTAACTTTGTTGGCTCATAAATGGACTCTACTCGACATTTGAGAGTGCCTTGGCTAGCAAGCGAGCTCATTTGGTTCAAGCCTTGAACCATCACTGAACGAGATGAGGTGTTGAGCCCCAATTTTTCAACACACTGCTGCGAAATGAAATTAGCCTCACTCGCACAATCCAGGAGAGCTCGACATCTCCTAACCTTTCCATTTTTATCTCGTACTAATAGCATTATAGTTGCCAGTAACACGGACTGTTCCCTTTTTACCACACTTGCCAACACACGCAATTGCTCTGCACCTTGTGGCTCTTCCACAGGTGGCTTGTTTGAGTCACTCTCATCTCCCGATGCCGGTGCTTTTGGGAAGTGCAATAATGTATGATGGTGTTTATTACATACACGACAACTTGATGACTTGCACTCCCTGCTGGCATGCGCGTTTGATAAACAGTTAAAACAAAGATTATTCTTTTTTGCGAACGTATACCGTTTATGAGAGGATAAAGATAGAAATCCATCACACTTGAGCATGGGGTGCTCCTCCTTACAATAAGCACATACAAGCTTTGTGCTGGTAACAAAGGACGAAGCGGGCCTAGCAGTGGTTGCTGAAACATGCTGCCTTCTATTAGTCACATAATTGGAAGTTAAGGCAGTTGTCTCCATTGCTTTACACTGCTTTTCCAAGAATCTACATAAACTACTAAAACTGGGAATGTCCGATTCGCAAAACTCAAGCTCAAATTTTTGCTTAAGACTCATATCCACCTTTTGCAGCAACATGTTGAATTTAGTGAAATCCCACATGTCATGTTCAAACTGCTTCAACGCTTCCAAATTTTCACTGAATACAGACAACAACGTTCGTAGGGAAGAAGCAGATTCACTATTTGCTTTGGGGGCCTGTACAATACCCTGCCAATAATTGGTCAACAAAACCCGGGTATTGTGATACCTTGAGACCAGAGACTTGAATGCAATGCCATAATTGCTTCCCGTTAGCGGTAAATTCTTGATTAGGCCAGCTGCATCCTTCACTAACGAAGCACTCAAATATTGGAACTTTTCAATATCTGACAATGATTCGTTCTCATGAATCATTGTTTTAAACAGATCATAAAAGGTTGGCCAGTTTTTCCAATTTCCATCGAATTTTGGCATTTCGATTTTCGGTAACCTCAAATGTCTGTTTAAATTTGAAGTTGACATAATCGCGTTTGCGTTCGTTACTTCCTTTTCACTGAGAGATCGAGCGTTCGATGATTTGACAGAACACCGCGACTTACTCGATGCTCGACTCGATTTCGAACTACCGTGAAAAACGGATCGAGCTTGATTCTCAGCGGCTTTATTTGCATAACCTCTCAGTTCTCGATAGATAGTTTTTATAGAGTATTGCAGTTCATCGAATCTGTTCTGCATTTCATGCTCGCTCTCCAACTCTGATCGATCAACTACCGACACGATGTCCAAATGCAATGAATCAAATAGATTGACCAACTCATTCAACGCCTCAAAACGAACCTCAAATCTATTCAACCTATCTAAATCCACTTCTGCGTCTATTTTGACCTGTTGAGCCACGTGCAATATGGCTTCTACTCGTCTATAAACGCTTTCGCGCTTATTTTTTAGCTGAATCAACTCCATTGTTCAACGCAAACAATTCCTAAACGCGATTTAAACAATATGCAAACGTGATTTCAACAATATGCAATTCGAGTATGTACCTAGTTATATACAAGCAATAACGTCACCTTGAAATTAAATGACTCAACACGGCAATAAACAATTACAAATTTACTAGACTAAAGGAAACAAGTAAAATTACTTCAAAAAATGGACTGTATCAACTAATAACAAAACAAAACAACTATAAAAATCCGGCTCGAAGGACCAAATGTAAATACCACGTGTATTTATTTTATAATGAATAACAAAAAAAAACAGAACAAATAGGGCACTGACAATAAGCAAAGTTACCTACCTTTATTCTCCAATAATGCAGGAACATAAGCTTCGTTTTTCTGTATTCACACACAACACCTCTAGGGACCTCGTGTCTCCCAAAGGACTTACAAACAAAATGGATATTTAGAGACCTCGTGTCTCTTCAAGGGGTTGAAAACAATTCGCTTTCTCGAGACCTCTTGCCTCTTCAAGGACTCAAAAACAAGTGGCAGAGGGATGCAAGCTTCTCTCCCTTCTCTCATTCTTCTTCCCCCTCTCTGGTCTTCTGGCGGAAACCATTAGTAACACTTACTCTATGTCAGTGTAGCGCGCGACATTTGAATTTAAAAGTGACAGAACAACGAGCATGAACACATCGTTTTTCGTTGAAATCATCAGAAGACCATTTTGATGACTGGGTGAAAGCTATACAAAACCCTAAGATGTTTCGTTTATATTCACAAGCCATTTACGATAGAGTTTATATTTGTGATGGTAATTTCGTTGATGAGGATAAAGTACCTGAAATGAGAAGAGGCCTGAAAAGAACTGTTGTTCCTATATTACATCTTCCTTTGAGTAAGTATTCATATATTTTAAAGTGCAAATAAAAATTTCTATTTCTATTTATACAACAATACAACATCTCGGAAGTAAACAATGGATCGGGTGGATTCGGAAGGCGACCAGAAAGCCTGATAGTGTACACTGTTGTCAGATGAATATTACCAAGTGTCATTTTAAATAAAGAAGGAAATTAAAGGGTGCACAATTGTTTTTCTAATAAATGACAATATGACGTCATTTATACATACCCTAAAAGAAGGCAAAATCAACCTTGCCATACACTGTGGTCATGTGAGCATATAAACGTAATAGTGTACAAGCACCAGACTGCTGTAATATACCTACCTATCGATAAGGAAGGGCCAGATATACTTCATCTTACTTTCAGAATTAAAATGGTTTTTAAATAAATGTAATAGGAATACTGTTCTAGGTTTCTAAATAAATGTAATAGTAATACTTTTCTAATAAAACAAGTGTATTTTATCTTCTTTGATTTTCCATTAATCATATCGATAGTAAAAACTGAAGCTGCAAGTGTTAGAAGGTCTACATTGCCAATTAATTTTTCATATGATTGCAAAGCTTAAAACAGGCATATGTGTGTTATTAAAACAGAACTTGTTTTGCTTTCACTATAAAAATCATTAAAAAAATTATTTGGATAATTTAACCTCTTTACTGACAGTGGTATAAAATTAAATAGAATTTATTTGGATTTGCTAAATGAAAATGAAATCAAATTTCCCGCGTGTGACTGAAATTCATCGCATCCGCCAGAGGCGCTGCAATATTGTTCAAAACGTCAGCATTGGCGTTTCCCTTCTATAGGGGGTGTTCTGTGGTGAATATGAACTGTGAATCTATAAAGTAACGGTCATCATGTGTTAATTACATGCTTAGCATGTTATTTTTCTGAAGTAACAGCGATATAGTTTATAATATCGCTAGCATATCATTAAACCTAACTTCTGAAATGTAAATTATTGATATGTCGCTGTTACATACTTGGTATGTAAAGGTTAGCCATATATCTCAAAAGTAACAGCTAACATCGCTAGCATGTACCAGCAGTGTAAGCGCAAAATCATAGGTAACAGAAAACAATCCCAGAAACATAACATGCATGTATCAGGATATGTCGCATTGGTTACTTAAAAATAACATCTCAGCGATGTGAATATGACAATTGTGTTGCCTTAATGACCTATTTTTTTTACATAATCCAATTAGTGATAAATATTGCTCAAAATGGTATCACATGTTCGCATACCTAAATCAAATCGTTTGAGTTATTTCCAAAACCAGAAAATTCTAATTTTTTACCCATTGTGTTGAGAATGCTATGATGCCACAATCACAGTCTAATACATTCAGGTAACATGCCGTCGTTAATGATATAAGAGAACCTGTCATACATCATAAGGCAAAAGACATTGAAACTAAACTTAACCCGATCGTTTCTTTCTTGGATCTCATGCAGATTAGCTGAACTCCAGACATGGTTGTTACGTCTGTTAAAAAACCTTTCACGCGAAAACTTAGATTTGTCCATCCCCATAATATTTCTCAAAAACTTATCTTCCTCTTGTTTCGAAGGTATAGCATCTCACAGAAGGTAACTATGTTGTTGGGGTTTTGAGGATGAAGGTTCCGTACTAAGGAGAAGTTGTAGTCGTGGAAGTGACGCTTCTTCAAAATCCTGTGTAAGGAACATCTAGTGATGCCCAGATCTTCTTCAGCAGCTCGAAATGAGGCGTTGGAATTGGTGTCGAAAAAAGTCAAGGTATTAAACTCGAGATCTTTCTCTTCATTATCAATTACGGTTTTTGGTTGATCTACCACTTGCCCAATTCGTCCCAAACGCACAAAATGGACTTCTGTTTTTCTAAATTTACCTTATGCCATCATTAAATGTTCTGTAAGGTCTACTAACAATTTTGTCGCAATTTTCGTGTATAAAAAATAAATTAAGATTTACTGGATTTGTATAAACATTACTTTCATTCTTGTTATACATTTAAACTCGTTTTAGCAATAATGCTAAAACAACAAAAACTTGACATTTAAAAAATTAGTTATCGTAGGTATCCGTGATGGGTAAAAAATTAAAATTTTCCGTTTATCTTAACAAAAAATAATGGCGACTTCCGCGATAATCGGAAGTGCTAGAAGTATTGTGGTTAATGAGAATGAAATTAATTATACCATTTGAAATCTTAATCCTAAATCAAACGTTATTTCTCCTTATACTACAAATATTTTTATGATGTAAGTGGCTAATTTTTTATTTATGATTAAAAAACGTGTCATAAGTCAGGAGGTTGCGCCCTGTTTGATCACCATTAGCAAGTTCTTATACAAATAAAAAATAACCTCAGTGGCCCAATGATACAAGGACATGTGCCTCTGAAGCAAAAGGTCGTGGGTTTGATTCCCAGTGGAAGTGTCGTTTTCTTTTCAGTACATATTGTGTATATTTGTGTTTTTGTTTCTTCAACGTCGGCCTATTTCCGCGACTATGGCCAGTCACCAAAGTCTGGGATCGATGTTAAAGAAACCAGAAAAAAAAGTAGTCTTTAATCCAAACTAAATGTTGCAATTAGATGTTTGTCGATTAAAGCTATATTTACAAAGAAAATGCCATCTTCTGGTAAATTCTTTCCTTACAAAATTTAATTAACAAATTGATATGTAGTTGCGACTTCATCTGTTAATGCGCTCCCGCTAGATCGGACATATACGCATGTAGGATGAATGCTCACACAGCCACGCACACACATATAAATCAGAGGTATCAGCCAAAATGCATTCAGGCGACCACAAAATGTAAAAATTTGTCGAGGAAGCATATTGATTTTAAATAGTTACCATACATTTGTATGACGTCTTAAATGTTTTAACAACTCAGACTCATTTATTTGAAATACTAATTATGTGCTCAGTATATATCAGTTACATATTCAAAAATATTAGATTAATAGGACAGTTTTTATGTAGAGATATGGCAAATTGAGTACTGTGCTACCATTTAGAACTAGAACAATTATTTATAGGTAAGTACAGATTGTAACTTAATATCGTTCATATCCACATTATAACGTTCATTAGTCCACGATTATATTATTTACTTGGTTAATAATCACATTATTTTGTTAGTCTATGAGATGTGACTTTTATTAGTCAGTGGAAACCCGCTGCTTTCATTATAATTCATTGTGTACCGCGTCCCTAGAAAACAAACACAGTCTATGAGTAGGTATTGGGTCACTTGGGCCAGACAGTGACGTCACAGGAAGTGACGTCACTGGCGCCGGCGCCACGCCCTGGCGCCTAGCCTGGCGCCGGCGCCTACCCCGGCGCCATGCCCGGCGCCAGCCCCGGCGCCGGCGCCTAGCCACGCCCGGCGCCAGCCCCGGCGCCAAGCCCCGGCGCCTAGCCACGCCCTGGCCCAGACAGTCACATCCGTGTTATTCTGCATTCTAAGGTCATTGACCTGTCTTTGACAGTGACGTCACACGACTTGGGCCAGACAGTCACATGCAAACATTCCAAAGTGTCTAACCTATTACTTCAAATTATTATATTTTGAAAAAAACCATTTGGAGCAGGTGAGTTTCGAACCCGGGGCATTCAGATGGGAGGCAACGATGCTACCCGTTAAGCTAAGCAGACGCTTATTAATTTATTGTTTTAGGTTGGTATATATATACGACTACAAACAAACCATACATGTAACATAATTAAAGTTTATTATTAGACAAATGGATGATTTACAAAATAATGTTTAATATTAGAGGCTGAACCAAAACGGAGGAAAATGGCGGAATGAAAGATGGAAGCCTGTGATACCTTAAGCTGACATTATAAAAATGGCGGCTTTCGTTGATAAGGATGGTGCAAGGATGGATGAAGACTTATTTAAAGATACGTCACTCCAACCTAGCCGACAAATGAGAGTGAAGGTTGATAAGCGAGAATAATGGTATTGGTCGAAGACTCGGAAGATCCGTGAGATGTACGATGGAACCAACACATGCACGGTGTTAAGGAGGCCAAATCAAATTGGAATATACAATAAAATGGCCACTTCCGGTCTAAACTTTAAATCCTTGTATCTTTTCAACGACAAGTGATAGAAATGAACCGACTTTAAAAATATATCGTTTCATAACAAGCTCTACAAGAAAATGAGATAAAAAACTTTAAACCCTTATCGCGGAAGATCCGTGAGATGTACGCTGGAACCAATACATGCACGGTGTTAAGGAGGCCAAATCAAATTGGAATATACAATAAAATGGCCACTTCCGGTCTAAACTTTAAATCCTTGTATCTTTTCAACGACAAGTGATAGAAATGAACTGACTTCAAAAATGTATGTTTCATAACAAGCTCTACAAGAAAATGAGATAAAAAACTTTAAACCCTTATCGCGGAAGATCCGTGAGATGTACGAGAGAACCAACACATGCATGGTGTTAAGGAGGCCAAATCAAATTGGAATATACAATAAAATGACCACTTCCGGTCTAAACTTTAAATCCTTGTATCTTTTCAACGACAAGTGATAGAAATGAACTGACTTCAAAAATGTATGTTTCGTAACAAGCTCTACAAGAAAATGAGATAAAAAACTTTAAACCCTTATCGCGGAAGATCCGTGAGATGTACGCTGGAACCAACACATGCACGGTGTTAAGGAGGCCAAATCAAATTGGAATATACAATAAAATGGCCACTTCCGGTCTAAACTTTAAATCCTTGTATCTTTTCAACGACAAGTGATAGAAATGAACTGACTTTAAAAATATATCGTTTCGTAACAAGGTCTACAAGAAAATGAGATAAAAAACTTTAAACCCTTATCGCGGAAGATCCGTGAGATGTACGAGAGAACCAACACATGCACGGTGTTAAGGAGGCCAAATCAAATTGGAATATACAATAAAATGGCCACTTCCGGTCTAAACTTTAAATCGTTATATCTTTTCAACGACAAGTGATAGAAAGGAACCGACTTTAAAAATGTATCGTTTCGTAACAAGCTCTACAAGAAAATGAGATAAAAAACTTTAAACCCTTATCGCGGAAGATCCGTGAGATGTACGCTGGAACCAACACATGCACGGTGTTAAGGAGGCCAAATCAAATTGGAATATACAATAAAAATGTTACTTCCGGTAGATACTTCCGGTATAGCCGTTCTTAGAGCTACATACATGTGTGACACCTCAAAATCATCGTCTAACAGAAGAAATATAATATTTAAGTAAGTCAGAACAAGCTGTGTTAACACCTAAAAACAACACACTCTCTCTTAGACTTAATGAAGTTACTTTCAGAGAAAATTTCAACCATACCAGAAAGAACAGTATTAAATAGCGTATTGTTAACTACATCAAGTGATGCGTGCTACAGACAAATTTTAGTACACCCTCTTAGACTTATTGAAGTTGACGGTACAGGCAGCTGTCAAGCGTAGGCAACGTCCACAAACTATAATGAGTTTAATCTAAAGTGAATAGATAATTTTATTATTTGAATCCATTGGAGGCTAGGGTCTTATAAAACGTATATAAAATTAGTAGATATCATGGGTTATTACAAATGGAAAGTTTATTCTGAATGATCATTAAACAAACCTGGATTAGGTTTAAACAAAGACTGAACTTAAAATTTACATGTTGTATATATTTTTGTGTATGGTATAACAAAAGTTGGCAACAAGGCTTTAACACCTATAAACGTAAGTATATTTAAAATATAACCTTTAGATATGTTTTTCTATTCTTAAAAACATCCGTTAACGATTTTATAGCAGAATGTTTTTATAAACATATCATTTCCTGCAAATGATTGCTGATTTACCAACATAATTTCCCCCCAGTATCGGAGAGTGATATCGTTTCCTGCCGTTCTCAAGTTGTAAGTTTATTACGGTTTCCGGTGTAGTGCGGACAACGCCAGTAGAAAACCATAAAAATCTGTGCCTGTTTACCATAAGACCACATGCATATTTAAGCAAATACAGAGATATGACACACCAAGCCATATAAATACATGCAAAACAAGTTACATATTAAGCTAATAGTGGGGGGCCTCAAATTAAAACAAAGCTATTTTGTTCCAGCGTCGGTACTCGTAACAATGTACTTATATATAAGCTCGATCCTAGAAAAATTCAGTCCACCTTTGACCGTTATTGTTAATACTGCCTAGTTTTGTGCCAGTTAAATTGCCATCGTCCGTGTTGTGTGTGCCACGCTTTGGTTGTAGTACCTAGTTATCCTTAGAGCACCTTTAGCATCATCAGGTATCGTTTAGTGATTTTAACTGTACTTTTTGTAAGATAGTGTAAAAACAATCATAGTTTTGAAAACATTCACTAATTTGTAAAACTTTCAAGTGTTTCGCGCAGTTTTTCTAAAATGGCTTACCAAATCGTTGCCGATACGTGCAAAACCAACCAAAAATATAAGTTGACAAGGCGTAGTGTTACCTTTAAACTTAATGACATCCCCGATCATGTTAATGACCCAGAGAAGTGGGTGAAAAACGGCATTCAAGATATTGTAGCCCGCATAGTCAAGGATATTGAACCTAATGACCGAGTGGGATTTACTTTTAGCTCGGAGGGGTTCGATAAGGGGGCTGCGCACTTGGCATTCAGAAAAGCATCAAGTGTAACTTTTGAAAATATTTGGGACCTGCTAGGACAAATATATCAAAGCAATTCGGAGGGCTTTCATTCAAACACATTCAGAATGACGATGACGATGGTGAAACCGTTCACAGGGGCTGGCCGAAAAGATAGGTACACGAGTTTTGAAGAGGAGTGTTCGCAGAGAAGAGGAATTGTAAGGATTAACAACTCCGACAATATGTGTCTTCCTAGAGCACTTATCGTAGCCATGGCATACCTTATGAATGTACCCTACCTTAAACAGATACGTCAAAATATTGGAAAACGTCAGGATCAAGAGGTCGAGAAGTTAATGAGAGAAACAGGTATAGAAATACCGACTGAAGGCGCAGGTATTATTGAACTTCAGAAATTTCAACAACATCTGACTCAATACAAGATCACGGTTTACGAATATGGTTCTAAAGGTCGGACTGTGATGTTTGAGGGGCCCGGTGCTCCCCTAAAAATAAACTTACTTCATCACAACAATCACTTTAACGTTATTACAAATTTAAAAGCAGCCTTTTGCTGCATTTATTATTGCGAGTGGTGCCATGTGCCATATAACAATAAAAAGGATCATCGATGTGCCGCCACATGCCCCTGCTGTCAGCAGAGCCCACCTTGTGAAAAGACGCGTGAGGAAATAACTTGTGTCGATTGCAATAGAAAATTTAGAGGTCAAAACTGCTTCACCAATCATAAAAGAATTGATAAAAATGGTAAGAGTATGTGTGACACAGTGAAAAGGTGTGAATCATGTCTCAAGACAATTACAGCTGGTCGAAACCATGTGTGTGACGAAGTCTATTGTAGAGTGTGTTCCAAACATCAACCTGCTGGCCATTACTGTTATATAAAACCTGATGAGCGAGAGCCAATAACAGATGGTACGTTGTTTGTATTTTACGATCTAGAGACGCGGCAGGATGAAGAGGGGCCCAATGGTGAAAGGATACATTTACCCAACCTATGTGTGTTTCAACAACGCTGCGACCTCTGTATGGAGCAAGATGATGACGTGCTCATATGCTATAGATGTTGTGCGAGACGTCAAGTTTTAAAAATAAAACCTTTGGAGAGGTTTGCAGAATACGTTCTGGGTGTTGCACCGGCTTTCAAAAGGTTAGTGGTAATGGCGCACAATGGAAAGGCTTAGAGCGGTCGTCATTGTAAAAGTCAATGTAACTTGGCTCTTAACAAAATTTGTTATTTTGGCAAAAATATGGAACAGAAAAGAAAGTTGCTTGTTCTGAAGTATCGTTATGTGGAAAGGAATACGAAGCAGTAAAGGTTTTGGGTGAAATTTTTGATGGAGAAAGAAAGAGGCAGAACTAAATTTTAAACTTAGTATATCAAAATTTGAAGTATGTTATTAAGAGGATAGCTGTCAAACATTTTTGGAATGACGTTTGGTAAAATTATGTCGAAATACTTCACAAGTCAACGACTTATATGTATTGACATGCTGTATAATTATGACCAATAAAGAATATTATAAAGAATATGATCACCAATTTATTCTAAAACATGTGCTGGAAAAGACAAATCTCAAGGTCGAATTGATTATGCGAGGTACCAGCATTATTAAAATGAAAATAGGTAACGTAATATTTTTAGACTCACTCACTTATTTTCCGATGCCATTAGCTGTACTGCCTAAAGCGTTCGATTTGGGGCCTGAGCTAAAGAAAGGTTACTTCCCTCACCTTTTCAACACCCTGGCGAACGCTAATTACAACGGTCCTCTACCTGCATTACAATACTACGACCCAGACCACATGAGTGAAGATAACCGTCTAAAACTTATTGGATGGCACAAAGAACATCAAAATGACAACTTTAACATGCAAAGAGATTTGATCGACTATTGTGTCAGTGACGTCGAGATCTTACGGAAAGCCTGTTTAAAATTTCGAAAGATGTTTCTGGATGAATGTAAGGTGTGTCCATTCACAGAAGCATGCACCATAGCCTCTGCCTGCAATCTGGTCTTCAGGCGCAACTTCTTACTACCTGAAACCATAGGCATTATACCCCAAGGAGGCTATCGAGACTGTGATAAGCAGTCAAAGATAGCCACTCTCTGGCTGATATACGAGGAAGCACAGCGTGGTATAAATATCGAGCATGCTGTAAAGAAGCCAGAGGCTTTGGTAGCAGGTGTTAAAGTTGATGGTTTCTGTACAGAGACACAACAAATATTTGAGTTCCATGGGTGTTACTACCATGGGCACACATGCCTAAGTAACAAAAGAGACGATCCTCTTCACGACGACCCTTCCGACACTCTAAACAACCGCTATGAGCGTACTCAGGCAAAAACAAATCGTTTGAGACAGAGGGGTTATGAAGTTGTTGAGATGTGGGAGTGTACCTTTCGAGAAATGCTTGAAAAGAACAAATCTTTGAAAATGACGCTAGAGACAAGTCCCCTGTTAGCCGCCACAGCTCTTGAACCACGTGATGCTTTCTACGGAGGCCGTACGGGCAACTGCAAGACTTACTATCAAGCAAAACCCGGAGAAAAAATTAAATACGTTGATGTGTGTTCATTGTACCCCTATGTATGCAAATACAAGGGGTACCCAGTAGGTCATCCAAAAGTTCACATAGGTGATGAATGCAAACATCTAGACCTCTCCAATATGAATGGCGTCATCAAATGCAAGATTTTGCCTCCTGAAAATTTATATCACCCTGTACTACCAACTAAGATGAATGGTAAATTAATGTTTGTACTGTGTCGTACATGTGGTGTGTGTATGAACCAAGGTGCCTGCGAACATACGACTGAACAAAGAGCGTTGGTTGGTACGTGGGTGATGGACGAGGTAAAGAAGGCTTTAGAAAAAGGGTATGTTATGCTCGAAGTGTATGAGGTTTGGCAGTATCAAATAGAGCAGTACGATGTGACCGAGAAGACTGGTGGTTTGTTCACTAAAATGATGAACAAGTTCATTAAAATGAAGCAACAAGCAAGTGGTTGGCCTTCAAATTGCATAACAGCAGAAGAAAAGGAGGCGTATATTGACGAATTTTTCGACAAGGAGGGGATTAGGATGGAGTTTGGAGAAATCGTGAAGAATCCTGGGCTAAGAGCTTTAGCTAAACTGATGCTCAATAGTTTTTGGTATGTACCATGTTTCTTTTCAACACACACATACATACACATTAAGATTTTAACTTGTAGCCACACACTTTTAAATTTTAACATGTAAGATTTCAACTTACAGCAGTAGCACATATACATACACAAACATAAACACACACACAAAAAAAAAAGTCACCAGCATCTGTAAATATAGTAGGTAAGATTCGAGAAAAATTGCATATTATTAATTGTTTTGCTACTGTGCAAGAACACGTATATTTCACGGAGTTCCATCTGTAAACTAAAAACCACCAGCTGATCTGGCCGTTCACCTTCCATATCAACCGGAAGCCCGGCGATATCACTTTATGTAATATTAAACGCTAGAAATAAAAACACGTTTTGTTTACATGTGGTGTAAAAATCGACCTAATTTTTCATTATACATACAAATGATTTATATTAATTATATTGATCAAATTTAATACACATATTAGCTACCTTTGACAAGTGGTATATATTTATTACTTATTAATTAAATTTAAATTGATTTAATCAGATCGACCTAATTTTTCATTATACATACAAATGATTTATATTAATTATATTGATCAAATTTAATACACATATTAGCTACCTTTGACAAGTGGTATATATTTATTACTTATTAATTAAATTTAAATTGATTTAATCAGATCGACCTAATTTTTCATTATACATACAAATGATTTATATTAATTATATTGGTCAAATTTAATACACAGATTAGCTACCTTTGACGAGTGGTATATATTTATTACTTATTAATTAAATTTAAAATGATTTAATCAGATCAACCTAATTTTTTTCATTATACATACAAGTGGTTTATATTAATTATATTGATCAAATTTAATACGCAGATTAGCTACCTTTGACAAGTGGTATATATTTATTACTTATTAATTAAATTTAAAATGATTTAATCAGATCAACCTAATTTTTTCATTATACATACAAATGATTTATATTAATTATATTGATCAAATTTAATACGCAGATTAGCTACCTTTGACGAGTGGTATATATTTATTACTTATTAATTAATTTTTAAATTGATTTAATCAGATTGACTTAAATTTCCAGTTTTCTGAACATCTAATTACACACATTAAGATTTGAACTTGTAACCACAGACACATTAAGAGATTTTAACCTGTAACCACACATACATTAAGAATTAAATTTGTAACGTGGGTACTCATGATTGTATGATTTCAGGGGCAAGTTTGGACAGAGAGAGAATCAATCAAAAGTTGACATCATTAGACAACCACATCAACTTGAAGAATTGCTCTCAAATCCAGCGATTGAAGTCACAAATATACATGGGGTCAACGATGATACCCTCATCGCTAGCTACATTTATAAGGATGAAGCCGCCGACATTCTAAACACCGTTAATGTTTGCATAGCAGCCTACGTTACAACACATGCTCGCTTAAAACTCTATAGTTATCTAGAGAAGCTTGGAGACAGGGTTTTATACTACGATACAGATTCCATAATATATGTTTCTAGATCTGATGAGTGGGATGTACCAACAGGAAATTCTTTGGGTGAAATGACAGACGAACTCGAAGAATATGGGCCTGGAAGTTATATAGTTGTATTTGCTTCCGGAGGGCCAAAAAACTACAGCTATATTGTATTCAGCCCCAGGTACCACACATACTTTATGGTTTGTAAAGTAAAAGGTATACGGTTAAGCTATAATACCCTGAAGCTTGTGAATGTATTTAGCATGAGTGACATGATTATGGCTATTGAATCGATAGAACCTATTCCGATAACCAGTATGAATATACGAAGGACAAAAGACCACCAAGTAGTAACAAGGGAGGAAACTAAAATATATAGGCCAAAGTCTGAGAAGCGTAAGTTTGATGAATCATACTGCTCGCAACCCTATGGTTTTCAAGAAAAACGTAAACTCTACGATAACGCCGATGCTTCCTCTTCATCAACCTTTCAATAGCTTTGACGATATAAAGATTTATCGTAACATTCACACATGTTTCCGTTTCTTTTCAATGCAGAAAAAAGGGTCTCAAAGCCAACCACCAACCGTCAAACAGTCAACATGCCTAGTTGTTTCTTCGGAGGTCCCTGTTCCTGTTCAGAATGTCAATCAGACGCTAAAAAACCTGTTTGTCAAATATGTAATAAGACAGAAGGCTATGAGGTAGGTGAACACACTATATTAGCACGAGAAACTCCCACTGAGTATAGGACGAGGTTAAACTTCAATTCTTGTAACAGTGAAAGGTGAACATTAAGACTAAAAAAAGCACCCGTTTTGGTTTCAGTCTTCAGACAGTGAAAATACCGTTAAACTTTAGTCTCTTAGTCGTGAAGTGAACACGAAAAACTTCGGTTGTGAAAGTGAACTCTTGGAAACAATGGCATTCCAAATACTTGAAGACACAGTGAATTCCAATAAGAAGTTTAAATTTGATAGACGTAGTGTTTGCTTTAGACTACAAGATATACCTGACGATGTCAACGATCCAGAGAACTGGGTCAAAGATCGTATTAAAGATGTTGTGAGCCATATAGTTGAGAATGTCAACCCCGAAGACAAGGTAGGTTTTACCTTTAACTCGGAAGGTTTCGACAAGGGGGCTGCCCATCTCCCATTTCGTAAAGCAAAGAATGTTGTTTTCGAAGACGTCTGGCACCTACTGAGCAAGATATACCAGAGCAAAAGATCCGGTTTTCGTTCTGATACATTTAGAATGACAATGACTCAGGTGAAAAACCGGTAAGCCTTCATCACATATCAATCATCATAGTGAAACCATGTACCTTACTATCTTTAAGCCTCTAAATGTTTATATGATTTGTTCAATATAATGTCATTATTTAAAGTTGATACATAATAAGATTTTGTAAAAAAGCCTTCAGCATTTAAAAACTAATTTTAATGTCTAATATAAATTTAAACAGTTTTTAGTTTGTAATTGTACTAACAAACTCATAAGAAGTGGCACCTAATTGCTGGTCTCAAAAAATTATATATAAAACAGAGTTTTGCCTAATAATCAGAAGCTCTGTGTTTGAAAAAAAAATCACAGCCAAAATGAGTAGGTTAAATATTGGGGTAGAGTTATCATATAACAGCCTGAAGAAGTTATGTGATTGAAAATAACCATTTTTCATAGCTAAATTAAGCTTAGGACGTTCAGTGCTGTGAATAAAGTGAAAATAACCATTTATCACAATCAAAAGTATTAAACTCTATGTTATTTGGTACCCCACTTGTAATAACTGAAGAAGTTCTGTGCTAAAATGAAAATAGCTATTTACCACAGCCCCAAAATGAGTAAGCTCTATATTATTTTGGTACCTTCTGTAACAACCTGATGAACTTGTGCTAGTAACATCGGTCAGATGTCTTTTTTACAATTACTTGTCACTTTTTTTTTATGGGTAATTGTTTTTATTCTCATACCTACTCTCATAGTATAACACCTGTTTTAGTTATCTATGTAGACAGGTCACTTGTTGATAGCTTGTTATCACTTATCAACATTAATATAAACTACCTTGTGTAGTAACTAGTTGTTAAGATGTATTATAGTATGTATAAGAACTGGTGTAATCCTAGTCAAAATATATGTATTGTAAAAAAAAAAAAAATATTACTGATAAATTTTATTAAAAAAAAATAAAAAAAAAGTATGTTCTCAAAATATATGTATTACAATGTTGGTAATAAATTGCTATATATGGAATAATAGTGTTTTATTTAACCAGTTGGAAATTATAAACTAAAAAAAAAAAAGTGTAGTGTTAATGGTGAAAAAAGTATAAAGGCTTCGTTGAAGAATCCTTAAATGCTTGGTGTAATTTATATCATTAAAGAAACGTTTGCAATCACTTTTACTATTTAATATTAGAGTTCTAACTTGATGAACAAAGTTAAACCATACTGTATTACAAATGAATTTTTTTTCATAAGTAGTTAGGAGTTTTTACTGTAATCAAAATAAAAAGATAAGAAGGAATACAGCTAGAAGCTGTTAAAAAAGAGCTTGCCATGAATAAGGTAAGTAATTTTTAAAACTAGGCTAAAAGTTCTGCTTATATGCAAATAAAATGACGTTATTATTATTAAGTATGTCATAAACCTTATGAGGTCTTTTGCTAAACTATTACTTTTATATTATTACATTTTTAACAAGACACCACTTTCACATTGAAGTTTGTGTCTGTCGGTTTTTTAAAATATAGTGATATTGACGGCGCGAAATTAGTCTTCATAGATAATAGTAAATAAAAAATTTAAATTAGGTTAAAGTATGGCTTTTACATTATATACCTTAATATAATGAAAAACTTTATGAAAATTCGCCAATATATGCATTATCAGACAATTGAGATTAAAGTGTTGCTCATAGGATATCTTAAATAATAGGTTTATTTCTTTGAATAGTAGTGGTTCGTTGGCGTACAGATACTTAAAGGGAACACATGTCTTTAATTTTTTATTATACCTAATCATTATGAATAACTTAATATGTGGAGATTTAATTGTTTGCTTTTAATTACTTATATGCCATACCGCAGCCAGTGGAATCTGACGTCACACACACACAATTACTTATATAAACCGCGGCAGCTGTTAAAGTCGAGATAAGCTGTTGTTAGATCGTCCGGACGTAAATAGTAAACAAAACTAAAGCAGATAAGGTTAACACTGGTAGCGAATTTTTATAGAAATAATATGACATAAAAACATTTTTATTTTAAGGAGTAAATATACATTTTTGCTATATAGTCTCCTCTTAATATCATAAACTTACCAAATTTGTATATCATAGATTTTCCTAAATTAATTTTCTGGCTAAGACACAATCGATTCATTATGGTTCATATATAAAACCAACCTCGCGCTCATTTGAGATTTTTTTTTTAAAACCAAAAGTCAGGATCTCCTATTAGTGAGTTTTTCTAAGAAGGTGCACCAAAAACGCTACAGTTAAATTATGTTGCAATAGATGTCGTAACTTTACGTGTTGATAAACATGGACAAAAAAAAAAAAATATTTTGTTTAGCAATTAAAAATAGATCTGGCACCTTATAAACTCCCAATTTAAACTTATATACTTTTAGCATGTCCAAATATAATAAATCTCAACACAAAGTCTCAAACTATACAAATGATATCTTATAAAGCTTCTAAGTGCGTGTTAATTATCAAGTCATTTAACTTTAAAACACTGATTTTCTAAGATTGTACCAGGTATGAAATAGTATATGTTTTCCTAATTTCTATCGAATTGTTTTTCATATTTTATCTACAGGTGTACATTTAAAATCCAAATATGAAAAATTCTTTAAATGTACACATATCAAAAACCCTGTTATATTAAGTTTTTAGATAATTTCACTACGTTCAGCAGTGGCTCCACTCTACATGTAACTTAACCATTTTATGTAAGAAAAAAATCCGTGTTTGCGTATATAAGCTATCAATTTTTCCAGTTTTTCCTATTGATTTCATTCTTTCCCCTAAACTGTATTCTCGTTGTAAACTGTTTAGTAGTTAAGATGAGATACAGTGAATCGTGCTCGTTACAAGTGAAAAAAAGAGTGCTTTACGCAGTGAAATTCACAAATCTAAAGTGTGTGAACCGTGGGAAGTTGAACAAGTTTATATGTTAACTCAAGCTTTTAAAAACAGAATGGCTACCTATCGTATTAGTATGGATGGTAGTGATATACGTCTTGCCATGGAAAGTGTGAAGCATAAATTGTTTCATTTGATGGAGGCTGCTTTAGCCAAACACGATACAGTTAAAATGAATCTAGAATTGTTTGGTTTGTATGTGCTCCAAAGTCAAAATAAAAATAAAGTCACTAAAAATAAAAATACAGGATGGTGCGCAGTAGCGTTACCTTCATGTAACTTAAGCATTTTATGTAAGAAAAAATCTTGTTTGTGCATATAAGCTCGGAATTTACCAGTTTTTCCTATTGTTTTTTTTCATTTATTTCCCTAAAAACTATATTCTCATTGTATAATGTATAATGTATATATTAACAATGAAACAGGCCAATGTCACCTGAATGACACAGGGATGTTCATGTACGTCAAAAAATTACCAATAAGAACGACAATAGCACACACACAATAAGCATAACAATTAAGGAAAATTTTTCCTTAAATAATACAAAACAAAGATACTTATAAAACACACTTATAACGTCTATAACGTTCAAAAGATAAGAGCTGCAGAATCCAGATCCAATTCCAATGTAAACTGTTTACTAACGCTTTGGGGCCTGTCGACTGCCCCACTATAATTCAATTGTTTTAATTAAATATCCTGACCAAATTAAAAACAACTTAAGAAGTTATGACTTTAGATATGATATTTATGAGGTTTCAAAATGGAGCTTCGAATGTAGACCGCAAGCAAAATATTGTGCCTTTTCAAAATGATAACCCTGAGGATACGAGCAAGATAACCACTGAAAAATAAGATCTTGGAAACGACAAAAATAAATGATAGTCTGACCACTGAGAATAAACTTTGACAGGCTGTTTTCGAAAATTTAAACCGCAAGCAATTGTGCACTTTCGATAATCTAACCACTGAGGATGTTTTTCGAAATAGATATCGCATTGCCCTTTAGCAAACTTAATCTAGACAACAGGAAAAATTTACTTACCGTATAAAAGAGGGGTGGACGGTTTTGCGACAGTAGTCATCTAGATACAGACGTGGCTGGTATAAATACAGGGGAAGTGATCAGTTTTGCGACAGTAGTTGTGGAGAATCCTATAGAAGTTCTTGATAGAGACAATAGCCAATCAGTTATGTTCAAGTTACTGTTAATTATATGTGTGCTAAGTGTCTCCTTTGGGGAACATATAAGTGAAAAAGACAGAGAATTGGCTCTCAAGTATCTCGTCAGATATGGGTACTTAAGAAATGGTGCCTTTAACAATAGTCAATCATCAATGTTGCAAAATACACAGCCTTTCAAGGATGCTTTGAACATGTTTCGCGTGCTTTACAATTTAACCGAAAGTGAGAACCTGACTATTTCAGACATTAACCTGATGAAACGTAATCGATGTGGTGAAAAAGATATAGGCAACATTTTCTTAACTTCACAGCCTATATGGAAAAAGAAAACATTAAAGTGGTACATACATCATTCAGATCCTTTGATACGTCTGATAACACAAAAAGCATTTAAACAATGGGAGCAGTATATTGATTTGAATTTTGTAAGAACAAACATTTATTCTGAAGCTGATATAGGGATAAGTTTTTGCGACAACAACCATCGTTACTTGTTAAAAGATCAACCATGTGGATATCCATTTGGTGATTCCGTTTTAGGACATACTTATTTTCCGAACGCTGCCAACACTCCAATTGAAATCCATCTAAGTAGTAATAAATCATGGAACTATCAAACATATACATCGGAAGGCAATGACACGTCGTACTATTTAGTGCTTTTACATGAACTAGGACACGGTTTAGGACTCACTCATGCTTACGACACAAACTCTCTTATGTTCGCTTATTATGGAAACAGCATGTCTAATGACGATATTCAACGGATTCAAGAATTATATGGACAACGTTCTACTACAACTACAGCGAAGACAACAGAGACTACAACGAGGGTGGCAAAGACTACCACAAGGTCGACACCAAAGACGCCCACAACAGCGAAGACAACAGAGTCTACAACGAGGGTGGCAAAGACTACCACAAGGTCGACACCAAAGACGACCACAACAGTACCTAAAACAATAACCAAATCAAATATGGACTTGTGCGATTATATAGACAAGATCAGGCCTTTAGTTATTATTAACCATAACATGTATCTGTTTTATAAGAAATGGGTCTGGGTTGTACCATTAGATAATATGAAAGGTCCCTATACAGAGCCAAAACTTCTTACAGATTGGTTTCCATATTTGAAGGGTTCTTTTAAAGAAATTAGACATGTTTACCAAAGACCTAGTGGAGAAGTGGTTATGTTTACCAACGATGGAACCTTCGCCCTTGTTGATTTTCCCAGCATACAAACAAAACACATTGCCAAGTTCCGTAATGTCAACTATTTAGGTGCTTTACAGTTTGACAAGATAAATGCGATCGTAAATACGTATACAGGAAAAACCATAATATTTCACTCGGATAACATGTACGAAATCGTTAGTGAGTCTAGAGCTCTGTTTTATAGGCAAGAAGAAGGCTATATACACTCCTTTTCTCCCGAATTCCCTGCTAAAATAGATGGAGTATTTAGGTATACAAATGGTAGATTGTATGTGTTTCGGAAAAATAAATATTACGAATTTGATGAGTTTTCCAATCAGGTAGTTAGCATAGGCCAAAAGGATTTATCGATATTTGGTATCCAATGCCCGAGCCGTAGTCTGTACGAACAACTGAGACTCCTATTACAGAAGATTGTCAACTATACAGAGAACGATCAACAATCAGATGTTGAAGATTATGATTATATATAGAGCACAATAAGTATAACCTATTAATAAATATTATTTTGGCATTAACGATGTTTTCATTGTACCCTTAAGTTTCTAATATCATCCTTTTCCTATGAAATATTTTTCACATCATTTTATACAAAATAAAATATAGCATGTGTAATCAAAGCTTTGTTTGCGATGTTTGTATCTTTTTCGTATGACTTTAAGGTCATTCAACGGAAAATAAAACCGCTAACGGAGCATTGAGACCAACTCACAAGGTTATTTCAACAGCTGTGAGCAAAATATGTTGGCTAACAAGGTTAATTTCGGGAAGTGCTAAGTATAGCCGTAGTTGGAAGCGATATCGCTGTTACCACTAGAGGTATTGTTGCCAGCTCTACTTTCAACAGATTCTTTAAATTAAACCGATTTCAATAAGACTTAAGAATATAGATATTTTATTGTACGCATGTACATTTGTTAAATTTGGATTCTGCTTACCTAGACCAGTGATATGACACCAAACATGTAGGACTTTAACCAGCAAAAATAAAAACTGATTAAGAGCATGCGCCTCACATAATATTTAAATTGTAGGCATCAAGACGTTTTAAGTAAGATCAAACACGTGGAGATTGAGTCATTAAAGAAAAAAATTTATTGGGCGCCTGCATCCCACACAATATTTTAAAATTCTAGATGCTAAGACGGTTTAAATAAGACCAATACTGGTGTTTCTATACGCCTACTGCTATTTAAAATTCTAGGTAACACAGCTGTAATAAATATATATTTAACCAGCAATCATAAAGGCTAATTTTTTAAATTCGTCCATATCAGCGTGTAATATCATAAATTGTTGAAATCGTTATATAGACACCGAATGTTAAATAAATATTTATGGGGTTACCCAGATTTTTCTCACTGTCGAACGTCTTGTCAATATTAAAGATGTTATTGTTGTCTATTTTTAAAATTGGTTAAGGAGGTTGTATAAGAAAATTTGCTACAAGATATATTTTAAGAGTATATTACTTACTAGATATTCAAGTTTTGTCTTAAAACGGTCCTCTCTGGTTTGTTTATAGCTATACATTTTTCTTGACGTATTGCACTAAAAAACAGACGTTTGCACACACCTTACACGCACGCTCATAATCAGACTGCATGATGTGTTCACCTCTTAGATTATCATAAAATCCAGACTGTGATGGAAGCTTAGTCTCATTTAATTTATCAAAGGAGTCTACATACGAATATGGAGAAAAATTATTAATTAACTGCTTACTAGGCCAGTAAATTCTGATTATCAACCCGACATCCGTTCTATGCGAGACAGCGTTGTCAGTTTGAGGTTAAAACCGTTTATCTTAGCTTGAGCAATGTTGACATATTTTTCCTTCTTTTACTCGGATATATATTATTAACAGACTTGTCTAAATGTTATGTCGTATTTGTTTAGCTTCAGGTTAAGTGTATATCACTGGTATCTCAGGTTAATATCTAAGCTTTCCAACTGGGTTTGGTTAGGTTGTGTTTAGTTTTTTATATTAGAGTTTTTAATTTTTACGTTTAACAAATATAAGCTATTACCTACGTCTGATGAGTGTCACGTATAATAACAATTATATTTAGCTTTTTGCCATAGAACTGTGTCATCCTGTATATATGTAACCAAAATAAAAACGGAACCTAATGCAGGTTTGTTTAATGATCATTCAGAATAAACTTTCCATTTGTAATAACCCATGATATCTACTAATTTTATATACGTTTTATAAGACCCTAGCCTCCAATGGATTCAAATAATAAAAATATCTATTCACTTTAGATTAAACTCATTATAGTTTGTGGACGTTGCCTACGCTTGACAACTGCCTGTACCGTCAACTTCAATAAGTCTAAGAGGGTGTACTAAAATTTGTCTGTAGCACGCATCACTTGATGTAGTTAACAATACGCTATTTAATACTGTTCTTTCTGGTATGGTTGAAATTTTCTCTGAAAGTAACTTCATTAAGTCTAAGAGAGAGTGTGTTGTGTTTAGGTGTTAACACAGCTTGTTCTGACTTACTTAAATATTATATTTCTTCTGTTAGACGATGATTTTGAGGTGTCACACATGTATGTAGCTCTAAGAACGGCTATACCGGAAGTATCTACCGGAAGTAACATTTTTATTGTATATTCCACTTTGATTTGGCCTCCTTAACACCGTGCATGTGTTGGTTCTCTCGTACATCTCACGGATCTTCCGCGATAAGGGTTTAAAGTTTTTTATCTCAGTTTCTTGTAGAGCTTGTTATGAAACATACATTTTTGAAGTCAGTTCATTTCTATCACTTGTCGTTGAAAAGATACAAGGATTTAAAGTTTAGACCGGAAGTGGCCATTTTATTGTATATTCCAATTTGATTTGGCCTCCTTAACACCGTGCATGTATTGGTTCTCTCGTACATCTCACGGATCTTCCGCGATAAGGGTTTAAAGTTTTTTATCTCATTTTCTTGTAGAGCTTGTTACGAAACATACATTTTTAAAGTCGGTTCATTTCTATCACTTGTCGTTGAAAAGATACAAGGATTTAAAGTTTAGACCGGAAGTGGCCATTTTATTGTATATTCCAATTTGATTTGGCCTCCTTAACACCGTGCATGTGTTGGTTCCATCGTACATCTCACAGATCTTCCGAGTCTTCGACCAATACCATTATTCTCGCTTATCAACCTTCACTCTCATTTGTCGGCTAGGTTGGAGTGACGTATCTTTAAATAAGTCTTCATCCATCCTTGCACCATCTTTATCAACGAAAGCCGCCATTTTTATAATGTCAGCTTAAGGTATCACAGGCTTCCATCTTTCATTCCGCCATTTTCCTCCGTTTTGGTTCAGCCTCTAATATTAAACATTATTTTGTAAATCATCCATTTGTCTAATAATAAACTTTAATTATGTTACATGTATGGTTTGTTTGTAGTCGTATATATATACCAACCTAAAACAATAAATTAATAAGCGTCTGCTTAGCTTAACGGGTAGCATCGTTGCCTCCCATCTGAATGCCCCGGGTTCGAAACTCACCTGCTCCAAATGGTTTTTTTCAAAATATAATAATTTGAAGTAATAGGTTAGACACTTTGGAATGTTTGCATGTGACTGTCTGGCGCCAGGGCAGGCGCCGGCGCCGGGCGTGGCGCCGGGGTAGGCGCCGGGGCTGGCGCCGGGGCGTGGCGCCGGGGCGTGGCGCCGGGGTAGGCGCCGGCGCCAGGCTAGGCGCCAGGGCGTGGCGCCGGGGCGTGGCGCCGGCGCCAGTGACGTCACTTCCTGTGACGTCACTGTCTGGCCCAAGTGACCCAATACCTACTTCTATGATCTATCCTGATTTTCCCAGTACTTTTCGAACAAATAAGTGACAGCCAGTAGTTCATATATTGGTCAGATGACAGGAACCTTTAGATGAGGAAAGAGGCTGCAACAACTCAAAAGCTTTCTTCTCAACAAGGGTTTAGCAAAAGTATATAAAAATGCCGAGAACAACCAGCTAGGCAACGAGAAGCACAGTACGTCAATATGTGCCGTCCCGTTTCTTCCCATGGAATGAAACACGTTTAATAAATAATAATGGGGCATTCGTCCACACTTTACAATCAACATCCAACAATATGGCTGGAAGAACACATTAACACATTCAATGTGACACTTCAAGGACGGGCCAAGCCGAGCTGCTACCGTACTTTTTGAATGGTCCGGACAGCCTTGAGTGGTTCTCATAAAATTTTACGTGGTCCCGCCACCCCATTGACTCAGTATTGATTTTTATTTGTGTGTTTGATGCCACCTAAAGTATAAGGGCCCGTACGCATGGATTTTTAGATTTGCATTACATGTTAGCTCTCGGCTGACTAGCAACATCATTTTCCTGTTATTTAAAAATTTAGTGAATTCTTTTGTCATTAAATTTTAAATAAAATAATCATTCCTACGAAGGTTATAAAACTGGCGCTTACAACGTGGGCCTAGGTCTAAAGAGAAGTGGGGTTTATATTTGGTGGTGTCGAGCTTACAGATTGAGACTTGGTTTTCGTCTTAAAGTTTATTGCAGCAGTTACTTGCTGTCTATAGTATTTTTTTAAATAAGAAACTGGGTGGTTCATAAAGAAAAAGGCGTGCTGTGTATTTTAAAGCTTAGATTTTGTTTTGAATTCTTATAATATGTAAATACCGGTGATACATTAGGTTAGAGAATTTTTTGGCCGATATATGCTTTTGATATATTTTTAGGTACCTTATCTCGTAACCGGTATCATAATTTGATATTTCAATAAAATTTTGAGTGCCTTGGGGTAGAATAAATTGTATTCTTTTGTTTTAGAGAAGATATATTTTACGAACTTTTTATTATTGAATAAATTCCTGTAGAATTTATTTTAAGGTGAAAAAAATTATCTTATAGCTGATTATAGTTTTCTACTTTGACATGTATATACTCTATATTCCGATTGAAAGCACAGTATTTGAGTTATTTGGATAGAGATAAATTTGGCTTCTTATATAGCTGATTATATGAGCTTGGATGTATTTATGTTTGGAAAGTCTTATAGCTGCCTATACGAGCTTAGAGGTATTTCTATCTGGAAAGTGTGTATTCGATCTTACGTAAATTGATATTGATCCCGTATTTTGTTTTATGATTGAACGCTGTGGCGCCGATGTGGTTTTTTTGCAAGTGAATTTTGGTATATAGTGACCTGTAGTTGGATGGCGGAAGGTGTCCTTTAAATAAAATTTCGTTCCCGTTAGTTTCTTTTGAACAATTTAGTTTATTTTCTTTCTGGGGAAGATTTTATTTTATTTGGTAAGATTTTGGTATTTTAAGTGACCAAAATTTCAGTTTTTTTTATCATGCATATCGTAACCGATAGATTTCGTTTTTCTTCATATTTCCTTTAGAAATCAAATTGCCTTGTTTAGGATTGGTCACTGATATTTCACATTCCTTTAATGAGCTCTGATCATCATTTCTTATTTGAAATAATTAATTTTTTTATTCATTTATTTTTGCTTGCATTTATTATGTAGACTTTGATACGCCAATTTTTTTTATAGGCAGCATTTAGTGATCTGAAGTTTGGTGATGAGTACCACACTGTTTTTCTTTTAAATTTATTTTTTATTCATTGGCTTACTTCACATACCCAGAGAGCACAGGCACATTCTGACAATATACCAGGAATGGTGCGAAATAATATTTAGACATCCCTAGAACATTCTCACAAGGTAGAATATATATTCATAGAACATTCTATGAACATGACAATGCGACAGATTCTGTCATACTAATAAGGTTGTTAGAATGTTATTTATAATATTCTTAGGAGCTCCCAGTATGTTTTGAAAATGTCCCACGAACATTCAATGAATCTTCTCAAAATGTTCATACATATATTCATGAGAACATTGCTTTAAAAAAAAGATATACAGGGTGTTTCGCATAAGAACCGACGCAGAGCAGGCGCGTGTAGGGGACTCTAAAATATGGTGCTTTAATGAAATATACCCCCATTCTAAGTGGAACACCTGAGAAGTTATAGGCCTTCAAAATGGGTTCTAAATTTCCAAAAAAATTAATATTTCAGTAATACTTCAACTTAAAAAAAAAACAAATTTGTTATACGTTTTGGATGTACCAAGAGTATTAATCGATCGTGAGTAGATTTCAATGGAACCATTTCAAAGGGTTGAATAGGGTGATGAACCCATAAAATGTAACAGAATTTTTTAACGTATTGGTGGATTTAAACATTATTATTTCATTTTATGGGGAAGTAAATTCTAAAACTTTTTCATCTTTTATTATTCAAAAAACATTTGTCGTTTTCAAGAAAAATCAGGAGCAATTTTTAAAATTTCTGTTGTTTGTTTTCTAATAAATTATACTTACCCAAACAGCACAGACACATTCTGAGAATATACCAGGAATGTTTCGAAAGAATATTCAAACATCCCCAGAACATTCTCACAAGGTACAATATATATTCATAGAACATTCTATGAACATGACAATGCGACAGATTCTGTCATACTAATAAGGTTGTTAGAATGTTATTTATAATATTCTTAGGAGCTCCCAGTATGTTTTGAAAATGTCCCACGAACATTCAATGAATCTTCTCAAAATGTTCATACATATACTCATGAGAACATTGCTTTAAAAAAAAGATATACAGGGTGTTTCGCATAAGAACCGACGCAGAGCAGGCGCGTGTAGGGGACTCTAAAATATGGTGCTTTAATGAAATATACCCCCATACTAAGTTGAACACCTGAGAAGTTATAGGCCTTCAAAAAAATTAATATCTCAGTAATACTTCAACTTAGAAAAAACAAATTTGTTATACGTTTTGGGTGTACCAAGAGTATTAATCGATCGTGAATAGATTTCAATGGAACCATTTCAAAGGGTTGAATAGGGTGATGAACGCATAAAATGTAACAGAATTTTTTAACGTATTGGTGGATTTAAACATTATTATTTCATTTCATGGGGAAGTAAATTCTAAAACTTTTTCACCTTTTATTATTTAAAACACATTTGTCGTTTTCAAGAAAAATCAGGAGCAATTTTTAAAACTTCTGTTGTTTGTTTTCTAATAAATTATACTTACCCAAACAGCACAAATACATTCTGAGAATATACCAGGAATGTTTCGAAAGAATATTCAAACATCCCTAGAACATTCTCACAAGGTACAATATATATTCATAGAACGTTCTATGAACATGAGAATTGGACATATTCTGTCATACTAATAAGGTTCTTAGAATGTTATTTATAATATTAATAGGTGCTCCCAGTATCTTCTGAAAATGTTCCACGAACATTCAATGAATTTTCCCAAAATGTTCATACATATACTCATGGGAACATTGCGTTTAAAAAAAAAGATATACAGGGTGTTTCGCATAAGAAACGACACAGAGCAGGGGCATGTAGGGGAACCTAAAATATGGTGATTTAACGCAACTTATTCCTATACTAAGGTGCATTCCTGAGAAATTATAGGCCTTCAAAGTGGTGTTTTAAATTTCGAAAAAAAATTACTATCTCAGTAATACTTCAACTTAGAAAAACCAAATTTGGTACACGTTTTGGGTATACCAAGAGCATTATTCGTTGGTGAGTAGATTTAAATCGAAGCATTTAAAAGGGTTGAATAATGGGGATGCACCCATAAAATGTGACAGAATTTCTTAACCTATTGGCGGATCTAAAAATATATTATTTCATTTTATGAGGAAGTATAAATTTTAAAACTTTTTTACTCATGTTATTTTTCAAAAAACTTTTCTCGTTTTCAAGAAAAACCCGAATAACTAAAGGCATATATTATTAATGTTACTTAAAATCATCAAAAATTCAATAGATATGCCTGTGAAATTATCATGTTGAAGAATTTCTATAACTTATCGATAGCAATTTTTTTATTTCTGTTGTTTGAGTTGTCTGTTTTCTAATAAATTATACTTATTCACAATTTTTTCCTGATTGTCAAATTTGATCTATACATAAGTTGATTGGCAAATATTTAATTTTCGATGATTTTTAGTAAGATTGATAAAATATGTTTCTTAACTTATTCGCGTTTTTCTTGAAAACAATAAAGTTTTTTTTATCGTGTCATACTTAGGAATAACCTTATTCCACAAACGAGACTGAATACCATCAGACAGGAGGTTGAATATGACATTACTAACATAGCGGTTGCGGAATATAACGAAATAAAGATAATGGTAGTAATCTGCAACCTGTACATATTGAGCAAGAAGAACACATCGAGGGTACGGAAGAAAATTAACTCATCGGCAAATTGTCCACAGAAATGAGTCGTGCATTTGCGGAGTATAAAGGAATAAATCCTCTTACTAGACCACCATTACCTAGGCTAAGATCATCTATAAAGCTGGCAATTATATTGGAACTGTTGAACAGAATAATTTTGCTATCGTACCTTCTAGGGATCAACACATTGAAGCACATGCATACATTGATTTACTGTGCAGCAACTGCAGCAATTAAAACTTTAGGCGTTAAGATTTCTTGTCGAACTACAGAGACTCACGTAAAAGAGTGCCTCCGTGGGAAAAAAGGTTGATAAGTAGAGTGAAAACACTTCGAAAAGAAATTGGACAACTGACGCAATACATTGGTGGAGTACAGACAAGAAAATTGCAGAAACAAGTAGAGGAAATAATAGGCCGAGATCGGTAACACTCAGCACAAGATCCAGTCAACCACACTGCACAAGATTCGCGAGGAAAATAAACCACTCTATAATGAGGAACCATCTGACAAATGAGTTTACCAAACGAGTAAAGCAGGTGGTGCGATCACATCTTAACAGCAAGAATCTGACAAAAGCCCTGAATACATATGCATGTTCTGCACTTAGCTACTTATTTGGGTTTGTGAACTGGAGTAAAACGGTCAACGAAAGAGGAGTGATGCATATTGGTAAACAGTTGGACCAGTAGATAGTGAACCTGCGTACATATTTAGATCAGCAGGCGCTTAGTTCTAAACTACACCGTGCCATATGCGAGGCAGATGATTCAACACCGCTACAATTAAAAGAATGTGAAATACAAAGTCACCATCGGACGTGTCAGGACAAGCTGCAATCTTGGATGCAGAAGCCTCTCAATGGGCGACATCGGAATGAGACCTCCCAGGCACATGTCGACAAACTGGCGTCAAACTACTGGTTGGTGTCCGGACAGATGTTAACAGAGACAGAGGGGTTTTTGCTGGCCATACAAGATCATGTCATCCCGACAAGAAACTACCTGAAGTATATAGTTGGAGATAATTCGGTTCGAGATGACAAATGCAGATCTGGTTGTCAGTCATCAGAGCCTATCCAGCACGTCACCAGAGGCTGTTAAGCGTTTGCTGCAACAGAGTGTAAAGAGAGGCACGACGTAGTTGCTCAAATTCTTCATCAAGAACTAGCTCTGAAACTGGGACTTTTAAATATTAGTAAGGTGTCCTACTATAGATACACTCCTGAGCCTGTTCTAGAGAACTCAGGATACAGGTTGTACTGGGATCGGACCGGGCTCACAGATCAACCAGTTGCCCACAATGGGCCAGATATAATAATTGTGGATAAGTCCTGTAACCAAGTGACGCTGATTGTTGTGGCCATAATCTAAAGTTAAGTACAACGAGAAGATCATTAAGTACAGAGACCTCGAGATACAAGTAAAGGGACAGTGGAGGGCAGATAGTGTCCAAGTGATTCCAATAGTCATGTCGTCAACTGGTGTGGTTCCTAAGAATCTTCGAGAGAACATTAAGAGACAATTACCCAGTTTTACAAAGCTCGATTAAATATTTAACGACGGGTTAGTTAATTAAGGCTGAATACAACCAATCACAGCTTCAAAATATTTGGTTGTCATGGCAAAAACCTAAATCATAGCCTGATTGGTCTAAAGCCTTGATTAACGAACCGTCCGTTAAATGATTAATCGAGCTTTGTGAAACTGGGCATGGGCCTTGGAGAGCATCTTTATAAGGTTATGCAAAAGACAGTAATACTTGCAACTACCCACGCCGTGCGGAGATTCCTGGGAAATGAGGATGTGCTGGGTTGTCGGTCAGGGCCCGATAACTTGGAAAGGGCTCCATATGAGCTCAGTCTCTTTGGTATCTGATATACCTAGGATGAGTGAATGTTCCCCATTGAGGGAGTGTAAAAGCCCTTCAGGCTAAATTAATGATAATAATAATAGTAATAATAATAACACCACAGTAGACAAACTCCGCACCCAGAAGTCTTAGACTTGTGCGGGAGAGCCTACATACACATATAGACAAAGGACACCATACATAACTCATCAAAAGCCGGCATCTCCACATTCGAGTGAAAACGACCGACTGTCTGAATACCTGACTTGAACCCGCGACCTAGTGAGGTTCTAGATCTTACTCACCTCGCGAACTGAGCTATTCAGCCTATATTGTAGCTATACCTCCCTAAAATCCTGTTTACACCGCACATAATCTCTATTCGCCTCAGGTCCCGTAAGTTTCTTGGGGGTTGTTTCCAATAAATTTTTCTTGTGGTTTATGCCCTGATGGTGGTTGTATTCATGCAGAGGGGGAAGAAAAACCCCCAGGACGAAACACACCCAAACTCCGCCCCAAATACTGGGGATCTACATGCATGCATACAACCACCCTCAACGCATAAACCACAAGAAAGTTACGGGACGAATAGGGGTTCTGTGCAGGATACACATGATTTTGAGGAGGTGTAGCTGCTAAATGAGATAAGGGCAGCTTATATAGGTCCTGTTAAGCTGTTTTCGCCTTTTCTGTGCATACTCCCTTTTTATCTTCTGCCCTGCCAAGTACTCCTATTCATCCTGGTAACGTAACTTTCGTGGGGGTTGTTTGCATGAAACTTTTCTTGCGGTTTTTACATCCAAGAGGGTTTTAAGCAGCTTCCTGATTTTTTTCTGAAAGCCCACTTTAAGCTTATCTGCAAATTTACCGAATACCTACTTTATTTTTACTTCTTTTGGAAAATAAAAGAAGGAGAGTTTATCTACACTCTCCATTGCCTTTTAAAATTATTTTTGCATATTAATACACTACAAACAACTCCACCAGGCATCTAGACATATATTTACGTTCGTTATCTATTGAGTTCTTGTTTCAAGTATATATACCTATAACCTATTTTTTTACATTACGCTCTCTACCTTTATGACGATTCATCGATTTAATTATAAATATAAAAATAATCTTGAATAAATAACGTCCAATTCGTAATACCGTTCATTAAGTGTGTAGTTATGTTCACAACGCAATACCTTACAAAATAAAATATTGTCTTTAAGACAATAGTTTGGATTTAACTGCTGTTTAGCACGAAATAAACATTGAAATGAATTTGCAACTGATCGTCTTCGAATTTTTTTTAGCAAACTTATGAAAATACTTACAAATTTCTAATTCTTTAAAACACCAAAACGCAATGTGAGTTAGGAGTTATCGCGTTTAGAATACACATGACGTAATGCCATCCTCTCGCGTCTTTCCCTTCTTAGAGTTACCAGACAACCCATTTAATCCATAACCTTGGCTTTCATTAATCCATTTAGAACCGTGCCCATAGAAAACAAACACAGTCTATGATGTATCCTGAATTCCGTAGTACTTTTCGTACAAAGAAGTGACAGCCAGTTGTTCATTTGTTATTTGTCAGATCATAGATCTCTTTATAAGAGGCTGCAACAACTCAAAAGCTCTCTTCTCAACAAGGTTTTAGCAAATAAACAAAAAATTGACAGCATATCTTGAATTATATAAGGTTTTGTACTACCAAAGTTCAAGCAATGTAAAAAGGCAGGTAGTACCTTGCGTAATACTGACTCCAGTGGAGAGGTGTTTTACAGAACAGTTTTGAGTAATAGCATTGCCAATGGAGCCTTGAAAAATCTGAAAAGTAAAAATAAAATTTAAGGCAATCGTGGTAATGGAAATTTAAAACACCACGTAAATAGTTAGTTAAATGATGTTATTTATATTGGGGACAGGTAAAATGAGTAAAACTATACACACACACACTCAAAATATACATACATTCATCTAATTTACACAAGCTAACACTCAAAAATAATGTAAAAGTAAAAATAATGTAAAACATCTTAGCGAACGAGCAGACGAGTCACTATTCAGTCAAATTTCTAAGTTTTGAATTATAATTGCACAAGTTCCTGCATTGTTCCGATCCACAAGGATTAAAAGCTGTGAACAAAATGAAAAAGACAATTAAAACAAATGTATAGGAGAAATTAAGCCTGAAAAAAGTAAATATCAATAAAATGCTGAACGCAGTTTTGAAACTAAAAAAAAATGACGTTCAAATGAATAAAAGAGGGCGTTTTTCAAATAAATAATAGGAAATGTGTTTATAATCTAAATTTAAACAAGTTGTAAAAATTCAAGTCTAATATGAACACTAAAGAAAAGTGAAAAGAACTACGTTAATGTAACATGTATACACTTTCAAAGTAAAAAGATTCAGCACAAGTTTTATGTCAAAGTATAAATTAAATAGACAGTGTTTTGAACTGCATAAATAATCAAAAAGTTTTACTAGTTAAGGTGTAATTTGAGTTTTATAGATAAATTTGGTATAGTTTGAATGTAAACAAAATTTTGATGATTATTATTAAGATATACCTAATCTTCATAAATGGGGGGATTGCTATAAAACCACTACTACACAGAAGTTAATTTACTGTGCTATGTAATTTCAGGTATTTAAAATCAGTAGATTAACCCATTTCTTTTGGAATTTATAAAATAGCATCAGTTTCAAAGTTTTCAAGTGCTTTGAAGTTTGTTAAACAGTCAGATTAAACTTCCAATTGAAATAATTATGTAATTATATATATATATATATATATATATATATATATATATATATATATATATATATATATAATATTATATAAATATGTAATTACCGCTCAATAAGGATTAGAATTTTTGAATCTTAGTTTAAAGATATAATAAGCGAAAGACTTAAAAATATGCATGTAGAGTTGAAATTTTGGTAAAGATTTATAAATTTGACATGAATGTCACAATATGTCAAAATTTATACTGCGTTTCACATCACGTAAAAATTCACAAGGAAAATTTATAATAGAATGCTTTGGAAATAAAGTTTGTAATTATTTGTTGCAAATAATTGACATGCTCTCCTGTTTGATTTTTGTAGGAGGATGCTCATAAGGTGTCGCTTCCAGAAAATAACAACATTTTTGAATGAACTAAAAAAATAATGTCCAAATATAGTATTAGAGCATAAATACTTTTATAAGCTTCCGTTTGAGTGAAAGCGTCAGTGAGACGTGTTTAAAACAACGTTGAAATTAAAGATATAAAATTTAGATGACGCTACAGCGGCGTCATATCCAAGAAAAGACAATTAAAACAGAATTGTGAAAACTAATAGCCAGAAACTGTATAAATACGTAAAGGACCATTGAGAAACATGTGTGAGTGAACTTTATGACGAAACAGCAAGTTTAAACGTGAAAATCAGAAAGAAGCTACATACCTGATAGTTTCCATAGTAACCAGAACGCTTAGATACGAAGAATCCGTCGTCAAGTAACAAGATTCATGTGCTTTTGTCTATAGACTACAATTGAATCCGAAGATTTGGATTCAAAAAGTAAAAATTTATATATATATATATATATATATATATATATATATATATATATATATATATATATATATATATATATATATATATATATATATATATGCAGCAAATGGTTCAAGGGATATTTCAAAGCCGATGATGAAGATTAGTCTCCAGGGCTTGGAGGGCTTAGCTCACCTGGATATAGGTGCCAAATGTAGTTTCGCTGGAAACAAAGTGATAGAGCAGGTTTTTGCGAATAACCATCCATACCGCATAAACTTCATTTAATATGGCAATGGCTGATGGGAAAGCCAGGGCGGTGAACGCAATTACTTTTCAGGTGTCAGTAGGGCTGCGTGGACGTGAAATTCCCACCAGTTTCGTTGGAATACCTGCACATACCAAAAGCAAAACTATGCTAGGCATAGATTTTATAAAGTCAGCACGCATAAGGGTCGACTTTAATCAGGATTGTTGGTGTTACCAAGATGACCTATCCCGGCAGTTCAAGTTTGACCAAGAACCAGTTAAGACTTTAAGTCCTGTCCAGCGTCCAGCCTTATCAGTAAGGTACTTGCAAGGACAATATGATTTCTCACTAACCACCGCTCCAATACTTAGACAGGCCGATCCAGAGTTGCCGAATATTTTAAGAACCGATGTCAGTTCTTTGGCTCTTGGTGCATGTTTGTTCCAGGGGAAAACGCCGAAGAAGAGAGGCCCGTAGAGTATGCGATCCGACTCCAGACTCCAGTACAGAATCAGGGGTTTGAGGTTTTGTCTATCGACTTGTTTGGACCACCGCCAGCGATGCCCACTGGTGAAAGATGGATATTCAACGTAGAAGATGTCGCTACCCGATGGGTGGAGCTTTTCCCGTGGGTGATATCTACAGAATAAGCTTGCGTACAGACCCTTATAGACGAAGTGATACTCCGCTACGGTACGCTACGGTAAGTAAGCTACTCGTAAGTGCGGTAATGCAGGCAGTCACATATTGCCTCGGGTTTAAGCAAACGTTAGTGCCGTTATACCACCCCGAAGCTAATCCGGTAGAACGTAAGAATCGGGATTTAAAGACTCAGCTTGCCATATTATGTCAAGAAGGACAAGCTAACTGGAAAGACCAGCTGCCAAGTGTAAGGTTTGCAATGAACAGTTCCAAAAGTGATGCTACAGTGTACACCCCTGCATATTTGACATTTGGACGCACTCCAGAAGATGTTAATAGGGACTTACGGACCATTGTCTCGCAAGACACCTTCGTGCCGCAGATAACCCCCTATCTGAAGACCATTGCTACTACTCTCGCAAAAGCCAGAGAGCAACATGAGAAGTCTCAGGACAAGTCTAAATTGTCAGCTGACATCAAGCGTCGCGAAACACTACCCTACGGTTCTGGTGATTTAGTGCTCGAGAATGTTCACGCATTGAGTAAAGCTGCTCAGACTTATACGTCCAAGTTCGTTCCGCGAAAGGACCGACCATATATAGTGCTAAAACGTGTATCCTCCACAACGTACCAAATAGCCGCCAAGGACAGGCTGGGGGTTCTAGGAACCTACCATGTTTCAGCGTTGACTCCATTTATGAGTTACTCTCAAGTCTCACCTAGTCCGCTGAGAGCCTTTCGGAAACGAGCGCGTCCACGGAGGATGTTCCAAGAAGACCCCCGCCACCTCAGGGCCGACGACGTTCGCCCCCACCTTTGAACTCAACTTCGACTAGTCACGAAGCCCACGGACCCAGCGACGTTGACGAAGCTGGTCCGCCTATGAAGAGATATAATAACATGGTGATGCCGGTACGCAAATCCAATTCGGAATCAGGACCTAGATCCCGCACCCTATCGCATAGAAGGAGGTTACCACGAAGATGCCGAACCTCTTTGGATTGCACCGATCAACCCCACGTTATTGGATCTCGCACGAGGACGTTTGCTCGATCCAAAGAGGGAGAGATGTACGCGACAACGTGACAACTCCGCACTAACGCAGCAGTGGTGATGCTGCTCACGCCAATAGAGGGGTTGATGAGGAGAGTGTAGTAAGAGGGTGCTTAGCTCAAGGCGCGCAATAAGTTACGGGAACTATTACTGACAGTATCTAGTTAATTAAGTGTTGCACCTATGTTTTATTAGCTTGTTTTAATATCAATATATGTATTTATTTATCTAGCTATGCGGTGTGAAGAACGAACCCCTAAAACCCTGTCATTATATATATATATATATATATATATATATATATATATATATATATATATATATATATATATATATATATATATATATATATATATATATATATATATATATATGAGCATAAGAATTTTTATTATTATGGTTTTATAAGTACTTATTTTTATTGCCCATTTAATGTATCAAAATTGATAAAATAAAATGATTGCTAATTTTCTTTGCTGACTGTTGTATCTGCAAGTTTTTCTCTTTTCTCTTTTCTTACGGGTAGAGTTCTAATGTTGGGCTCGCATTTTTGTTTTGATGTAACTTATTTGTATTTTTTTCCTATTCATATTAATCCAGAGTGTTAGAAATTTTGTTAAAACATTTCCAATTTAGTTTTTATAAATTTTTTTCTTTTCATTTATAATTATTCAAATATAGGCTTATTTAGTGATATTTTATAGGTCAAATTAATCAGACTATATAAATAAAATTTATAGTGTTTTATTTCTGATAATTTAAATTCTTTTCAAAACATAGTTACTTAAAAAATATTCATCGTTGTTAATAAATCAAACAATTTAAAATCTTGTAACAAATGAATCAACCTATTTTCTATGCCTTTGTCATTAATTCGGCCTTTATAAGGATATCCCCATTAACATTATAAATATACACAAAAATCATCAATGTAAAAAAATCCTTAAAACTAAACGTACAATGTAGAAATCTTCACATTTATCGTTGCAATATTTACAAAATGGACTTACTGCTTAAAATGTCTCTAATTGCTTCTTCATTTGAGATTTTGATTATTCGCTAGTAGACCGTCTATATAGGATTTTATTATTGCCACCATTACATTGTGGTAATTAATTATTATAGAGCTTATTTTTAATGACCTTTTTGTACTGAAGATTTTATCTTGGTTACCATTATCTTGTTAATATGCATATACTGTTGCTCTTTACTATTCTTTCTAATTATTTTATTCGCGTGCAAAGCATACTGAACAAACCATCTTTTCTTAATTAAACGTTCTTCCCCAAACTGTTGTCTTTACACTCTCGCAGTTCAAAACATAATAATCACATTTACATTCTAGCAATAGAATGGCTATTTTTTTTAAATCATCACGTCACCCTTTTTTGACAGTCAAACAGAGATTTAATAATTTTACCAATTACACTGTTACCTCACATTCTGGCGGTTCCATCTCGAATGCCCCTGACCAATCACACACTTCCTACTTTTAAAATGTTCGCTTCTCTAAAACTGAAAACGTCTCTCTATTTTTAACACAGGCTGTGCGACAGCTCACTAGCACGCTACCTCGCTATCGCCCAAACTGCTTATCAGGCAAAAAACCGTATCAACGTTTCACTGATAATATTGTGTGCCTTTTTGAATTTAATCAAAATATTTTTTATCTTTAATCTTATCTCCTAAATACAGTGTGTATAAACATACATTACATCTATTCAATTCGATCAAATAAAAATATCTTCCCTAACCAAAACAATTTTATTGTAAGTAAACCCACCGCATTGTTTTCTGTTCTTCAGATTCCAATAATATTTATTACTTCATCAAAATTACGTAGATTAAAATGGTTACATTTATTTTGTCAGACAATGCTCCTGTACACCCTTTTCATTAAAACTGATTTAATTACTCTCCTAGAGACAAATTGTGGAGAAATGCACGGAATTCTACCAACTATTACCTTGTTTTGCAAGACAATGCTCCTGTACACAAACATTTTTAATTCCCTTTTAAATAACCCTTTCAAATTTATTTTTCACAAAACAATTTGTTATTTTGGATTTGTCCAAATTACAATTTAATTTTTTAAATTAAAAGAATTATTGGAAAATTTTATACTGTACTAAAATTCAAACATTTGTATTAAATTTCTAAATAAAATGTCTCAATTAAATTTTGTCAATATTCTCTCTAATACTAGCATTGAAAACTCCAAAATGCTTAATCACTAAAATTAAATGAAAATTTGCTCTGGACTTCCGTTGGTTCATCAAATTTTGTTATGAGAACTTGCTTTAACTTAGGTAAATTAAATAAAACGTGATAATATAAAATTTAATGGTTTTTTAAGCCCTGGTGTTGGCTTGCTAAAATTTTATATGAAAATAAATTTATTTTGTCAAAAATAAATAAATTATGTACTACTTTGGGACGCCGAAACGATGGTATGGTACGCAATTTTAATTGTTGAGCATGATGATTTTTAATTATTATGGTTTTTAAGTACTTCTTTTTATTGCCCATTTAAAGTATTAACATTGATAAAATAAAATTATTGCTAATTTTCTTTGCTTACCGTTGTATCTGCAAGTTTTTCTCTTTTCGCGCGGATAGAGTTCTAATGTTGGCCTAGCAAATTTGGTAGGTAGGTTTACGATATAAAAAGGAAACTATACACAAAAATTTAGATTTCTATGTTACAAGAAAAAATTACATGGTGACAGATCATTTCTATGAAAATTCACTACCATAACGCACTTGCTGCATCTTTGAGTTTTTTCTACAAAAAGGTTTTTATTTTTAAGTTATATTTGCTATTTATAGCAATATATATATATATATATATATATATATATATATATATATATATATATATATATATATATATATATATATATATATATATAATATTATATATAATGCGAATAAGACCTGCCATTTAGATTATTTTCAAAGAAATATGAATTGTTCTCCAACTCTATCCTCATTAACATTCATTTTCTAGCAATTCTGCGATGAAACCCTTCTGACGTGGGGTTTGAATCAGAGTAATAATGTGTTTTGTGTTTGCTACATAAGTAAACAGAACCTTCCTCAATAAATGTTCATCGTCGTTTACAGTGAAACACGTTCGCGCTATGCAGTCCCTATGAATGGAATTTATGTTTTCTGAAAATGTACACAAACTTAAATTTTTTAAAATACTTATTGAATGCATATTTTTGTAAGCACATGTATTGTTGGGACACCTGTGTATAGCAAATAAAAATTACAGCCGAGTACATAACTAATATGTTGTTAATTTAACTAATTTGTATTCAAGCAGTAACGTATTTTTTATAAGTGCGTAACTACTTTTTAAAAAAGGATTTCATTCAGTGATGTTAATTATTTAAAACACGTAGGAACGAACTTCCTTTGGTGAATTGTTATGTGAATAGCATTTTAGTAAGGATGTAAGTTAAGTATAAAAATTATTCGCGTAGACAATACTTTATATCGCTATGCAACCGTGATATATATATATATATATATATATATATATATATATATATATATATATATATATATATATATATATATATATACCTATATATATATATATATATATATATATATATATATATATATATATATATATATATATATATTTAATATGCAAATACACAGTTTATAAAAACCATTTACGTATTGCATAACAGGATAAATTATAACTACGGTGTACACCTATAACTCAAAAATCTTTAGTTACTACCCACATTAAATCAAAAACAAAACAAAACATTTCGGCAAGCTTAAATTCCATTTCAGGCTTCATAGGCAGTCCATCAATTGTATAAAACTAAAATCAAATTTAAATTTACTTTATCTATTCCAAATTCATATCTAAATCAGTACAAGTAATTTGGAGACTCTACAAAGTCAACAGGAGAACGTGGTTAGGCATGTATATGTTCAGTCAATACGTTCTTAAATGCTCTTAAATTCATGTTAAATATGTCAACATGCTCATACAGTTTGTTATAACTTGAGCACATTCTATAAATCGGAGAACTGAACAGACTTATCGTTCTGTATCTTGGTATACAAAATAGTTGCTCTTCTTATTTCTTTGTTTACTCTTTCTAGCAACTGCTCCGTTATTAACGTCTTCAGCATAAACCGTTGCTTTTAAGTATCCCCACAAGTAATAACCTCCCACATTAAAATCTTGACTTTTCGGTGACCACGAAATAGGTCCACCGTGGCATATCGACCTGTTTGGGAAATTTTGATTAAAAATTTTTGTCACAATTAATCTGAAGTGCGGAGGAGCTCCATCGCGTCTAAAAAACCTTCCCTCAATATTTTCGTTTTCTAACAAGACCAGCAACAAATTTTCGATAAAATCTAGATAAATCTCACCTGTTAGTCCATCGGGAAGAATGTATGGCCCAGTTAAATGGCCATTAAAAATGTCACACTAAATATTTATAGAAAATTTATGCTGCTACCTTGACCGCCTTACAGAATCAGGGTTATTTTATAACCAAACGTTGGAGTTCCTGGAGTTAACAGTAAACAATATCCTACTTACATTTCTTCGGTTTCTAATAATTCACCGACTAAAATTTCAACGACGGATATAATATTCTGGCTGCAGCCGTTGGACTACTTGCACATGAAAAGGGTAAAGTTAATGTTTTTTAATCTTCGCCAAACAGTAAATTGTGTAATATAACGCACTTGTAATTTTTCCGGTGCTAATTTTCGAATTATTTTGAACCGTACTTAATTTCTTGACATTCTAAATAGCCCCTTTGTTGACGTTCGTTCAGTTTTGCAGTCGTCCTGAAATCTTCTAGCATATTCTCTGGTAGCGGTTCGATTGTTTCCATCACAAAACCGGCAAACATACCACAGACATGTCTACTCCTTAACCAAATTTATTTTTACTTGTTTGTGGCCAATGGATAAACAACCGACCAACCCCTACATTACCATCGTCACCACCACAACATATCTCCATATTCTCCCTTCGCGAAATTTTGCGACACTTTGCTTTGAAATTATTCATATTTAGTGAGAAAATTTTAAACAAAGTTTAGCTATTTACATATATACAGGCTGACTCATTTCTACGGTAAAGCTCAATATAATGGTTATTATACAAGATACAAGAAAAAAAAATGTATACGTTAATTATACGGTGTCTTAAGCTGCATCTTATAAAAATATTTTGACAATCACATAGTGGCCCATAAGTCGTTGGTGATCACTACAATTATTTTTGAACCCCCTTATATTATTGCATTTTTGAAATTTGCTATTAACCTAAGGCTTGTTGTCTAGGAAACCAGTTTTCTCGGAAACGTTTTAAGTTTATTTTCGGAAAATTTTTGTACATTTTCAAACAATAAGTAATTTTCATAAAATATGGTACATTGTTTCTACTGTATAGGCTATACCGGTAATCAGATAGATGCCTGCTTGCATTAGAAAGACATATTTGCTATTAATAACATTTTAATGAAAATTCACTTCCATAACGCACTTGCTGCATCCAGACTTTTTTTTATTGAATCTAAATGTTTTTATTAACGTGTCGTCAATTATAAAGAGAAAACGGTTTTTTGTATGAGATGCTAGGTTTTTAGTTTTGTAGAATTTCCTTTTAGCAAAACAAGTGAACAGAATATTGAAACGCGCATTTTATAATGTAGTTTATTTGCCTGATTTTTTATGCTCTCTCAAATTCTTAAAACATATTTTTAATATATCCGATACAAGGTGTTTTTTTTTAGGTCGAACAATTTGGCCACATTTTTCTGACCTGACCTGTATTTTGATACCACTAAATTGAGAAATCGATATAGCTGATTGACCAAAATATACACACCAAATTGTGCTTATACTCAGCGGCTTTGAAGTTATGGTCCAAGACAAAAATAGACAAAATCAATAAAACAGCCCGTATATTGGTAATTAAGGATTATTGACCCACTAAGATTAGGTGCTTTAGAATCGCCCAAGTGCATATGCAGGTGAAGTATGTACACAGACCAATGAATCACACTATATATATATATATATATATATATATATATATATATATATATATATATATATATATATATATATATATATATATATAGTGCGCGCGCGCGCGCGCGTGTGTGTGTGTGTGTGTTTATATAGTCGGAGAGGTTTCCGCGGCCACTTGTGTGAGATATATTTGGCTCTCGGGTTTAACCGCGCCCAGAATTATTTGTTTAAACTTGTTATCCGCAAATCCTCTCGCCTTTGTGACCTTACATTTGTAAAAGTCTGCCGTGAGAAACACGCTCCAAAATCGTTTTAACTAAAACACCACGCCAGATTACATACCATTTTGGACATTCTAAAACCAGCATTCTTTGCTGTCCTTAGAAATTATATTCATGAGACAAGACTACATCTTAACGCTACCAACACACTGTTTTACGACGCGTACATGAAAATACACTTTTAAAATACACCCTATACTTTGGGACATTATAGACAGGCTCTCACAGGCTAAAGCAGAAGGTGTTACACAACAAAAAAACGGATGGACAGAAAAAAATGACAGCATTTTCTAAGAACAAAAATCTCATACAACATTCCCATAATACCAATCACACAACAGTAGATCACAATCTTACAAATGCCAACATAAGTGACGTCGCCATCAAAGTTCTATCAAAAAGTTTCCATTTCGCATCCACCCCTAAGTTCATCTCAGTAGAAAAGATAATTTCTTAACCAGAAGATGCTATAACACACCTACTGAGTAACCATGCTGAAATTACGAGATAGGGCTTTGCCAGGATTCTACGTTATGCCAAACCTTCATGGTCCAACCCTTCTTTTCACAAACCACAAACAATCAGAGACCTAAACTGAAGCAAGACATAATTCTACCAGCAGACAAAGGCAACGCTACAGTCATACTCGACAAAACAGACTATATACAAAAGATGGACAATTTACTAAACAGCACAGACTATTAATGACTCGCTAACGATCCTACAGCTTATCTTGAGAAGAAAACCAAAACTATCATGAATAACTTCCAACTGAGTCCTGACATCATTCGAGGTGCTTCAATGGATTTACCAATCTCTCCTGCACTGGCTAACATTTTCGTGGTCGCGCACAAGCCCTCAATTTATACCAACTAAAACCAGTCTGGTGGTTCAGATACGTTGACGACATTTCCGTGGTCTAGCGATAGGGTCAAAAATCTCTGGACCAATTCATTTCTTACCTAAATAACACCAACCCCCAAATCCATCTTACCATCGAAATAGAAAACAAATTTTCTTTGCCTTTCCTAGATGTACGCATCACTAAAAATCCAGGCAAAGGATTTTCTCACACTATGTACCGAAAACCATACTAACCGTAACCTTAACGCAGAATCTCACCATCGCCTATCAATCTCTTAGGCTAACAGACGACAACAATAAACAGACAGTTTTTTTTTAAGTCAGACATTGCTTGAAAACGGATACAACAAAAATCACGTACGAAACATCAGCAACGCTCAACAACCAGCCGTTACACGGTCCCAGCGTAAGCTCCTTTATGTAACTTACGCTGCACTTGGAGTATTCAAGGAAGGTCGGCCTTGATGTAACCCCTTAAAATGAAATAAATATTAAAAACATTAATTGTCACACCAACTGAACTCTATTGTGTCGTGGCTGCTTCTTAGACTGCTATTTCACTGATTTATATAATGAATATGTCACACCTGCTCGTATGAACTTCTAATCTAATATGTTATGTTGGGCCAGAAACCAAGAGAAAGTGTTCAGAAAATACTGTGGGCAGCAAATAATTGTAATGTAAATGTATTACAGTAAAAAAATACAATAGCTGTATTATTTAAATGGTTAAAAATGAATTCGGAAAGTATCCAAAATGTTTAAGAAGTGATAATGGAGGTGAGTACACTTCCAAAGTGGTTCAGAATTTATTGAGAAGATATGGAATCAAATTCCAAACTACGGTACCCTATTGTCCACAATAAATTGGTATATCTCGACGTAAAAATAGAACGTTTATGGAATCAGCCAGGTGTATGCTTTTAGATGCAAATTTGTGAATATTGGGATGAGGCTGTGATGGCAGCCAATTACATCTCGAATAGGTTATCAACAAAGAGAAAACACCATATGAGCTTTGGTATGGACAAAAACCAGACCTATCCAATTTAGTGACATTTGGAAGCCAGACATTTATGTATATACCAAAAGAACAAATAACCAAATTAAAGAATACAACTAAAGAAGGTGGAATACAGTGAAACAAGTAAAGTCTATAGGATTTTGAACACTGAAACAAATGAAGTAAATATATGCCGAACATTCAAGTTTAATGCATTTAAAAACCAACCATTTCACACTATAAATAGTTGCAAATAAGTGTGTGTGACGTCAGATTGCACTGGCTGGGGTATGGTTATTTGCAAATAAGAAAAAGTATTTTGAAGAAAGGTTTACAAGAAGAGACTAATCTGCGAAAATGTCAAACGGGCAAAAATGTAATAATTGTGAATATAAGAAAAGAACCATCAAATCAACCTCAAGATAATGAATACATAGAACAGGTTGAAAATACAAGATTGGAACAATCAACAGATAGTTCATCACCCATACAGCACAAGATATTCTCAGAATGTTCTCACAATGTGGGAACATTAGTTTTTCAGAATATTTGTTTCGGTATGTTCTAATAACATTTATGGAATTTCAAACTGCATCTTGAATATTCTGAGTACATTCATTCAATCACATCCTAAGAAAATTCTTCATCAGTATACCGAGAATATATGAATAGATCATTATTCAGAATATTCGCTCGGAATGTGCTCGAGATGTCCTTATAATATTATATTACTTTAAAATTTAATGAAAAAGATAGATGATGATTTCCGTATAAGTATAGTGGTGAGAATTATAAGAGGAACTATTTTGCATGTTTGATAATGTGACCTGTTCTGTGTTGAACACACCCGAAAATTGTATATTTAGGCATAGAGCGCATGTCCATACCGAAGGGAAGATGGCCGATAGACGTAAATGTAAATTAATGTCAATTTGAATAATGTTAGGTCATATAAGGTTATATTGTAACATAAATAATTTAAGATATTAATGTGTCGTGAACACGGAGAACAGTATGTAATTACAATCATAACAGAGAGTACAGCAGCAACTAAAACATTGTGTCAGATTATAAAGTACTAAAAGGCACCCAGTATAGAAACAAGTTTTAAAGCATTTGCGAACCCTTCGCAAATTTTGCCTGAGACTGGATCGTCTTACGAATTAGGTACGCATACATTGTGAAATATATAATTTAAAAAATGTGTTCTTCAGTAGTAGATAAGACAAATAAGCTAGAAGATGTTCTCGGTTGTTTTGATAAAACCAAAGACAAATATTGGTTTGGTAACGTTAAAATTTTATATCTTCTATAAAAAACCAGACCATTTACTCTTTTGTAACGGAACTTAAGAAGCAATCCGCTAGTTATGGATGTATCTGTAAAAAATCCATACACAGGTTGAACGGTCAAAGATAAATCGATTATGGGTCTCTACGATAAGCAAGTACAACAAAGGATTATTAAGGACACTGATATTACTCTATCAAAAGTACAAGAATACTGTAATCTATAGAATTGTGTACGCAACATCGAGGCTTTTTACTCATGTAGGTGAAGTTAATACTGTAAGAAGTATTGGAAGAGCAGAAAATGTGGACTTGAACATATGGTAGGTAGATGAATAAAACTTGCAATTTATCAGATACACAATCAGTTTGTCAAAGTATGCTTTCACTACCAGAATATCCAAGCTGTTGGTGACAAACATCGGACATCGGGATATGAAAATAGCTTTAGAAGTCAAAATCAAGTCCGTGGGAGCAGAGCGCAGAGCAACCGTACAAGGGAAGGGCCAAAAGGCCTGATCGATGACTTTCAATTGTAGCTTTTTGTAAGTGCAAGTGAGTGTGATTTTGTGGCATATTATGTCCAATGTAGTTGTATTCTATAAAGGTATAAGTACTATTACGTAATGCAATTCCTTTAATACCACACTGAAAGCCTGTAGGATCAATATTCTAGCCAAATTTCAAGTTACTTCAGTGGGGAAACCTCGAATATTCATCGCGGAAACTTTGTGTTTGGCGATTAAATTTTATGGCAACTCGAAGAACTGTATCTTTATTTTTTTTATTTTTCTGTTATTCAAATTTTAATTGTTTTATTAATGTTTTATTCACAAACATTTCTTTGCATTTGTTATGTTAATTAATTTGAATGAATGTGCAATACTCGAATTGTTGACTTATTAAGTATCTGAACGTGAGTTTATAGGCGTATATAGCCACTAGAATGATGGTAACCTACACAAGGGCGAGTGATAGAAGTTCAAATTGTAACATATAGGGCGAGTTGGGCTTGCTTATACGAAAATACATACAAGGCCAGTTAAATGAAGGAAAGTTAGTAAATTTTGAAGATAAATAAAATAATACACAGCTTTGCATTTCCTTAATTTCTGTCATTCAAAAAATGTACACAGGGTGTTTCGCATAACAACCGACATAGGGCAGGGGCATGTAGGTAAAAGTAAAATATGGTGATTTAACGCAACTTACCCCTATATTAAGTTGCACCCCTGAGAAGTTATAGGCCTTCAAAGTGGGGTTTCAAATTTCGAAAAAAATCAATATCTGCGTAATAATTTAACTTAGAGAAATCAAATTTGGTACACATTCTGACTATACCAAGAGCATTAGTCGATGGTAGGTAGAGTTCAATTAAGTCATTTGAAAGGGTTGATTAGGAGTGATGTACCCTGAAATGTCACAATGTTTTAACATATTGGTGGATTTAATGAGATATTATTTCATTTTATGAGAAATTTAACTTTAAAACTTTTGTTACTCCTGTTATTTTCAAAAAACTTTGTTGGTTTCAAGAAAAACACGAACAAATAAAGAAAAATATTTTATCGATCTTACTAAAAATCATAGAAAGTTCAATGTTTGCCAGTAAAATTATGTATACGCCAAATTTGACAATCAGGGAAAAAGTGTGAATAAGTATAATTTATTAGAAAACAAAAAAACAGAAATAAAAAAATGCTACCGATAGGTTATAGAAATTCTTCAAAATGATAATTTTATAGGCATCTATTGAATTTTTGATGGTTTTAAGTTTTAAGTAACATTGATGAAATATATGCATTTAGTTATTGGGGTTTGTCTTGAAAACGACAAATGTGTTTTGAATAATAACAAGGGGCAAAAAGTTTTAGAAATTACTTCTCCATAAAATGAAAAAAATATTTTTTTAAATCCGCCAATATGTTAAAAAATTATGTTACATTTGGGGTTCATCACCCTATTCAACCCTTTGAAATGCTTCAATTGAAATCGACTCACCATCTCTTGGTACACCCAAGACGTGTACCAAATTTGGTTTCCCAAGTTGAAGTATTACTGAGATATTGACTTTTTAAATTTAAAACCCATTTGGAAGGCCTATAACTTCTCAGGGGTGCAACTTGTATGGGGGTATGTTGCATTAAATCACCATATTTTAGGTTCGTTTACACGCCCCTGTTCTATGTTGGTTCTTATGCGAAACAGCCTGCATATCTTTAAAAAAAAGCAATATTCCCATGAGTATATGGATGAACATTTTGAAAAGATTCATTGAATGTTCGTGGAACATTTTCAGAACATATTTGGAGCTCCTAAGAATATTATAAATAACATTCTAAGAACCTTATTAGTATGACAGAATCTGTCCAATTCTCATGTTCATAGAACTTTCTATGAATATATATTGTACCTTGTGAGAATATTCTTTCGAAACATTCCTGGTACATTCTCAGAATGTGTATGTGCTGTCTGGGCACATGTGATCACATTTAGCTCAGCATTATTGCTAAGAGATTTGGTTTCATTCTTACTAAACGGTCCACTTCCTTGCTATTGAATTCATGGGTCATTGATTCAAACAGATCTGCTCCTCCGTTATTTGACATATGGCACTCCTCATCAGTATTTTGTACCGCTAGAGGTTCCAGAGCACCTTCGATTATTAGAGCTGACTTTGCTACACATACGAATGCATGTCGCTGATTGATGTTTATTTCGACTTCATCACTGTTACTAAATGATTTAGTTGATAAATAGTAAGACCGAAGCTCCTCTGATAGCAGGAACCAGGCACAGTATTAGTTTCTATGCGAATCTGTTTATCATCCACTATTTCAAAGGTAAATCAGATTCATAGAAGACACCTGCTTGAAAAAGTTGTTTTGAAAATCCCAGCATTCGCCCAATCGAATCATCAGCTTCAAAATTGAACTTTTATAACACTTTATTTCACATCTAATGGTATTCGGATTAGGTCTCAGAGTCGAGGCTAGCCGCTTTTGTACGCGTGTTGTTGTTGCACAAACAAGTTCATTTTGAACTGGTTTTCCAAATGCAGTGGCGATTTCTCCTAGTGAGCTAGGTGTGCGCCGCATACCTTAAAATATAATTAAAATGTGCACAGTTAAATATGTTTTATTTCTTTTTCCCTTAGTCTTAATACACTACATATGTTATGACAATCGATTTAATTTACTTATTTGATTTCATAAATAGTCGGTTAATAGTGACTTGGAATGAAGTCGGTACCACGTCTTCATTCAGAAAATATGAGTAGGTCAATAGCAACTGGGAATGAATTCGGGTTAGGTGTGCGTTGTTATTTCCGAACAACTTCACTCGACAGAGCTGTATTGGTATACAATACAGTCCCCCACCCATGTGTTTAAAATAGTAAGGAAATACCATTCGTTTTAACACTGCAGTGAGCGGTAAAAATACCGCTCAAGACAAATGAATGGAACGCCGGTTTAACAAACGTTGTGATAGCATTATTTACAAACATTACAACTGCGCTTGCCTGGACCACAGTATTCTAGAATCAAAGACTATAATACAATTAAATATACAATTAAATTTTCGTAGAAAAAATTCACTAATGGGGAGATCTCGACTTTTGAATTTTGAAAAATTGTTTGCAAATGAGCGCGAACTAGGACCCCTAAAACCCATATCCGAGGTCAGTTTCAATTTTTATATATAAGAATTTAATTTAAGTCAAGTTTTAAAATATAGAAATTTTTGATTAAAATGAAGAAACTGATTTCAAGTACCATCCATATTTCTAGAAATTGTAATGGTACATAATGAGGTGAGGTAATTTTGGAGATTAGAAATCAGATGACAGAACTTTAGAACAATTGACATTTAGATTAAAATTTAGTCAAAATTGCATAATTTGCAGTCACAAGTTTAGACTTATTTGTAAGATGCTTTGTACTATTTATATAACAATAAACTATAAACTATATATATGTATATATATATATATATATATATATATATATATATATATATATATATATATATATATATATATATATATATATATATATATATATATATATATATATATATATATATATATATATATATATATATATATATATATATACATAGGTATCACACCGATAACTCAAAATATAATCGGCCGATTTTGATAAAATTTGGCATGTACCTTCCTTCTGTAAATGTATTGGATAATTTCGTTAGTCAGGAAAATCGGACGAGGTTTTCCGGGAATATTTTGAGTTTTTATTCGAAAAAAATTTGTATCTCAAAAAATAAAAAAGATAAGATAACCAAATTTGGTAGGTAGGTTTACGATATAAAAATTAAACTATACACCAAAATTTAGATTTCTATGTTGCAAGATAAAAAAGTTATAATAAAATATTTTGTGCCAGATCATTTCTATGAAAATTCACTACCATAACGCACTTGCTGCATCCAGGATTTTTACACATTTTATTATTTAGTACCATATTAACATTGAACTACTTTTAATGTTTACAGTTTTCACCCCGTTCCGGACAGTGCTAACGCTAACACAAATTTGTGTGAAGAGAAGAGCTTGATAATAATTCCATGTTCTTTTCGTGTTTTAAAGTTTTAAGTGACTTTTTAATTTGTTAGTGTTGCAGTGGGAAATTAATTTATTTATCTACGTATCATTCCCATATAGGTCGAATATATATATATAAATATATATATATATATATATATATATATATATATATATATATATATATATATATATATATATATATATATATATATATATATATATATATATATATATATATATATATTGTGGCGGTGGTTCCGACCGCAGTGTTTTAGTCAACACTACCCTATGTTTCTCTTGACAGCTAAAACGTTGCGTTACGTTATTCGACAGCAAGCTGTCAAGAACTACTATATAAGAGACACCAGGGATCTCTCTCGCTCTCTCCTCGCTACTAACCGACACAGTGAAGATACGTCTCTCCACGCTCGGTCAGTTATCTGTTATGTGCTGTCTGTGATTGTTTTATAGTTAAATGTATAGTTTATTCAGTTAGTGAAATAATAAAGTATATTAAATGTTTACGTATGGATTTAATATCAACAAGTGCAATTAACATCCATATATATATATATATATATATATATATATATATATATATATATATATATATATATATATATATATATATATATATGTACATTTAGTGTTAATAATTTTTAAAACCACCACTAACAGCAACTCGTTACCGCACACCCGAACATTTTGATCAGGAGACGCCACTGTCCAAATGTGATATTTCATATGCACCAGTAGGTATCGTGATGACGCTCTAAGTGGCTCTTTCTTTTACATAAAATTTGTTTTTACCTTCATATATGTTAGGTATGTTGTTGCATGTGTAAAAGCCTATCAAAGCAACAGTAAAACTAACATCTGGATCCAATTCATTTGGAGGATCGTAGATTTATTGTATTTGACCTGAGTGGGTGTGGCTAAACAAATATTATGTTAAGTTTACTGTTTGACCGAATGGTTTAACGTTTCTGCCTTCGTTGTTGTTCTGAAGATGTATCAACAATATCATTTATATTTGTAATAGGTAAGATATAAGCGTGTTTGATATTACGCATCTTGACTGAAACTAAACTATATCTCTCTGTAAGTATAAATACATAGAGATTCAAGTGAGTTGTACAGTCAGTATCAATGTTGGTGCCACAGGGTGAAGGTCTTGTAAACACAGCAATTATCAAGCTACCTGTTGAGTTACACATACCTGGCTATCAGTTTTGTGGTCCAGGCACTACACTTAAAGAACGTCTGGCTAGAGGTGATCAAGGTATCAATCTTCTAGATCGTGCTTGTAGAGATCACGACATCGCTTACCCGCAATCAAAAGAATTAAGTGATAGGCATCGAGCCGACGAAGTGTTGGAAAACCGAGCTTGGGAGAGAGTCAAGTCGAAGGACGCAAATTTTAGAGAAAAGTTCGCTGTTTTGTGTGTTACAAACACCATTAAAGTTAAAAGAAAACTTGGTATGCCTCTTGATGTAATCAACTCAAAACCGCACCTTTAAAAACATTCTTAGTTTGATTGGAGAAATTGTAAAAGACAGAAACCTTGTTCCAACAGAGAAAGCTGTGTTTGTTGCTGAGGCAGTTAAATATGCTAAAGCAGATAAACTAGAGGAAAAAGAACGCCACCACAAAACAATGGAGGCTATCGCTGTGGGTAAGAGAGACAGTGGTTTGAAATAAAACCCAAAGTGTAAGAGACTCGGCAAAGGTCTGTATCTAAAGAAACAACTTAGCGGCTATGGTTTGTATTTGCAAAAGCCAAAAAACGAATAAGATGTTCACCAGCAAGATCGCTAACAAATGTAGCTCTGGTGAAATTTGCTGGTAAAATGATAATCCCATATTTTGGAGGTGTGCAAAATACTCTACCATCAAATGGGCCACACAAGAATGAGTCATTTATCATGAATTTACAACCCAACAAGGAGCCTAGTAGTCATTGGGTTGCAGTTAAGAAACATACAAGTATCAGTTTTAAAGCCGATGATTCGAATGGGCGAATGCTGGGAATTTCAAAACAAGTTCTTCCACCAGGTATATTATATGAATCTCATTTACCTATTGAAATAGTGGATGTTAAACAGATTCGCATAGAAACTAATATTGTGTCTGGTTCCTACTATAACGGAAAACCTTCACATACGTTATATGAGTTTGCACCGATGGTTAATCCTGGTTACGCGATCGATATAGAACCCAAGAATCTAATTTATCTACCCGTGAACAAACAAGAGGTTTCAAATATAAGCATCTGCACCGTGGACCAAGATTCAGTTCCTATAAACTTTCAAAGCGAAGGCATGTCTGTTCGTCTGAACCTTAAAAAGATTGGTTAGAATGGTAGTCTTAAATATATAAAAGCAAGTGAATCTACCAAAACAAATTTAGTACAGTCAGTCACTTCGTTTCGATAATATTGAGTTCCGTAAAAGTCTTGGTTATCATGTCATCAAAACTAGAAATCTTCAAAGACCCCGAGTTTGACGATTCGATCGATCGTGGAGAACTTCGGTCTTACTATTCATCAAGTAAATCATTTGGTAACAGTGATGAAGTCTATATAAATATGAATTAGCAAGTTGCATTCGCATGTCTAGCAGAGTCAGCTCTAATAATCGAAGGTGCTCTGGACCTCTAGCAGTACAAAATGCTGATGGCGAGTGTCATATGTCAAATAACGAAGGAGCAGCTCTGTTTGAATCAGTGATCTATGGATCAAATAACAAGGAAGTGGAACGAGTACGAGAGCCATACGCCACACCAACCATCAAAAGCCTGCTTTCGTTTAGTAAGAATGAAGCCAAATCTCTTAGCAATACTGAGCTGAATGTATCGTCAGATCACATCACCTTAAACGACAAAAAGTTTCACATGCTCCTACCTCTTTGGTTCATCTTCAGTTTCTTTCATCCCTTTAAGGGATTTCCCTGTGGTAAACATACTGTCTGATTTACCAGAGCTCGAAATGATGCTAAGGGCTATTAACAGTACTGGTACAGCAAGATCTAAGATTACCGTAACATGTTTTTAAAAGCAAAACATCTATTTCCAAACGATTATATGAAGTTGGATGGACAAAATTGCAAAAGACACATTTATATTTCTCGCATATCGCAAATGGGACATATATGGGCTACCATCGCTCAGAGATATTAATAAAGATGTGTGGTCTGTTAAAACTGTAATCAACTTAGAAAGACCTAGATATGTGATTATAGCATTTCAAACACACCGAAAAGACATCGAAAAGACAACGTAAGCAAGAAAGGCGACTTTTCGATAACATCGGTATGGTAGATTTACGAGTGTTCCTAAATTCAGAATGCTACCATTATGAATCTATGAATATGGATTTCGAGAAATTTAAGTATGCTGAAGCTTACCAGATGTACACAGATTTTCAGAAAAGTTTTTGTTATAATGTATTTAAATCAGTTGTTTTATTTTTTAATTAAATGTTCTTTGGAATGTAAGTAAGAGCTGTTGTGTAATAATTTTATACGTAAATCTTGTGAATGAATTCTAATAAATTAATTGTATTTAAATCAGCTGTTTTATTTCTAACCTTAAACCATATCTTTAATGAGTTTGGATCTGGGTGTCTGGATCTGGAGATCTGATTTTTATCCTCCACCCCTCTTCGCCATATTTGAACTATACTCATCCAGACGAGTAACTCGCACCTCACACATTATGTCTAAACCGAAAACTAAAAAAGTTGGTTTCGCATGCGTTAACCACCATGCTTGAATTCTGATAACTGAGGTGAATAAAATGACACTAAACACTTGCCCTCTAAACGAATTAATGAAAAAAGTTGAATTACGCATGCGCTAAACGTAATATTAACATACGTCCTTATACTCGAACTCAAAATGGCAGCTTCTCTTATATCAAATGCCCAAGTCAGGTGTCTTTTCAAAGTTTCGCTTTTTCTTATTTTCAGGTTGACATTCCTTATCTTTCGCGCCAGCTTGGACTACGTCAGCTCAGCTTAGCCCTCTGGTGATGCAATATCCAACCACCCTCTTGTTTCGGTACTGTAACCTCACACGCGTGCGTATTAGCCTGGTGGTGGAGACCTCCGGTGGTGGGCTTAGAACCGTCCATTTATACCTACTGAGGTGTCATGTGGTATTTTTTAAAAGCTAGTAATGTTACCCTTAACATGGAAATACAATATATAGGTGTTCCATTAAAAAAAAGTCTGAACGCAGCAAGTGCGTTATGGAAGTGAATTTTCATAAAAATATTCTTAATAGTAAATATGTCTCTCTAATGCAAGCGGGCATCAATCTGGTTACCGGTATAACCAATATAATAGAAACAATGCACCATATCTTATCAAAATAACTTATTGTTTGAAAATGTACAAAAATGTTCTGAAAATAAACTTAAAATATTTCCGCGAAAATTGAGTTATTGAAATTTGAAGCATTTAATTAAAATTCGCTTCCAAAACGCACCTAATGCGTCTCGGTTTTTTTCTTACAAACATGTATCATATTTCGATAAAAAATGCAATAATACAAGGGTGTTCGAAGAAAAATTTCTAGGTATCACCAACGACTCATGGGCCATCCTGTGTTTGTAAAAATAATTTTATAAGATGCAACTCAAGACACCGTACCTATAATTAACATATACAACTTTTTCTCTTATCTTGTATAACAACAATTATATTGAGCTTTACCGTAGAAATGTGTCACCATGTATATATGGAAACAGATAAAAACTGTAACTAAGCCCGGATATGGATTCTAGGGGGCCCAGTTTGCGCTCATCTGAAGAAATCTTTTTAAAATTCATAAGTCGCGGTATCCTCAATAACCAATTTTTTTAACGAAAATTAGCTAAAAATTGTAGACCGTTACACTATAAACTTAACTACAACTACCGCCAAAGCATCAGAGAGAGCGTGTAATTGAAATGAAATTTCTGGAAATATTTTAGTAAAATTAAGGACAGTGTCGGTTGAAGGTGAAATTTAAAGGTGTGCAGAACATTCTTCTTGCGATATTTTCTTTACATAATCCGTATTTGCTTCAGGTTTTTTGCCTAAATGTTGCCAATTTTGACGTTTCAAACCGCAACTTTGACGTTTTGAGGAAAACACCAATTTTTTTTTAAATGCCCATCACTTGTTTGTCTTTAAAGTTACAGGCCTATGTTTTGTCACATGGTACATTCTTTATAATACAAACTCGCATGCCAAACTTGGTTGCCCTTACTTTGTTATTTCCGAAGATATTAATTTTTCCCGAAAGGAAACACACAATTTTCCGCAAAAACCTGGGCCGATTTTTCTGTCTAACGAACTTATCCAAGCCACTTGCAAAAGGAAGGTACTCAGAAAATTTGATCAAAATCGGCCGATTATTTTTTGAGTTATCTGTGTGATACATACATACATATATATATATATATATATATATATATATATATATATATATATATATATATATATATATATATATATATATATATATATATATATATATATATATATATATATATATATATATATATATATATATATATATATATATATATACGTATAAAAATTGAAACTGATCCTGGATGTGGGTTCTAGGGGGTCTAGTTGCAGCTCATTTGAAGAAGTGAGTGAATTTTTTTAAAGAAAATGAAGTAAAATGAGCTCGCCGTGAATGTGCACAACTCAACCAGCCTGTATAGCGGCGATTTATTTAAAACCAAATATAAGTTATTGTGTTTAAAAATATTTTAGGTACATTTTATAGCATATTTAGTTTTTTTATACCGCTTTCAGGTTTTGATAAATAGTGGCCGATATATGGATAGTTTTTCAAATTTAATCGCCTCTTCTTATTCCTTTACTACACAGTTTAGACCTAATAAACCTGAGATCAAAATTGTCGTAATGTCCAGGGAAATTAATCTAGATAATTATATATGGATGTTCCATTTGAAAATTTGTAAGTTTGATTCACCACGAGTTTTTCGGACCACCTGCACCATAGAAAAAATGTCAAAATAAAAACGAAAAACCAGCTCTTCAGAAAATTGACCTCGTAAAAAAACTTTTTTCAAAGTCGTTTAACAAAAATAGATCGACCTCTTAAACAAGGGGCCGAAATTCGGTTTACAATCACAAAAGAACGATACAGTAGAAGTCATTGCTGCATTGAAGCAGGACTTAAAAAATTACCTGAACCTTCAAAAAACTTTATTCGAGAAGCATGTAAAAAGATAGAAATTCAAAAAACTCGAAAGAAAATAAGTCCACTGATAACTAAAATTCTAATTAAACGAAAAGAGTTGAGCGATTTCAAGAGAACGATCGTTTTTATGTTACAGCAGATAAAGCTAACAAGGTTGTGATTTTGGACAAAAATGATTATGAAGATATAAAACTAAATAAAATACTGCTATCAAAAATTATTTCTGATATTAAAAATAGTTTAAAGAGTTGTTACAACCTTATAACAATGGACTTGGGAAAAAAGTTGCAAGTTGCAAATCCAAAAGTTCCCAAAAAGTAGTGTCTCTCAAAAACCTCTAAACCAGGAAAACCGATGGCACCCATGACACCTATTGTTTCGGCTATAGATTCTGACATACAATTTATCGAAGTGGTTGACAAATGAGTTTAAACGCTTTCCCGTCAAACAAAAAGTTCTTCAGTAACAAATTCACTCGAATTTATTAAAAATTAAAGATGTTAAATTGATTCAAGGCGAGGTTTTGATTTCATTTGCGTAATGCATGGCAGTGGGCAACCCCCTATCTCCATTTATTGCTGACCTTTCCATGAGTAGATTTGAAACGGACTTTGAAAGTGAAAGTGGGTATTTTCCTAGTAGAGTATGGTTTCGGTATGTGGACGATATTTTCGCAGTGTTGAACACAAAGATTTACAAAATAGACAAGTTTATTGCCAAAGTGAACAGTAAATTTAACTATAAAATTCATTTACAAATGAGAAAATAATACACTACCCTTTCTAGGTGTAGTAGTTATCAAAGATACATACATTTTAGAATTAGATATCCATATAGGAAGTAAACCACCACTCTAAGTTACATTCCGAATGGTTCACATAATACGTATGTACAAAAAATTGCCAGATTGCATTTTCTAGTAAATAGGTAAAAAATTTCATGTGAGTAAATATATATAATTAGGGTGTATTAAGACCATGGCCGAATATAACGGATACACTGCTTGCCTAGTGGATAAATTAATTAACAAACAGAAAATAAAGAAAATGTTAGTGGAATCAACGACTTTTAGAAAACAGATTGCCGATAAAAACTTTGTTTGCCTACTATTTGAACCGCGAATCACGAGAGGTCTAGATAGCATTTTTAATAGAGCAAATTTACAACTAACATTTTCAACAAGAAATACCGTTAAAATGTGGGGATCTATAAAATAAGTTGTAAAGATTGTGATCTTAAGTACTTCGGGAAAACAAAAAGATCTATTGAAATTTAAATTAAAGAACATTTAGCATAACTAGGATACGGCACCAAAGTTAGATCTTGCGTTGCCCGACATATGTGGGATAATAATCACCACGTAGATATAGACAATCTAAAATTCGTGTTAGACAACCAGGACAGCTAAACGCTTTTAAAAGTATATATATATATATATATATATATATATATATATATATATATATATATATATATATATATATATATATATATATATATATATATATATATATATATATACTTTTAACTGATCACCAGGAAAAAAATTAACATTAAGAAGAACTAGTGAAACGGCAATACCGGAACAAGAACAGCATCTGACTGTAGGAGATAGTGGCATCGGCACAAAAGAACAACAAAAACCAGAGACAGAAATGAATCATTTGATTATGATGGAAATACTATGAGCAGTAAAACTAAGCCAAGAAAAAAAAAAGAAGAAAAAAAACTAGAATAAACACACATGAAATGGGAAACAAACAACAACAAAATGCAAGAAAAAATAGGTCTGAAACAGGAAATATATGTAATGGTTGAGAAACAGATGGAAACCGCAGACAAAAATATTGACATTTTACAAGAAAGAATGAAAATGCTAGATGGAAATAGCCATTTGGTGTAGCGTAACGTTTACGAAACACTGGCCAATAAATTTGAAGATATAAAAGTTGAAGTTTACAATTTTTATAGTAACATAATTTTCAATGCATCATTTTTCATAATAACAGATACGTGTTATATCGGGCTTCGTCGTAATAGTGCACTATCCTGTCAATGTATACATATAAGAACATTTTCAATACAACACAAAATACATTTTCCATGATAAAAGAATCAACCTCTACAAATTATGCAGTGTTTACTTTAACAGGCTAACCATATTTATTTATTATTTATAATAAACGTTTATTCTAGTATATGTAAAAAAATGAGCCAGAAAAGGCCCAATTGCAAATATCTTAAATACACTTAATTTACCTTTTGTAGCTCGACGATTTCCATAGTTACGTTTCTTCTCTTTAGTAATTTTCACTTACCACATTCGACATCATTAGTTAACTTATCATTTTTAAAGAAGTTCTAGAAATAAGGTGAATATTTCTTCTCAAAGCTTTGTGCAGAGAGGGTAAAGATTTTTCAACACGATTTTAGCCTTTCAATTATTTTTGTTATTCTTGAGGGTGTATGTAGAGCGTTTATTATTATTAATGTATGTATAAACATGCATACTCTAAAAGTTCTGTAGAAAATGTGAGGCATAAGCTGGCTTGATGAGACATAGCTGTAGTTCAAATATTCTCAGCTATGCCGACATCTTGCCTCCTTAGGCCTTCACTAACCATATAAATCCACTTTAATAATAATATTTTCATTCAGAACACTCGAACTGTTAAAATAATATGTTAGCCACTTGAGACGTAGACAAAGACTGTATAAAACCAACGTCTTAAAGCAGGAAGGCACATATTTCAAGCAATAATTTATTCAATACACAACCCCACTTTTGCATATCCTTAATGTTATGCATACCAATTTTGTAAACCTTAATTTTGTAATTTTTACTTTGGGGATCTTACTGCAGTTGATATCTGAATGATTGACTATATATATATATATATATATATATATATATATATATATATATATATATATATATATATATATATATATATATATATATATACATGTAAATTAATTCTTGTAAAGAAAATATGGAATTATTATTATTATTATTATTATTATCATTATTATTATTATATTGTTATTATTATTATTATTGTGCTTTTATAATTATTTGTATTTGCTGCTTTCTGTTTTTTCAACTGTACTATAATTAATTACGTTTATTTATATGCTTATATTTGTTTTCGTTTTCGTTGAAATGTTTTAATGGGTTGCTTTATCTACACTTTTATGTTTGTTTGGAATTTTTGTAGTCTTTGTATTTTTGTTATACATATTACCTATTACTGCCGTATAGTCAAAACGTGTGCAAGTATGGCATCCGCGACAAAAATTCCAATTTTTTTCGCTTAAACGTCATAAAAGCTGTCAAAACCTATAGAAAATATGAATTGGGAGCAAATATTTTTTTCTCTGTCGGTCTGTCATTCTGTCGGTCTGTATATCTGTTTGTTTGTAGCCGCGTTAACTTTATCTGTCGGCTTGTACGTCTGTCTGTTAGTGGGCGCAATAACTTTCAAACCAATTGAGGTAACATTTTCAAATTTGGTATCCAGTTAGTACCCGACAAAGAAAAGCTTCGAATTGTTTTTGGGTAAGATCGCTTCAGGAGGTAGAGGAAAAATGAGGGGTGATTTGGTGAAAATAACATTTTTTCGTTAAAACTCGAGTAATATATCTTTTTAGAAGTTTCTGGGTACAGAAATACGAATATTTTCCTTGTAGTCGTCATATACCCTAAATTCATTTCATGAGAATGTCTTTGTAAGGAGAGTAGATTATGACAGCTATGTGGAAGTTATGATTCAATTTGCAGCACTATTTTTATTGTATGCCATGACACTCTAAAATGTATTTTGCATAAATGGAAATAATAAATTGGTATTGGGCTTGGTATTATTATTATTATAATTATCATTCGTTTTCCACACTCCCTTTAAAGAAATGAGCATAAAGCAATGATACATCGGTCTAGGACAAGACGGACAGCTTGAATGTATGTATTAAAAATACTGATTGGTGTCACCCATTATCTCCCGGAAGAGACCGCAAGCATCTAGTATGACATATTTCTGAATGGGTAGGTATAATTCCCATCCTTGGTATTTCCCCCGTGGCACCGACAACAATGGGGACCACCATAACTGTATTAATATGCCACATCTGGATGTTCTCATCACAGAGTGGTAAATATTTATTAAATTTCTCAGTGTATATTTTATGGATGTTACCAGGGAGTGGTATCGCAAAGTCCACCAAAAACGTATTTTTGTCTTTTTTGAACGTCAAAATGAGATAAGAGTTGTTGTTTGGAATTGGCCGGGCAATTTGTATTTTGCTGTTCCAATAATGACGGATTTCTTTATCTTCGCACATGTTTGACGGATCATATTGGTAATAAGGGACAGTATCTATAAGGCCCATGTATTTCCCCCGCAATTTTAGGTGTATCATCTCCCAACTCTGTTGTGTCGATCTAGGTAGGACAGCTCAAGCAAGGATTTGGTCCACACCTTCCTCTATGTGACCGCATATGAGACATTTCACGTTTTCCAACCTTACTCCCAGAACTCGCTTTCTTCATGCCCTTGTTCGGATTACCTGGTCGTGTATCTGATATAAAGCCTTCACCTAGTCAACAAAACTACATCGCATCAATGTACACAGTATGTACCAAATGTGACTAGACGGTTAGTTTTAATGGCGTGGCTCTCTTATCCGTTTTGGTAAAAGCTAGATGTAAATCGCTAGTTTCTGCCCTTTTACAAAAATAATTTCTTACGTTATCCAGTTGTTTGTCGTGTCTAACACTCACATCTGGAATTTCCCCTACGTTGAACTTCCGCGCGAGATTAAATCTTCCCATAGAAGATCTTGGATGATGAACCCTGTGGTTCCTAAATTCCTTTCTTGTATTTTTGTTTAGCTCGTTTAGTTCACTTTTAGACCATGTTATGATACTAAAACTGTAGGTTGTGGCAGACTTTGCATAGGTGTTGACTGCTAGTTAAGTACGGAGAATGGAGCATATATTTTTAAGGTAGGTTTCTTTAGTAGCTTGTTTTGCCATAAGATGGTCTATATCCCTGGCTTGAAGGTACCCCAGATACTTATATTTCTCTTCCTCCATTCCCTCTATGATCACCTAATCCCCATAACACTCATACCTCTCTTGTCTCGTCCACTTCCCCTTCTTCATGCTGCTAATTTTGCATTTTTCTAATCCAAGCTTCTTTTGGATATCACTGATATTACCACCGGTCTACACAGCATTCTCGTGCAGATTTTCGAGGTGACCGGTCATAGCGAGTGATATTTCTGGTTTAAGTGAGTGAATAGGTTTAATAATAAGTGATCAATATATGAAGAAGGGATGTAAAACTGACCCACCTGACAAAGCGGGCACCCATGATTGGAATATGGATTTAGATAATGAAGAAATTACTGAAAAAACAAACAATACAATTCAGGTAAACACTAATCTTAATAGAGGCGTACATTCAGCTTCAATAATACAAAATACAGTCACAAACACTTTAAAAATAAAAAGCAGGAAAGGATTGGTAAGTGGAAAAACTGATAATTCTAATTTAAATTTACCAACACATAATAAAGTAAATATCTTTATTCTGACAGAGATAATGGACCATTATATATACAAAGTAAGACGGGTAATATTGGAAGGATGAATAGAATCGGCACAGCTAGGTTAATCAACAGCTGCGTGGAGGATTTAGGTTACTCGATAAATTATATAACTAGCGTTGGAGTTAATAGGTCAAAAAATGGATTACGCAAAGTCAAAAGCGCAAAAAAAATTAATTTTATCAGAACACATTAGGTAATAAAAATTATGAAGTATATATTGCTCCATTTTTCGTAAGAAGACAAGGTTTAATAAGAAATATAGATAAAGCATTAGAAGTTCTTATACAAACACCGATATGATTTTGGCGGCCAAATGTCCAGCAGCCGATTCACGAAATTAACCGAATGTTTTACAGGACCGTAACAGGGATGACGCACAAGATCCATTTTACTTTTTTTTTTCAAGTTACTTAGTGACAATATCAGAAACGCACGTGGAAATAAATTACAATTTAGCACGGTTATCATTGCTTCTATATATTGCTGTCAACACATGTGCCCACGATCACTCGCACCCGCATGAGAAATGGCGTATTGCTATATAATTAAATGTCTATTTCAAAAACTATACTAAACACAAAAACTATGCTCCTATACAATGCTATGGAAAAAAATATATAGCGCCAAACACTCGATAGCCGTAGGAGAGATGGCTGGGGAGGAAATCTTGACAGATACTTAGGTTAATTAAGTTTTTATTCCAAAAACTATACATACTAACAGATTAAGACAAAGCGTGCTCATTGCTCCTATAAAATGCTATCAAAAAATATAGCGGCAAACACTCGCAAGTGGTAGGATAGATGGAAGTGGAGGAAATCTTGACAGTTACTTAAATTTTTATTTCAAGGCAGATAACAAGACCCAACACAATAGCCCATTAATAATATAAAGTAGCAGAATAATTAATAGTGAGAAGTCTTATAAATAAACAAGGGGAAGCTGAATCTGAAACAATTATAAATAAACAAAAAAGAAGCTGACTTTACAGAAGCACGTGGACTACTCAAACAATAACTAACAACATCCTAGGTACATCTGAATTTTTATTTCATTTCACGTATTGGATTTTATCAATGGTTTTTGCACACATTGGTTCAAATCTCTTAACTACTATCACTAATTCATTTTACCAAAGAAGCGAGTTTCTCAAACTATTTTTTAGGGAATTTTCACAATGTATGGGCTCAAGAAAATATACATAAGGTAGGTAAAGTAGTGAAAATTCGTTTTTAAAAGTAGCTTTTCTTAAACATTTATTTTGGAGTTAAGGGTGACTGGCCAATTGAAACAGTATTTCTACCTGGCAGACGTAAGGGCAAGAGGTGTATCAAAGTATTGAAGCAAATATGATTATTAAACTACAAATTAGTGAGTGAAATGTTAAAGCTTATACAACTAGTTAGTTGTATTGAGAGACAGCATGTAGTGAGACATGTCAGTGCACCTGTTTTTTTTTTCTCTTTTAGGGCTCATCCGCGTATTTGCCATCCCGATAGCACCGCAGCCGTGCAACTGGTAATCTTAGAGATCGTGTGGAGAGTAAAGATATGGACAGTGTAAAGAAGTTTATGTCTGTATATAAACTTCCTCATATCACAGTTACAGCTACTTACTTTATGCAAGTTGAAATTTGATACGACGCTATCGGAGTTATTAGAGGATATGCCATTGGCAACGGGAAATACAGTGTGACTTATGAACGACGGCACAGGAGCGTATTTTAGTGTAGTTGCTCTTAAGTTTTTAACATTCTAACGAGATCGCTGGATTGGTTGAGACGGACCTTAGTTATTGTTAGCTGCATCCTAGGACTTAAAATTCTGTGGAGCTTTTATATGAAATAACTTTGTCATCAGTGTACACTACTCCAGTTAAATACGTGGAAGGCTTGAAAAATTGGATAATTGGTAAGCGTAGTTCAATAAATTATTCCATACTGGTGTTTTTGATAGAGTTCGGCAGTCAGTGAGGACTAGATCGAATTTTTGCATCCTGGCTGGTGGTAGTCATCTTCTTGTAGAGTAAGAAGCTTTAAATGTAATAGTTAAGTAATAACACATTGTTATTGTTAAAAAACCTTTATCGCCCTATATTTTCGAAACAAAGTGGTTTTCTTAAAATTAAAAAGTCTGGACGCAGAAAGTGCGTTATGGAAGTGAATTTTCATAAAAATGCTTTTATTAGCAAATATATATTTAATGTAAGCAGGCATCAATCTGGTTACCGGTATAGCCTATACCCACTAAGCATGGTAACTTACAAATGCTTACCGCAACGTTAGATAATTTACCATTAAGCAAGTTAAGTTTGCAATATTTCTAAATGTCTGCAGCCAAAAAACCAATGCAAACTTACAAATGAAACTTTTACCTAACTTTCAAATGTAATATCTCCTTTGCAGGCTTGTTGTTTTTCTCCATTTGTAAGCTCACGTAAAAGTTACAATTGTAATGTTTCTGAAAGTTTGTTTTAATTAGTAAACATTTATTTGAATTCCCTCCGTTTTCGGGTTCGTGTATGTTCGATCGTATGTCATCGGCGTCCAAACCAACCTAGCAACACCAACTCCAACAGCGAACCAGCGAACTGACTCGTGACAAAGCGCCCGGTAATAATGAATAATGGCGGATTGTTGTTTATATTTATGATATGCTGTTATTTGATATGTGTCTATTTATTTTTGTGAAAGTTTTAAAGATTGGACAATCTTATTGTAGCCTGAATTGTTAGATTTTTGGTGTAATTAAGTAATTCGTTGTCTGGAATGTGGATAATGAAACATGATTATATCGACAAACATATCAGGTAAGAATCCCTAAAACAGCTATATACTAAATACATGTGTGAATTCAATAAAATTAGTCACTTTTCTGTAGCATAATTAAATTTTGGTATGTCGCTATTTGTAAATTATTATTATTCTTAAATGGCTGTTCCTATTTATATTTTTGTATCTTTTTATGAAATCTACTCAACGAAAAAGCAAACCTAATTACTAAATACGAATTTTGTTATGTCCTTAGAAGCAGCCTGGAGATGTCTTACCTGGTCAAACCGATTTATTTTAAAACGTTAAACATGATTGACCTATGGAAGCACGAGGCTTATCCAGAGCAATTGACATCATAAGAACATTGGAACAGTACAACACCCATCAAGCTGCCAGGATTGCTTATTTTGCACAGTCACATTATTCTAGCGTATGGAACATTTATATGGGTTAACTTGTCAGCAACGATACATGTGTTTATCATGCAAAAAAGAGCAATAAGGACATTGTGTGCGTAGGTCGAAGAAAAAGCTGCCCTGGTGTATTCGAGACCAATGGGATACTTAAGTACCCTAACAGCCATGTTCTTCTTCAGTATATGTATTCAAAATATCCAGTGAATGGTGAAGCTCGCAACATCAATACCAGCTGCAGGCGTGAATTAAAAATACGGTTGCACAAAAAGGAGAAAACAAAACAGATGTCTGATTACTTGGGAATCAAATTCCTCAATTTTCTACCTAATGTTATTAACTAACAAGATTGAAATAGGCACTAGTGGATGTTATAAAACAAAAAACCTAGGTGAAGGAATTAATTGGTGCTCGAAAGTAATGTGTATAGTGTTACATACTATTTGGATTCGTTTTTTGTAGTGTGTGTGGCTGTGTGTGTGCGTCAGGAAAAACTTTGGAATGCAAGTTCCACTAGCCACAGACCTTTTTTATATATATGTAATTCGTTGTAGTCATAATTTTGCTTTATTTCAACTCAATGTTTCTGAAGGTACACAGACATTGACGGTACTATACTTACTCGATAGGGGTAGTTAAGACATGCGTGAACACTCTCAGAGACTGTCGCCATATTTAGGATATTTTTGCATTGAAGTTGTATTCGTTTCCCCGCGCTTGCATTATCCATTGCATATTCTTACGTTTGCTTAATGAAACTTTATGTAAAATCGAAATGAATGCACCATTTTAGATATTTATTTTTTTACAATAGTCTTTGATACGTTGACTTGATTTTATGTCACATATGTTACCATATACTTTAGAAGCTAAAAAAATTCTTGCCGCTCAAAATAAGTAATGCTGCAGAAGACTTTGTTTTTGTTATTGGTGTTTCACTCGTTTTCCTAGACGACTAATATTTATTTAGTAAAACAATATCAAAAACAATTAATTGGTATTCATTTAGAAAAAAGAATTTTTTAAATCTGTCAATTAATAACGATATCACATGTTCAAGTTATCTATTTTGTCGTCGAGTTTTGCCTAGAACTGCATTTTAGCCTAAACATGGGCACTGTCGCTATATGTCTTAACTATCTCTATCTAGTGACTATAGTCGGTACTTATAAATGCAGTGACTTACCATGCACATCTGATGGTCAATAAAATCTATATATCTATCAGCAGAAATAAATAATATGTTGTAAGTCTTTAATTTTTTTATGTAGGTAATACAATTTTCGAAAATAAGCTTAAAATCTTTCCAGCTACGGATGTACGATTTTTTTGGACCGGGGCAGAAACTTGATAGTGGCGCCCCCTCTCTAGAAATGGCTCCCCCCTCTCAAAAATTTTTTGACAGTTTTGTAGAATCGGGACTCCAAATTTTTGTTAAAATTTGTTTTACTCCGAGGAGTAAAAAAAATAAGTTTGAAAAAATGTAAGTTTAAATTAAAATTTACGCCACTAGATGTTGCCAATAGTTTGCTGCGTTGCAGCTGCTCGCAGCGCATTTCAGAATAAGCCCTTAGGATGTGTTCAAAAACTAACTGGGCGTTTTAAAATCAAACGAATAATTGATAGACCAACGTGCGTTGGATGCTAGGCGCTTTGTGGAGCAAGTTTTTTATTTTCAACCATCTATTATATTATGATTTTGGTGCCGCCTGAAGATGACGCCCGGAGCGGGTGCCCCGGTTAGCCCCCCCCCTCTAGATCCGGGGCTAAATGTTTAAATGTTTTCGAGAAAGCTGGTTTCCTAGCCAACAAACCTTAGGTTAATGGCAAATTGAGTATATTGAAATTAAGCATTTAATGAAGATTTGCTAACAAAACGCACCTACTGCGTCTAGATTTTTTTTCTAACAAACATGCATCATATTTCCATCAAAAATGCAAAAATTCAATAAACTAAAGGTGTTTGAAAATAATTGTAGGGATCACCAACGACTTAGTGGCCACCTTGTGATTGTCAAAATAATTTTATAAGGTGCAGCTCAAGATACCCTATAATTAACGTATACAATTTTTTTCGTATCTTATATAATAATAATTACATTGAGCTTTACCGTAGAAATGGGTCACTCTGTATATATGTAAGCAGATAAAATTGAATGTAAACCCGGATATGGATTCTACGGGGCTTAGTTTGCGCTCACTTTAAGATATCTTTTTAAAATTTAAAAGTTGCGATCGCTTCATTAACGAATTTTTTCTACGAAAATGGCTAAAAATTATAGACCATTAAACCATAAACTTAACAAAAACTACCGCCAAAGCATCAGATAAAGGGTCTGTTTGAAATGACTTTTCTGTAAATATCTTAGTAAACTGAAGGACAATGGCAGTTGAATTTGAAAATTAAGGGTTTGCAAAACATTCTTCTTGCGATATTTTCTTTACATAATCAGTATTTGTTTCAGGTTCTTTGTCTAAATGTTGCCAATTTTGACATTTAAAATCGTGACTGACATTTTAAGGAAAACCCCAAATTTTGTTTTTTAAATGCCAATAACTTTTTTGTTTTTAAACTTACAAACTTTTGGTACATGGTTCACTCTTTATAATACAAACACACCTACCAAATTTGGTTGCCCTTACTTTGTTATTTCCGGATATATCTATTTTTTTTCGAGAGAAAAGACAACATTTTCCAGGAAAACCTGGGCCTATTTTCCTTGCTAAGGAACCTATCCAAGCCACTTGCAGAAGGAAGGTACTCGGAAAATTTGATAAAAATCGGTCTATTATTTTTTTAGCTATCGGTGTGATATATACAAAATTCAAAAGTCGGGATCTCCTCACTGGTGATTTTTTTTAAAAGAAAATTCACTAAAAAGTAAAAAATATTTTAAAAAGCAAAGGAATACCCTCTTAAATATTTTCCATATCTTTACTAAACAGCATCTATTTAGTTAACTATATATGCAGATTAGCTATAGTTATTTGCTGATGGTTCAGTAAAATTTTAAATTAACATAAAAATGTATTTTTGTAATTTACATGTACCTACCTCTCTTGACAATCTTTGCAAACAAATAAAATCAAACTACTGATTGTAAGACATTTATTATAACCTGTTATAATTCTAATATGTGTGAATATGATTGAAAGCTGCTAATAACATCTAAGAAAGCAGACACCGATTTTCTGAAAGGACACACAATCTTATTAAACCATAACTTCTGTAACATTTTTTCCTTGTTGGTTGGATAGCCAGTACAGTTATTTTTTATTATTAAACCTTTTTCATTTAGTAGAGACCTAAAAATAATTTTAATGTTTGATAATTCATATATATATATATATATATATATATATATATATATATATATATATATATATATAATGTTTGGCGAGTCTCGTTAATTAGAATTTCATGACGTTTTTGTCCCAATTCGGAAGAGTACATTTGGCTTTTGCCATAAGCGATTATGCGAAAGCAAGGGAAACTAGTTTGAAGTACATGGTATTTATGGTTATATTATCGTTATTTTAAATGGAACACCTATATATTATTGCAATTTTGGGTTTCGCATCGAATTCTGGATCAAATTTTACGAAGGCACCATGCGTCAAAAATGTGACGTTTTCAAGTTATTTCGATTCTTTCGAAAATTTTCACAACGTCACTACTATGGTTGATAAGAGATATCCCCGCTATCAGACAAGGTCGGAGATTCTACCTAGTGAGTAATCTGAAAAAGCTTAGGTCTACGGAAGCGGTGGATAATATCTTCAAAAACCTATACATAGCGTTCTACACTAATCGTCCAACTTTCATTCATAACTTGATAATCTCAAATAGAACAGCCTTATTTTTCGCCTCATCTTATTGCCCATTTAAAATTGTTTACACTTCCTTTCTCTTACCTATCTGCGATATACTCATTTTTCTGTTACATTATGGTGCAGTCATTCAGATATCTGGTTATACTTGCCTATGATCGAAAACGCCACAAACAGGGTGAAATTCGACTGACACTTCCCAGGCGGCTTCATTGTAGCTACTTGTGAACTTTTTGTTATAAAAAGTGCAAAAATAATATAGCCAACAAAACTTTTTATTTTACTTATTCTGCAGATGATGTTTTTAATCTGCTTTTAATGTATGGTGAATGCAACAGAATCGTTGAGAGAACATTTCGAACATTTAAGAACATATTACCTCAGTTGGCTCCAATGAAGAGAACAAAATTCAGCAGAATTAAAAGTAAGTTCTCAAGTCATGGAATAATACCGACACGACGCGCTGTTAAACGTTTTCAAATTGAAGACAATGAAATGACTGAAATTATAGTTCTTGCCTATTTTCAAGCATATCGACAAAGCTCGATAAAAAGTCGGTCTTAAGATTTGGGTCTATCTATCTGGGTAATACACAGAATATTAAGAAAGTACAATATGCATAATTTCTATCTTTAGCTCGTACAGCAGCTCTGAACTAGTGACTACCAACAAAGGATAAACGGCTGAGAAGATTTATTAATAAACATTTAAAGATCCTTCATTTTGGAAGAGAGTGGACAGACGAGTCTAGGTTAATAACGAGGGTATTGTCAATCGCAAGAACGAGCATTATTGGGCTAGAAAGAACCCGACTTCGACATACACAAAACAAATTCAATTTCAATGTTTTCTCTGTCATTTGTGACAATGTATTTGTTGGAGATTCTTAGAAACCTAGTAACAAATTTTATGAAAAATCTGCCAGTCAATACATTATTTAATCGTTGGTATCAACTAGACGGGGCTCATTTCTCTAGTGAAGTATATCAGGAACTAAATGGGATGATTGAAGACCGATGGATAGGCCGCAACGGTCCCTGAATATGACCGCAAAGATTAGCAGATCTGAACACCGTGTAATTTTCATCTTTGTGGCAGGATAAAGAGTAAAGACTAAGCTACTCCAGTGAGGACACATGATGAACTTAATCAAAGGATCGTCGAGGCCTTTGAATAACTACATCCACACTAAATATATGAAAGCCACTTCACACGAAGTAAGCTCGAAAATTTTGAAATGTCTCGACAGGAATGGGATACACATTAAAGATTTCCTATAAACTTTTACCTATGATTTAATTATATTTGCTATTTAATTTTTTTTAAGTTTATAAAATTGACGTTTTTGTTCTTGATAAAAATGTTTGTTTCTTTTTCTACTAATGCTAGGCTATTTATTTTACAACCACAGAAAATATTGTAGAATTTGATGAACAAGACAAAGCAAGCTTTTAGATAACTAAGGATTTTAGATAAGTGAAGCTTTTAGATAAGTGGGATAGATTTAACATAAGGTAACAGAAAAACGATATATCTCGGAGATTGTAAGAGGTAGGTATAGGGAAGAGTAAACAATTTTCAAAGTGATTTAAAAAGATGAAGCAAAAAATTTATAGGGTGTTCTGTTCGATTATATAAAGTTATGAATGAAAGAAGTTGCTCAAGTTGAACGATTAGTATAGAGGGCTATGTATAAGTTTTTAAAGTTATTATCCGTTATTATCTCCGCCCTTGTCTAATAGCGGAGATACCATGTCTTATATCAAACATATTCGTAGTCCGATTTAAAAAAAAATAGTGAAAAATTCAAAATAACTTGAAAATGTCACATCTTTGACATATGGTGCCTTAATAAAATTTGGTCTGGGATTCGATGCGAAACCTAAAACTGCCTTTAACATATAGCGTGTTCCATTTAAAACAAAGATGATACATGGTATTTCTTCCGGTATTCCCGGTATTACTTCCGGTTATACCGGTAATACATGTACTTCAAACCAATTTATTTTACTTCCGCATAAGCGCTTATGGTCAAAACCAAAACCAAATTTTCTTTCGAATTCGGACTAGAAAGGTCGTAAACAACTTCTAATGAGCGCGACACGCCAAACATATACAGTGCGCGCCAATGTATGGACCGGGACTTATAAAATCTAAAGTAAGCGGCCAAAAAAATTTAAATTTGATATGCGCACATGTGACGTATTTTCGCATATTATGACGTGATTTACAAGTATTTACCCATTTTATTACAGAATATACAGGGTGTAGGTCTTTTTTAATGGTAACATGGCCAGTACTTGTCAATGTCTGAAAGTACAATCTTTTCTGCTTCTAAGAGTGTATCACAAGATGGGGGTTGCATAAGACAAAATTACAGAAAAAATTAAATGTGAAGTAAGACACGAATACGAAATGCACAATAATTATCCGTATTTTCCCCTAATATTTTAACTTTTAAAATTTTTGTTGTTGTCTACAAACATCAACTGTTGGGGTATAAAAACAAAAAACTAAGTTTCCAAATTATTATTTTCATCGAAACATACTTAAATGTAAAAAAACTCAATCATCTCTAGTTAGTTTAAAACAATCGCATCAGATAATTGTTATACCAAATGTTCGAAATGTTGGCGTTCTGCTGCAACACAATGACGTAATCTGTCCATAAAAGAATGCAATGAATTAAAAAAAATGTTGCTTGTTGGTATTATAATCATGTATTTCCTCAGAAATTCGATTTTTGGAATCATCAAGATCATTTGGCTTACTTTTGTAAACTTTGGTCTCCCCACAAGAAAAATCTAAAGGAGTTAGATCTGGAGATCTAGCCGGCCACTCCAATGGACCTCTTCTACCAATCCATCGTCGAGGAAAGATATCATTTAATAATTTACGCACATTTCTCGCATAATGTGGTGGTGCACCATCTTGTTAGAACCAAATTCTTTCGTGAATGTTTCCATTGTTTCCTGGATATAATCTTGCAAGAAATGGTAATATGGAGTTATTTAGAAGTGCTAAATATTTGTCGCCATTAAAATTTACATCTAAGAAGAAAGGCCCAACACAATATGACGCTCAATAATGCCACACCAAACATTGACCTTTAGAGGGTGCTGAGTATGACTTTCCATCATCCAGTGAGGATTATTATCGGACCAATACCAACAGTTTTGGCGATTGGCAGTTCCATTTAAACAGAACGTTGTCTCATCGGAGAAACAAATTTTATAAATAAACTGGCGATCATTTACACACCTATCCATCAGGACACCACAAAATTCTGACCTTCTATCAAAATCATCATCAGACAATTCCTGCACAAGTTCAATTTTATAGTGATGGTATTTTTTCTTTTTTCAACACCATACGAACCGACGTTCGCGAGATCTCAAGATCTCGGGAAACTTGCCTAGTTGAGACATCGGGAGATTCGGCAATAGCCAATGGTGTATCTAGCTGTTTCTCCTCAGTTGTTGCAGATTTTGGTCTGCCTAATTTTGGTTTATTTTCAACAATGCCCGTCTCTTCAAATCTCTGAATAGTTTTGCCCACAGTTCTCCTACTAATAGAGAGTCTTTTGGGATACAATTCATTAAATATCCGACAAACCTCCTCGTGAGTCTTTGTCTGTCTCCATATCCTCGTATAATTAAAATGTGTATTCTCTAATTTTCACTTAATTGTTCCATATCTTATACGACAAATTGAAAAATTACTCCAGAAACACTCAAATATTACTTGACCAATAAAGGCGGAAGCACACGCTGTCAGCTTGACTGTGACAGTAACTTAGAATTGTTATTGTCTTATTAAGGTGAAAAAATTTAGAATTTATAAACCATCCTCAGTAAGGCCAAAATGTACAAGCAGATAAGCTTGGAATTTATTAAGACCATTCGATCAGTTCGTATTCGTGTGTTACTTTACTCAAATATTACTTGACCAATAAAGGCGGAAGCACTCGTTGTCAACTTGACTGTGACAGTAAATTAAAATTTTTATTATCTTATTAACGTAAAAAAATATCATTTATAAACCATCCTCAGTAAAACAAAAAACGGAACATTGTAGTAGCTGATAAGCTTGTAATTTATTAAGACGAGTCGACCAGTTCGTATTCGTGTGTTACTTTACATTTCATTTCTTCTCTGGTATAAAAGACAAAAAACGGGACAATGGACAAAAAAGTACAAGCTGATAAGGTTGGAATTTATTAAGACGAGTCGAGCAGTTGGTATTCGTGTCTTACTTCACATTTAATTTTTTTCTGTATTTTTTTTTCTTATGCAACCCCCATCTTGTGATACATTGTTAGAAGCAGAAAAGATTGTACTTTCAGAAATTAACAATTATTGCACCTATTGCCATTTCAAAAAATGACCTACACCCTGTATATTCTGTAATAAAAGGGGTAAATACTTGGAAATCACGTCGTAATATGCGAAAATATGTCACATATGCGCATATAAAATTTCAATTTTTTTGGCCGCTTACTTTAGATTTTACAAGTCCCGGTCCATACATTTGGCGCGCACTCTCTCTCTCTCTCTCTCTCTATATATATATATATATATATATATATATATATATATATATATATATATATATATATATATATATATATATATTTGGCAGATGAGTTCTTACCACATTGATTTATCAGCCACCATAAATACTTTTGGTATTGGAAAACCATTAAACTGAGTAGCAATTGACAAGGTATACGCCCCCATTTCTTCAAAAATAAGCCAGTCACCAATATTCATCTCTGGTAGCCAAACATGTTCAACTACTCTATCTAAACTATCACAAGTAGGACCCCAAATACTGCATGACATTAATTTACTTCCTGGAGTGTTAGTTATAAATCCGTGCGGAACATAAATTTCATTATAAGAAACTTTCGAATTAAAGCTGCCGTAGACACCATCATTAATATAGTACATGCGATGAAGTTCCACAACACCTGAGGTAGGATTTGTCAGTTTTATATCTTTTGTTGAATGAATGTTGCAGGCTAATGTATACGCTGTATGTACATAAAAGCGTCCTGGTTCTGCGACTACTTGAATGGATAAATCGTCAAAATGTTCTTCAAGAGATGTATTAATATATCTTGCAATCTGAAAAAGTAATTTTTGTTAGAATATATTGTGTAGGTATAAACATTTTAAAAACATTGCGTCGGAGCAGAAATAACTTGTGCTTATGTAGGTTTCATTAGAGAGCTTTTACGTACATGTACGCACACTCACACACACAGACACACACACAACACGTGCGCGCACATCCCCCCCCCCCTCATTTCACCCGCATACAATGTTCTTGTGTTCAAAAACAGGAATAAGTACATTTGGAGAACTAACATCACCACAACACATCTTTTTAAAGACCTGAAGATTGTTTCACTAACAAAGTTAGCGCCATCAGAGGATGAAAAATTCTAACTACTTTACTACTAACATTACCTTTTATACTGAATCTTAGGTAAAGAATGATACCGAGACGGAGACCAAATCGCAGGCAAATTCTTCAGTGTATTGTATTTTAATTGCCGGACGAGGTTTTTGAACTTCCTTTATTAATTTACCTGAAAGGTTTCGGAATGTTTATCTGCATCAAAGACAGAGCGCAAACAGAAGACTGCAAACCAGTGACGGTGCTCGGTTTAAGGAACTTTTGTTTTTTATTGCCCTAGAAATATAAATACTTTTGTACGCATCGAGCTCCGCTGGCCGTCTAACGTTTTTGATAAGTTTCAGATTATCTTTATCAATATGGTAGTTATTATCCTAACATGTTGTGTTACGCATGACTTGTTCACACTACCGTATCTTAGCTGTGCCAGTTGTTCACGAAATCTAGCCTGACTGGCTCTCTTAGTCTGCCCAACGAATTTAAGATAACTTCCTTTATTAATTCACCTCAAAGGTTAAAGAATGTTTATCTGCATCAAAGACAGACCGCAAACAGAGGACTGCACACCAGTGACGGTGCTCGATTTAAGGAACTTTTGTTTTTTGTTGCCCTAGAAATATAAATACTTTCGTACGCATCAGGCTCCTCCGCCCGTTTAACATTTTTGATAAGTTTCAGATTTTGGGATAATACCACCACATTGATAAAGAAAATCTGAAACTTATCAAAAACGTTAGGCGGCCTGCGGAACTCGATGCATACGAAAGTATTTATATTTCCCAAGTACCGCCACTGGTTTTCAGTCCTCTGTTTGCGCTCTGTCTTTGATCCAGATAAACATTCCGAAACCTTTCAGGTGAATTAATGAAGGAAGTTCAAAAACCTCGTCCGGCAATCAAAATACAATACATGGAAGAATTTGCCTGCGATTTAGCCTCCCTCTCGGTATCCTTACAGAAAGGCAGGCTTTCGGAAAAATTTCCAGGATAGTGAGGTGAAACTGCTCCCTGGCGTCGGTGATTAGCCATAGTCGCGAAAATAGATCGACAGTAAAGAAACAAACACACACACAGACATTTTTCGTCCTTGTCTAGGCGGCACGAATGATCACATTTTAGACGGTTGTCGGCTTAAATGCATAATTGTATATCGGCGACTCTGTAATCTTACCATTTCGAAATCAACCTAGTTTTTTTTATCTAAGTTATATTTATCTAATAGAACACTTGTTCTAGATAACCAATCTTTTAATTTATTGTACGCTTTTAATTATATTTTTGTAATTTACAAATCAGAGGCATGATACCACCTAATTGGTCTATTAGATTGCCATTTTCATTAATATACCTTAATATATTTTAGTTCATTTTTTTAGATTAGTTATAATTTATACATTCTAACTTAAGAGGCTGAATAAATTTATTTAAAGAAGCGTAAACTGGTGTGATGGGTTATTTGTCGCAGATTTTGTGGATGTCCAAGGTGCCATTTTTTTTTGACCGCTACATTATGCCGCCGAATATATTTGGAGACATAAATATAGAACAAATTTTTATTTCAGTTCTGCTTTAGACAACCTTTTGTCTTTATATTACATCATAATTAATTTGTAGTAACTCGAAAGCCTGAATGAATCGATTTGAAACGATTGCACTAGATTTATCATGTTTTCTGCAGTAAATTAAATTTGCATAATATATAGACAATATATTTAAATAGTGTCTTACTTTTGGCTGTTGCCTATTTTAATGTTAGACAACTACATATATAAGTTTTTCTTTTAGGTTCATTTTACCTTTCCAAAGTCTGATCCATAGTCCCCAGGATAACCACCTCCAAGATCCAGAAGCTTGAAACTATATCCAATAGTGGATGCGCATGTAAAAACCTTTTTAGCTAATTTAATTGCCCTAGAGTACGCCTTCAGTTCCTTACAACCAGAACCAACATGAAAACTGACGCCAATGACATTTAAGTTTAGAGATTTAGCCTTTCTCAAAAGTTCTGGTGCTTCTGTTTCAGCATCACAACCAAACTTCATTCCAAACAAACATTGTGCGTCTTCGGCATCGCATTTAATTCTAATCACTAATCTGAAATAAAAATTGCAAAAAGATTAAACATAGCAAATGCACTAATTAAATTAACCACGTTACTGTCATTGAAACAATTACACCAAGATACGTGCGCTAGCGTTTTGTATGCGTAGTCTAAATGTATGTACAGGGTAAGTCAACGATTGAGTAAAGTACGTTTGTTGTTTATGGGTAAAGTTTTTAAATAAAATGTATACAGGGTGTATAAAAGGTATAAAAGGTTGCACTTGGGCCATCACGAGAACTGCTGGAAATTTCCAAAAACCCTAAACCAAGTCGATTTTGCAGCAAGTAGGCTACTTTTTTTAATCCTAACAGAATTTGTAGCGTTCAGTTCCTAGCGGGTGTGACTTTCACTACCTTAATTTGAATAGGGAAGGTAGGTCCAGTGACACCATTTTAAAAAGCTCTTTTGACTATTCACAGCTACCATTTTAAAATTGACCAATTCGTTTTATAGGTAGCTACCTATTTGTTTTCAAAACTCAAAAATAGTACTATTTATTTTGTGTTTAAGCCATCGATCAGTTTTTGACAAATTCTAAAATCTTTGGTGGTCACTGGATATTGGAAACAAACTTTTTTTTGTCTTGTGATTCCGTCGAAAAAATGTATAACTGGGTAGAAATAAGTAAAAATGATGATAATCCGTAGGTAGCTTTTTGACAGTATTTTGTCATGTTTTATTTTACTTTAAATTTCAAAGTAGATTGTTTTAATAACACATTTTTTACTAAGTTTGTTTTATTTAGAATTTTTGAAAGCAACTATGTAAAGAACTAAGCGGTAGATTTTAATCTTGCTGCTTAAATTTCAAAGCAACATCTTTAAACCAAGTGGAAGATTTTTAAATTACAGCTATGAATACAGAATCAAAAGGGCTTTGCAAAAGGGTACCACGGGACCCATTTTCTCTATTTAAATTAAGGGGGTGAAATGCCAGAAATCCTTTTAGGGTTCAAAGAAGTGCCTCTCGCAAGCAAAAATGACGTGTTATGGGGTTTTCCAAATTCTCAGCAGTTCTCTGGAGATCCTTGGTGCAAACTTTTATAATGGACAGCTTATATATTTTATTCAATGAATACCAAGTGTGTGCATTTAATAACTATTTTGGATTGTACAGACAGTGCCAGAAAAGACGGCAGTAGAAAGTTGGTATGTTTTATGGAACAGCTTGTGTATTATTCGATTGTTGAATCCTACGTGTAATTATAAAACTTTGTTATTATAGGTTCGATACATGTAAAGTGTATCGTTTTTGAGTCAATTAGAATTTTATTACAAAAATCACATTTACAATTATTGTGTAAGTACTAACCTGTATTTTGTTAGAACTTTTATCTTTTGATCGAAGGGAGACTGAGTTAAGCTTATGCTCTGCCTAAAAATATTTGAGGTAAAAGCTTCAGGATGTGTCAAATATATGTTGCCAGTGGGTGATTACATTATAAACTATTTATTAAAACCTCTATTCTCCCTTATTTTCAAATTTCATGGCCACTACGATTATTAACAACAAATATCACGATATTGAATAAAATGGAAAAAAAACTCGGGACGCAGCAAGTGCGTTATGGTAGTGAATTTTTATTAAATGCTTCAAATTTAAATAACTCAATTTTCTATAAACTTAGAGAGTTTAATTTCAATACGTAGTAAGGTTTTTCCTAAGGCAAGATATCCACAAAATTTCATTAAAATAACTTTGTAATTTTCGGAGAAAAAAATTTTTTTCGAAAGAAAATTTAAAATTTGAATAACTCAATTTTCTCTAAACTTAGAAAGTTGAATTTTGGTACGTAGTAAGGTTGAGGCAACATATATAGTAAATTTCATTGTAACAGCTTTGTAACTTTCGGAGAAAAAAATTTTTTTCGAAAGAAAACTCAAAATTTTTCCGGAAAACCCCGTCTGATTTTTCTGGATAACGAACTCATCCAAGCCATTAATAAAAGACAGGCACTTGCCAAGTTTCATCGAAATCGGTTAATTATTTTTTGAGTTATCATATATATATATATATATATATATATATATATATATATATATATATATATATATATATATATATATATATATATATATATATATATATATATAAACATATAAAAATTAAACCTATTTACAAATGAACTTTAATAAGATATTATGCTGGGACAATACCTCTCTCAAGCACCCTAAAATATAATCAAAATGTGCACAGTTATATATGTTTTATTTCTTTTTCCCTTGTCTTAATACACTACATATTTTATGACAATCGATTTAATTTACTTATTTGATTTCATAAATAGTCGGTTAATAGTGACTTAGATTGAAGTAGACACCACATCTTCAAACATATTAAGAGAATATGAGTAAATCAACAGCAACTGGGAATGAATTCGATCAGTCGCCCAGCCACGTGGTTAAAAAACACTGTTTGTATGAGTGGTTAGAACTCTAGCTCTAAATAAAGGACTGTAACAGCGGCAGAAGCAGAAGTCAATGGAAGGTTTGTCTATTCGGAAAGAAACTATTGACTATTAATAACACATGAGTCAATAAGAAAAGCATTGACTAACCAACAGCAACCACATACTTATTATGATTTAAACATAAATGTTTCAAATTTGAATAGCTCAATTTTCTGTAACCCTAGAAAGCTGAATTTTGGCACATAGTTAGGTATTTCCCAAAGCAATATGTAGACCAAATTTTATCAAAATTTTCGGAAAAAAAATTTTTTTTTGAAAGAAAACTCAAAATTTTCCCGGAAAACCCCGTCCGATTTTCCTGGCCAACGAACTCATCCAAGCCATTAATAAAAGAAAGGCACTTGCCGAGTTTCATCTTAATCGGTTAATTATTTTTTGAGTTATCAGACGGATACATATATATATATATATATAAATATATATATATATATATATATATATATATATATATATATATATATATATATATATATATATATATATATATATATATATATAAGCATATAAAAATTCAAACTGACCCCGGATATGGGTTCTAGGGGTCCTAATTCGCGCTCATTTGAAAGAATTTTTGCAAAGTCTCACCATCGATACCTCTCTATTAGTGAATTTTTTTAATAAAAATTCACTAAAATCTAAATAACTCAAAAGCAATAAGATATATTAGGTATATATCTTATTGTTTTTATCTATACCTATGACATATCACAGAAAAGATGTGTGGCTTTTGATTCTCTTTAACGTGATGTAATAAAAGTTCGGGACGCAGCAAGTGCGTTATGGTAGTGAATTTTTATTAAATGTTTAAAATTTAAATAACTCAATTTTCTATCAACCTAGATAGTTTAATTTCGGTTTGTAGTAAGGTTTTTCCCAAAGCAAGATATCTGCCAAATTTCATTAAAATAGCTTTGTTAATTTCAAAGAAAAAAATTTTTTTCGAAAGAAAATTTAAAATTTGAATAACTCTATTTTTTATAAACTTATAAAGTTGAATTTTGGTATGTAGTAAGGTCTCTCTTAATGCAATATATCCATTAAATTTCATTAAAACTTCGAAAGAAACCTCAAAATTTTTCCGGAAAGCCCCGTCCTATCCGTGTTTATATATATATATATATATATATATATATATATATATATATATATATATATATATATATATATATATATCGTACCGATAACTCAAAAAATAATGGACCGATCTTGATCAAATTCGGTGAGTACCTTCCTTTTGCAAGTGGCTTGGATAAGTTCGTTAGCCATGAAAAACGGACCAGATTTTTCCGAAAAATTTTGTGTTTTCTTTCTAAAAAATGTATATCTCCGGAAATAAAAAAGTAAGGGCAACCAAATTGGTACGCGTGTTTATATTCTAAATGGTGAACTCTGTACCAAAACCTATGACTCTAGGTTAAAAGGCAAAAAAGTTATGGGCAGTTAAAGAAAAAAAAAATTGGAGTTTTCCTCAAAACGTCAAAGTCGCGAAATGAAACGTCAAAATTGGCAATGTTTAGGTAAAGAACGTAGAACGAATACGGATTGTGAAAAAAAAAATTCAATAACTTAATTTGATATTAACACAAGGTTTGTTGGCTAGGAAACCAACATTTAAGTTTCTTTTCGGAAAATTTGTGTACATTTTCAAACAATAAGTAATTTTGATAAAACATAGTACATTGTTTCTATTACATAGGCCATATCGGTAATAAGATTGATGCCTGCTCGTATTTGCTATTAAAAACATTTTAATGAAAATTCACTTCCATAACGCACGTGCTGCGTCCAGACTTCTTTAGATACGTAAATGTAACACATACGTTGTGTGACTTTTTCTGCAATCTTCTAAATCATCTTTTATGGTCGTTGATGTAGGTGTCAGTAACTTTAATTATGCTTTTTTAAACAGATACCTATTCAAAATGTCAGTCAACGTTGCTCGAGTTTAGCTAACTAATTTAAGCAACTTAACATCATTATTTATGCGGCTACTGAAACATACTTGTTCTTATTTCACTAGTTCTAAAACATTGCAAATATGTCTCCTAAACGAAAGGCATCGAATTTGACATAATCTATATAGTAGCAACAATGTATCATATTTCATAGAAATCACTTTATTGTTTTTGTTTAAGGAATAAGGAGATGTGAATGGGATAAAGCTGATTGGTATTGGTAACCACACTGTATATTAATTAATAGGAGACATGTTTACTACAAAACTTATTTTAATAAAAGAACTCGGTAATATTTATAACTATAAAATATATACAAGATCTATGTGGGTCAATAATGACGCACATCAAACAAAACAGTGTTTGCAGATTGCTAAAATTTGTAAAACATAAGATAAATAAAGTTCAATTGCTCCAGAGGGATTTCCAACTAAATGCATATGGTAATTGGTAATTAAACAATGCCAACCTGCAGATTTCGATGAGCGTGGCCTTTTAGAACGTTGGCACACATAATTCATATCCTGCCTAGGTCAACAATATCAATGTAAATTAACTGTTTGTTTCTAATAATATCATTAACGCCTTTTTGGTACGATATTATTCCTGAAGATACTGCCGAGTCAAAAGAATGACTTCCCCCTTACGAGCTACGAGTGGAATTGATCATAAGCTACGTCTTCTAGCTTGCTTAACTCTGCCAGCTCTATTGGTTCGACATCTTGATCGACCTTGTCGCTAGCGCTTCTTCTTTTCTTTGACTGTGTATATACATAGCGGCTATTATTAAAATGGCTGCTACTACTGTGGTGGCCAGGCTCGTTAATACTGAATGATGCGTGTGCATTGGTTTTCTTGTAGATGGTTCTCTTCTTGTCGTTCTTTCTAATGGATGTCCTTCAAATCGTCATATGGTCTGACCACTTCTTCTTGAGGATTTGCCACTGGAGCTGTTAGTGCCCGTAATCGCGTTAAATTCGTTGGTACTGGTTTCACGAATCCACCTATGATAGGCACCTCCTCTATCTGTTTGGGAGTTAGCACCATAGTTTTTGTCTTAATGATAAAGTTTTGGGATATGGATATTATTCCAGACTGCTTTATCTTAACTACTTCCCTTTGGCCTATGATTGCAATTCTAGATTCTCTTGGGTTTATAAACATCCATGAGTTTCTTGTATAAAGTTGCTTCCAGATTCTTGACTTGACTGTCTGGTGATTGATTGGACATGTGGTTTTGTTTTCTCGCTGGTATACCTCATCTATAATACAGCTGGAGCTGCTTTTTATACTTCTTACCATGACTGGTGAACACATATATAGGTTCTCGGATAAGCGAATGCTATGTTTTAATTCATTGTCGGATATTTGAAAGTATCGTTACGTGTTGTAATCCACTACTAGAATTTGAATAGGTACTTCCATTGATCAATATGTTTCGTTCTCGACTTTATATGGAATCGGAGTGACCTTTATGAACATAGATTGCGTTACCTCCGTCATCGTGAAGTCACTGTACAGATGAATATATTTTTCACTGTGACTTATTTCTGAAGGTGGTATCGGATATGACATGATCTCTAGATTCTATGGCAGTTTTCTTGATGCGGCGCTTATTATTTCATCCATGTGCGCTGGGGAACGAATGTCATAAATGTTGGCTTGGTTCACGTGCATGTTTATCAAGCTTCTGTAATGATGATTGAGTTCATCTAGATATCGGTCAGCTACCTGATATATACTCAGTATGTGAATGCTTAATGAACTTTTGTCTACTGCTTTGTACCAAAGCTTCATGTTGTTGATGGCTTCTATGCCTTGGTTCAGTTTGGATTCGAACTGTTTTAGTGTGTGGTATATTCTTTTTTCTGTATCATTGAACTTTGATAATGATTGAAGCATCATCCTCGTCTGATGATGAGATGCTGCAATTGGTTCCTGTTGATTTTGATCTAATTGATCTATGTCCTTATATACGTCGCCATTCACCCAAAATACGGACGTTAGGAGTTGTACAAGGATTCCTCTTTTCTCCCTCTTCCGAAGGGCAGTATCTAACCCTGCTTTTTTACTTTAATTTGTGTCATTAATAAGGCACAATCAATAGCGCCCGAAGGAATTCCTCCAAATCAACAACAGTCGACCTCGCAGACTCCCTGTTGTTTGCGAGTTTCTCCTTTTCGAACGTTGTTTCAATTCTAAATTTCCCCCTCTCAATTTTTGCATGTGCCATATGTTCAATGTAAAATCCTGGCCTCGGATACTCAATGTGATACAACGTTGTGGCTTCTGTTTTCCCATGGCCATCATAAACAATATTGATATTATAGATATCTTCCATTTTTACTTGGGGGACTTCTTTTCATATTTCTGCGACTCTGCCCGTTCTTCATATTGCTCTGTTGTTGTTGTCTTTTGATCATTGAGTAATAGGATTAACCTATGTATTGGCATTTCCATTGTTACACCCCATGCTTTTCTAATTTCTGCTACCGTTGATATTCCTTGCTTATCTGGGTATATTTTTACTATCCTACCCAGCAGCCATTTTTCTCCATCGCTATTGTCATTTTTACTAATACCATGTTACCTGCGTGCACTATATTCTTCTTGAATTTCCACTTGTATCTTTGCTGTAATTGGTGAAGATATTTTCTATGCCAAGTGTCCCAAAAATATTTTTTCATTTTTTGTATTGTTCTCCATTTTCCCTGTAGATTACCATCAATGTTCTCAGATATGACTGTTGGTGGTGCTAGTAGTTATCTCCCTATGAGAAAATGACCAGTAGTCAATACATGAAATTCGTTGACATCATCAGATAATGGACAAAGCGGTCTTGAATTTAAACATGCTTCTATTTGATGAGTTGCCGTGGTTAATTCTTCATTTGTCATCCTAGTTTCCCCAATTACTCGCTTCAGGTGATATTTCACCGATTTCACTCCTGCCTTCCAGAGCCCTCCAAAATGAGGTGCTGAAGGTGGTATAAGGTGCCACTGCAAACCCATGTGTGTGGTATTATCCTCAATTTGAGGTTATTTGCTAATTTTTATGACCTCTCTTTGTAGTGCTGAGTTTGCTCCTACAAATGTTGTCCCATTGTCACTATACATGTGGGAATACATCCCTCTTCTAGATATTAACCTTTTTAAGGCAGCAATGAATGACCCAGTGCACATGTCGCTCACAACTTCTATGTAAATTGCTTTTGTTGATAAGCATACAAATATTGCCAGATAGCCCTTGTAAGATTTGACCTATGCTTTTTGTAGCTCGTACCTGAATCGGACCCGCATAATCCACTCCAGTGTGTGTAAATGCCTGGGTGGCTGTAACTCTTGCTACTGGCAATTGACTCATCAACTGCTCTGATGTTTTGGCTTTGTAACGGATGCATTTTATGTAATTATTTATTGATTTTTTAACGCATCTCTTTGCATTCGTTATGCAATATTTTCTGCGAACATACGCAAATGTGTCCTGGTTGCCACCGTGAAGGGTGGTGCTATGTGCTTCTCTATTAATTAGTGCCGCAATGTGCTACTTGAGCTTATGATAATGGGGTGTTTTTCTCCATAGGGAAGTAAGGAGTTCTCCAATCTTCCTCATACCCTCATTATTCCCTTCTGGTCTATAAATTGATGCAAATTTGCTACTTTGCTTTTCTTATTTACTGGTTCATTTTTTGTAATTCATTGATTTCTTCTGTAAATTCTGTGACTTGATCCATTCTTATGATGCTATTTTGGGCTTTACTCATCTGTTTGGTATTGAAATATCCGTCTATCTTGTTATCTCTTCTTGCATTATAAATAAATCGCTTGCAATATGCTATAACACGGATCGTTCTAGTAAATTGAGAATCTTTGACTCATATCCGTTGAATCTGTTTGTGTATTAAGACAAACCACGAACTTTGGCTTTTTTCTTTCTTCTAATGCGTCGTGTGATTTTTCTATTCTAATAAGGTAGTCTGGATCTTGCAACCATATTGACCACTGCCACTATAGTGAAATATTTTTTAAATTCCCTAGGTCTGTGGCTCTGGATATAACATATGCTAGGTTTTCTTCCGACATTACGTGATACCATTTGTCTTCGGTAATTAATTGCCAAATTTCTGATACCCTGTTTGCACCAAGGGTTTCCTTCTTCCTGGATCTCCTTTTAACCAGCCTATTACAATCGTTGAATCAGTCCAGACATAGATATTGAAGATTTCCAACTGGAGTACTGCTGTTGCTCTTTTCAATAATTTTCCTAATAGGTGAGCTGCACATAGTTCTTACCTTGGATGTGTAGTTTTTGTTTTTATGGAGCTACTTTGGATTTGACTGTTAGTAATGATATGTAGCTTTTCCCTTCTTCGTTGGTCGGTTTGACGTAAATTACTGCACCATATGCGACTTCGCATCGGCGAAATCATGAATTTCTATTTTTGATTTCTTCGTTGTTTTTACCCACCTTGTTATTGCTATTTCTTTTACTTCATTGATTTCATAAATAAACTGTTTCCATCTCTTATGAATGTTAGCGGGTACTATTTCGTCCCACTCTAACTGATTCATCCATAGTTCTTGAATTATCAGCTTGGCTTTGAGTACAATTAGAGATAGCCACCCCAATGGATCAAGTAATTTGGCTATCGCAGATAAGATTGCCCTTTTTGTTACTTTCTCTGCACATTTCAAATCTAGTTTTAATTAGATTGTGTCTTTCCCTGGTGTCCAGTAAATATCAAGAGATTTGTTTATACCATTCTCTGGCAGCTGCAATGCTTTCTCATTCTGTAATTCTTGTTGCAACTTTGCAATAATCTGTGATCTGTTGCTGGACCATTTTCTTAAATTGAGCCCACCTGATTGAACATTTCATTGCGTTCTGTTTATAATAACGATGATTCTTGCTCCGTTTAAGCTTGAGATAGAAGAGCATCCATATAAAAATCTTCCTTTGCTACTTTTGCTGCTAATGGAAATTTGTGTTGCTCGTCTTCTGCAGGTTGTTGAATTGTTCTGGCTGCTAGGTATGGTGCTGCTGCTGTAACATATGTTACTGTCGTAAGTGTGTATTCTTCAAAGGGTTGGTTTCTTTCTTTTCTCCATAATGTTATTTGATAGTCTTGGTCTTCTCTTGCGATTATTATCTGCCGATATTTTTTTTCTATGTCCGCTTTTATTACTACTGGATGCGCTCTCCATCTTAATATAATGTCGAACAGTTATGGTTGTGGTCTTGGACCGGCGTGCATTATTAACTTAGACTAACGCCTGTACTACTTTTACAGGGGGCATCAAACACCACCCTTACTTTTGTAGTGATGCTATCCTCACGTACTACTGCTTGATGCGGAATATATTATTTTTCATGTTTTTCATTTATAGCTGGTAACTTTGGAATATGTCCCAATGTAATATATTCTTCCATAAATTGAATATATTCTTTTTTCAAGCTCTTGTGTCTCTCAAACCGTTTTTCTAACTGCACCATTCTTGCCATTGCTCTGTTTCTGGATTCTCCAACCTTTTATACATCTTTTTTGAATGGAATTTTAACTGTGTATTTTCCATCCTTACTTCTTAATACTCTATGTTTGTACCATCTTTTACATACCTGCTCATCTTTTGTCATATTTTTCAACCCTGGTACTTCTTCCAATTCCCAAAATTTCGAAATTTCATCTTTCTCTGTTTGAGTAATCATACTTGACCTTGACTTCCTCCTTGATTTTTGAATTTGTAAATGTGCCAGAAATTATGTATCCTAGCTCTGTATTCTGACCCATCAACCGTCACTTGCTTTTCTTAACCCTGGTAGTAATATCTGTCTGTATTCTTTGGTTTCACACACAATATCAATGGGCACTGCGGATTTCTTCGCATGCCATGCGGTCTCCTGAATTCTCCGAGTACATTACAACTGGCTACGGATAACGTCCTATTTCTCTATAAATCCTGCTAGGTGTATATGGATGACATAGTATTCTCAAAATCACTGCAAGAATATTTAATCCACTTAAAACAAATATTTAATAAATTATACGAGTGCAATTTAAAAGTACAGCTGGACAAATCGGAATTCCTACGAAAAGGAGGGGAGTTACTGGGCCACGTAATCACTATAGACGGTATCACTCGAATCCGAGCAAAATCTCTGCTATTCAAAACTACCCTTTACCCAAAACACAAAAAGAAATTAAAGCATTCTTGGGACTGGGACATGTTGTTGAAACGTTGGCCTTGATCGTCTTTTAGGTTGTACACAACTAGAGATATAACTTTTCTAATTGTATACGGGCCTGCGTATTTTGGAGCAAGCTTAGCGGCGAAGGCCTTAGGTGCGGAAGAAAGGTGGTATTCTCTTTTTATAACGCAGGCCCCAGGATGACAACTCCATTTCCGTCTACGAAGGTTTTTGTATTTACTCTGGGTAGTGAAAGCAGCAGTGAGATTTCGTCGTGTCAATGTGAACATATCGGGTATACTCTCCAGCTGCTTTGCACGTGCCACAACGTCAGCCTCTTGTTCGCTTCTTATCACTCATCTAGTTTGTTCGCCTAGGTTTCCTGGTAAGCCGAGCGCTTTGCCGAAATTCAGGAAGGTAGGTGTATACTTTGTGGATTCGTGTTTGGAGGTATTCATAGCTAACAAAGAATCGTTTAGATGTTCGTCCCATTTTCTCTGGCCTTCGCTGCTGAATTAGACTTTGTTTTTAGAACTTTCTTGACCTGCTCAATCGGGTTGGCTTGTGGTGTATACACTAGGGTCGCCTGCCTTCTAATGTTGGGCTCTTTTAGTGCGCCCCTGAACACTCGACATTCATATTGTTTCCGTAATATATCACCAACATTCTTGGGCAACCGAATTCGTTTACTATTAGCTCCTTTAGTGCGGCTGCTACGGTTAAAAACTTGAACGATGCTTTGGCATATTCCTTGGAGTTTGAAGCGGTAAAGCAAGTGTCAGAAAGCCATGTCAGAGTTCGTGGTCGCCAAGTGCAAGAAGAAAATAAAACAGATTTATCAAAGCTCATGCAGCTACTAGAGAAGATAGTTGAACGGATAAAGGCTACATCTCATGAGGAACCAATAAGAGCTCACCGTGCAAATGCATTGCGTTGTTGGAACTCCGGCAAGGTGGTACATATAAGGGGCGAATGTTGGGCTCTAAAATCATGCGCAAGGGAGAAAGTGAAGCTAAGGCCGGTAACCGTTTTTCAGGTTAGCGATTCTGGCAACGTAAGTGGTAATAAGACCCAGATGGTCGTCGACACAGGAATACGTAGGATGATTATTCGCCGTGGCATTGTTTTCAGATAGCGACTAAGAGAGTCAGATAGAGTGTACAGTGTACAGGGTAAATACAGCCTGTGGTGATCGGATCAAGGTATTTGGCGAAACTGACGTTGAGTTGCAAATTGGGACATGAAAGCCAAATCAAAGAGCCATAGTCGCCGCCATATCAGGCCCGATTATAATTGGCTTGGGCATACTTAAAGGTCAGTGCGCTAAAGTTGATCTTGGCACTAACATCCTGGCTATCGGCGGTGAATAAATAATAATATCGCCTGGCAGTATAGTGTGGAGAATCACCATAGAGGAAAATAGCAACCTCTGCCGTGAAAGTGTCATTCCAGTGCAGAGAGCTGTGAGAGGAAGAGACGACCCAGTTACTCAGCCAGAAGCAAATAGAAAAGATATTATGGGAGAAGTAGAAGACGAAGGGTGTAAAGATCATGCAAGTGTGAAGCCAACCTCGAAAAAGGTCAGTGAACACACTTGTTGGAACAGAGCTGATGTCGATCGGATGAATTGGACCTAAAGAGATATTTGTGCAAGTAGAAACACCAGAACATGAGCAATTGTGCGCAAGAACCAGTGCAACGTAAAAACTTCGCTTGAAGAGAGCTCCGACATATTGACGAGACGGAAAGCCATCCGTTCTGCTGTCAGAATAAACATACGAGTAGAAAGCAATCGCATGAGTACCCGCTTTGACGTGCGAGCTAATCCGGCTGATTTTAAAGAAGAAGATCCGGTATGGTTTTACAATCCGGTACGACGCAAGAAACGGTCACCGAAACTATTGAAATTATAGGAGGGTCCGTATAAGGTGGCCAAAAGGACCAATGACATCGTTACTGCGTTCAGTGGAGCCCCAGGAGCAAGATGAAGGTGAAGGTGAGTTAGTGTTGGTGCATAATACGCGATCATAGAAGGCGTATAGTGAAATATAGTTATATAGACATATAGTAATACAGAGAAATATTTTAGTTGTTGATGGTGTTGGAAAATAATTGGTTAATATAAATTACTAGTTTGGAAAGATGTGTTTTGTTAGTCAACAAATCCAGAACCCCGAAGAACGTAACAATATGTACTTAAAAAGTGAAATGGGAACCCTGGGAATCGAATCCAGTACCCTTGGATCCAGAGGCACAGGTTCTTACCACTAGAACACCGAGCTTTCGTTTATTATTTTAAAATGTAGTCTACTAAAGTTGTTTAAAAAATTTTAGTGTTAAAGTTGCTGTCTCTGCTTAATCGTCAAAAAGTGAGTTCATAAAATTAATACATATGTGCAATCAGCCTGATGACATAGTGTTTGTCAACTTTGCAATTTGGTACTTGTTGATCTAAATAATTTCATTAAATAGAGCAATATATACCACGTTCGATTATATATGTACTTATCAGTGTTGTAAGCGTAGAGATTAACTCCCAGTTCATAAGTTGTAGCTGCTCTTAAGTTTGTGAACGAAAGATGTTGCAGAAAGTTAATGTTAAAAGTTGTTGTGAAACCAGAGGAGAAGTCTCTATATATTAATGCCTGAGCTTATAAACCCCTCCTAGCAGACGTTTTTTCACGTAACAGGTATTGAATGTGAAGATCGTACTTCGGGTAGGGGTGGACTGCAAAGACACCATGTGCCTATTAATTATTGTAGAAAAACTAAACCTCGAGTTCCCAGAAAAAATAAAAACACGTTATTCGACTAAATCTCAAATTTGGTTAATATCGAATGTAGAGAAGAATATCATAAATGATTAAAGGAATTTGGAATTAAAACGGCCTTTCTACTAGACAATACATTTAATTGTTAACCCTACGTGTTTCGGCCCCTATTGAGCCATCTTCGGCGGTTAAGACCTAGAATGTAAAAAGGTGGTTGTCAGCGAGCATTACACCGCAACTACAGAAAGCATAAAGTCTAACCAAAGCTAATGTCAAACATCTTGTTTTTTTTTAAGTTTGGCATTAGCTTTTGTTAGACGTTACGCTTAACGCGTAGGTTTATCAATTAAATGTATTGTCTGGTAGAAAAGCCTTTTAATTATAAATTCCTTTAATCATGTCAAACCCAGACGTGTTGACGTTTATAAATAATAAATCCATACGATAAATGGTTGTCTTAAAATACATACACACACACACACACACACACACACACACACACACACACACATATATATATATATATATATATATATATATATATATATATATATATATATATATATATATATATATATATATATATATATATTATAAGTAGTCAGTAAGTGTAAAAGTTGAGTATCTTTTATTTATTATTCTTGCGCTTCATTAAACTTATGAATTTGGAGCACTTACTTAGCCTTTTTGTAGTATTTTCTGACTTTTTCCAATTCGAGTAAGTTATCAAATGTCATAATTTCAACACCAACTCTTTGGGCATGCTTTATATGACTTAGTGGCTTTACAGGGTTTGCAAAAATTATCCTGTCTGGATGAACTCCAAGTGACATGACTTTGTCGATTTCATGTTTGGATGCACAATCAAATCCCAGTCCTAAAGTTGCTAAATTTTCCAGGACAATCGTACTGTCGTTACACTTAACAGCTGCAAATAAAGATTAATATAATTATAACTGTAAGAACACAAATTTATATTTAATGACACGGAGTTAAAAATGTGTAAATAAAATATAATTTGAAGTTTTACTGGTATTTTATAGATAGCTTAGTTTATACAAGCCATACATTTACGTATAAGCAAATGGTATTTGTATTTACGTTTGTATTTTAAAATATACCAAATGGTTTTGAGCAGGTGCCTGGGAATCTATTCTAAAAGTGCCGTTTTAAAGACACTATTCAGAACGAAAAATGTTTTGACACAATTTAATAAGACTTGCACGTGTAGCACTTAGTAAACTTCTGATAGGCGATAAGACGCAAGAAACCAATGGAATTTGACAATACACTATATATATTATGTTATGGCTAGGTAGGTATATATTCCAACTAGTTTTTACATGAGTAGTGTATTTATTTAACTAGTTCTGTCTTAGTAGTGACACTACGTCGGGCCCGCTGGAAGCTTGTAGGTAATTGTGTTTGGCTTAAGAATAATCCGCGAGAACCACAGTGAAAGAGTCACGGTTTCATTGTCACGCAGGCAAATTCATAAAATCTGCAAAATCACGAGTAGTCGAAGATTTCTCACAATAGCATGCCAACACCAGCTGACTAGTGGCTCAACGAAAGGAAAAGAATCATGTTTCTTTTAAACGCGGCTTTAAGGCTATTAATTCGATTCCCATTCGTGGCAAACATTCCAGCCCTAGTCGAAAATGCAACCCCGCAGTTAACGCCTGCCTGACATGGAAACTGCTTTGACATAGAAACTACATCCCATCTAATAATTCGTTAATAAAATTTATTCAAATTTAATACTGAAATGAAACGGTACCTGTGGAAAGGAAATCGGCGTATCTTCCTTGCACCTTATTATATCATTTAATGAAATAAAAAAAACAGAGGTAGAACGCTATAAGAGATATATTGCGTGATGTTAAATTAATCGGATATGCGGAAAATATATGATTATATGAGTAAGTAACTAAAAATGACCAGGACGTTTTTTACACTGCAAAAGCGACTACCCAAAAACACAAGGCGTGCTCCTCCTGCCTTCTTTAACATAAATTTATAATTAAATTTCAGTTGAAACTGCTTTAATTTAATGAAATTAATTATATTTTCACCCAGAACATTGTGAGATGTATGTCAGGTTCGCCATCTCGGCGCGTAACGGGTAATAAGTTGTCACGGCAGCTCTAATAAACACAAAATGTTATAAATAGAGACTGTGTACAACCAACCAACAATTTCGTAAATTGTCAGCCCTGGCCCTTTCTTTGCTAATACCAAAACAATGTATGTACGGCTAGATGTATTCTCACCAAAATTAGAAAAGCATACCGATGTCGCTCTCATTAAAGCTCATCAGTGCGCTATACTAATTACAGCGAGAATACACCTAAAGTAATTCGGCTAAGGTAGCCCGCCTTCTAGAACATTGTGAGATGTACGACAGGGTCGCCATTTGGGTGCGGAACCAGATATGTTGTCACGGTAGCTCCAATAAACACAAAATGTTATAAATAGAGACCGTGTACGACCAACCAACAATCTTATAAATTGTCAGTCCCTTTCTTCCCCAATACCGGGACAATATATGTAAGGCTAGATGTATTCTCACCATAATTATAAACGCTGACCTGCAGGATTCGTAAGGACCACTGATTACCATTTCAGAAGTAAAACGAGCCGTTACCGACCTGCAACAAACACGCACTCCCTTGAGCTGAGCAACTATAAAGCATTGTGGTTTCGGTTATTTGGAGATAATAATTATTTGATTTTTAGTTATAGCTTTCTGGTTATAATTTTCACTTTTCCATTTCCAAATTCATTCATATTTTGTGTTGTCGTTGATGGATATAACCACAAACATAGAGTATTCAGAAAGGATAATGCAACGCAATTGCAATTTGTCAGTTGCTCATCTTCTCACATCAAAACTCAGTCAACAAGATCACACATATAAATTTCACCCTTTCATTTGTCCTGACACTTGTAGCTTTTCACGAATATCGTTCAGGGTTGGGTTGCCAGATATTGGTCTTAGCGAAGGTGTCATCGCAAATTATCGGTTTAATTCACTTGGGTGTATGTTCATCTACTAGCTTGTTTCCATGTCCAACTATTAAATTACTTTGAAAACTTCATCCTAAATTGCCATTTGTATTTCATTCCTGCATCTATGTATTAATTTTCGCGTGTATGCTTTAGTGATGAGTTGCTAGTTATTGGTCTTGGCGAATACAATGGTGCCGTTCATGAAATACAAGATATATTTAAGCGTGTTTTAATTTTCTTTCATTTATTAAGCAACTTGTAGCGATTACTTTTTTATCTATCATCGTTACTACGTTAAATACCTAGAGAGAAACCCCAAAGAGCCAGATTAATGACAACTAACTCTATCTCCAAAGAGAAATTCAAGTTTTAGTTTTAAAATTAATCATTGTAAAATCTCTAAGAACTTTTATATAGTAACAACCGTACTGCGTTCCTTTTAAATACGTTAGAATTAAAATATCAGAGACGCAATATTGTTTAAGAAAAATAGAATATCTTTATTGTTCTGGAACTCTCGATAAATAACAAGCTGATCTCATCAGCATGGCGTAATCAAAGATCGTTGGAAAACGGACGAGTCCATTCTAGTGTTAAGGTAGGTTCTGTCTATCTATCTCTCTCTCTCTCTCTCTCTCTCAACGACAAAGACGTTAAAAATGTGACGTCATAAGATCAGAAGGAAGGGGTATTAATTGCCTGAGAGCGGGGACTTGGTCGTCAAGAAGCAATGGGTAAACACCTTGAAGAGTGCTGTGACACTTTTTAACCCCAAAAAGGGTTTAATATCTATACTTTACCGTAAAGATCGCTTTATATAATTATCAGTGGGCGCAAACAAGTGTTTGATCTCGGATTTCGTAAAAATTAGTGGTCCGTTTTTAAGTAAATGTAACCTGAACAGTGACGCTTTCCTTTTTTTGAAACAGTGAAGTTTACAACGCAGTTTCAAGTGCATATCTAAAGTTTTTCAATCTCTTTAGCCAATTAGCTTTCAACATTGGTAAATTTTGCATAGTTTTCGATTTATTTTTTACCGTGAAAATAACAGTTAAAATCATCCTGTCAATGAAGTCATCTCAACAGCTGTCGGTTGAAAGTAAGAGTTAACCATACCACGTTTGCATTATAATGGTATGTTATGGTTTATCTGGTCACCACCCATTGAAATGTTTTTGACTATCTCCTGACATTTCTCTGGGGCGAAATTAAGAGCCTGTCTGGGGCCCTGATGCTCGATATTTACCTGTGTAATACTCGCAACAACCAATAGGTGTTTGGAAGTGCTACCATTGAACACAGCCCAATCTTGGTGAGTCATTTTACAATTTATCTGTGTGTGATCTCTCAAACTTTCATACATCAAGTAAACTTCCTCAAGCAATTTACGAAATAAACTTTAATTCAGCGAAGTCAAATTATATATATTTTGTTGTATCAGTGAGAATGCGTTTAAAGATAACTGTATTTTGTAGCTCTTGTTTAATATCTAAACAGTAATGTAAATTCAGCACTTGCACTGTGTTTTTCCAGATCAATCAATGTTTCATCAAAGAATTATCTAACTTAAAATATCTCATTTTTTTATATTTATAATCAGCAAATAGCAACTTAACTTTAAAATTGACTGAGCTTCTCTCGGGAAATTTCTGATAATAGAATAAGACCAACCTGATCAGGAGAATATCTAAAAATTCCATTCAAAGTTTTTAAAATTTTTGACATTCAGTAGTTTTGAGAGAGAAACAATAGTTTTAATAAGTAAACTTTATTTTTCATATTCATAGCGAATAATATCTGATTTCTTTTGTGTAAACAAGTAGAAATTTGCTTATTTCTTGTATAAACACCCATCATTTTTGTCATGTGCAATATTTAATTTCCTTCTGGTGATATTTAATGTTTGTTTTCTTATTCTGTGAAGTGTATTGTTTATTTTAATTCACCAGAAGTATTAATTTGATGTATTTGCTCAATAACCAATATCAACAAATTTAAATACATATATTTTATATTTTTTTAACATCTGTTTAATTGAACAACAATCTCTCCTTGAAACTTCTACAGCTGTTAGCGGCGCAAGTTTGAGACTCTTTGTATCGCTTATCTAGATATCTGAAAATTATCTATAACCTCACCGTAACAGTGTTTTGACTTGGAGATCTCATAAATCTAGGACTTCGGGCAGAGCAACTTAAAACTTAAATGACCAGTAAGTATTTATTTATCTTAACATCTAATTTAGGTTGGGGTTCAGTAGGTGATGGTGACCTCACTATCGTCCGGATTAGGATCCACTTGAGGTCAATCGTAAGATATCACTAGCAATTAAAAACCAAATAAATATACTTGGTCTTTTATAGGTCCTATACCATTTAATATTTTGAACAATTACCTAATCATTCTCCTACGAGGGTTTTAAATTTTTCTTGTACCGTTACACAATAATACATCTTTCTAGGACCGGTACAAACTGCCAGAAGACATGGTGAGTCGTCACTACATATCATGAGCCTAATTTAGTGTAGAGACTCGAGAGTACGATACGAGGTTTCTTGAATAGTTTAGCATGATAATTACTACATCGAGATTCATGTCATATCACCTCTGAACCCTCAAAGCCTGGTCATTCTAAAAAATCATGATGCTTAGGCAAATAAAAAGAAACTTACTCTCTGCCTCGCTGCTGGACATCTTGATCAGTAGGATAATCGAGGACGGCGCGACTCACCGAGGATGGCTGAGCGGGTTATGGTATACAAGGACAAAAGGCTCCACAGGTGGGTAGTAATTAGTGAGTGACAACAAGCAAGTGGAGATAGCAAGTAATCAACAGTTGGACAGAATACGCGGCTTCGCGGAAAAAATAATGCAATTAAGGAAGACGGAGGCGATAATGAGCGTGTGCATGTGAAATATCGTGCCGGTTTTCGGACGCCACGAACCTCAAGGGTCAACGTGGAAAATCACCGAAGCAAGTCAGCGTTTTCACAAATGTTTTGTAATTCGTGTGTAAGTGAGGAAGACGGAGGCGGTAATGAGTGTGTGAATGTGAAATCTCGTGCCAGTGTTCGGTCGCCACGAACCTCAGACATGAACGTGGAAGATCTCCAAAGCAAAAGTGAGCGGTTTCACAAAAGTTGTATAATTAGTGTGTAAGTAAGGAATACGGAGGCGGTAATAAGTGTGTGAATGCGAGATATCGTGCCAGGCTTCGGTCGCCACGAACATCAAGGGTCAACGTGGAAAATCACCGAAGCAAGTCAGCGTTTCCACAAATGTTTGTAGAGTGGGATATATGAGAGGGATACGGAGGGATATATGATATTATGATAGTGAATATTTGCACTGACATAGCAGATACATTTAATAGGTTGCAGTGGTAGCTCGTGAGATGACGCAGGTGAAGCGCTGCTTCACCTATATACGGAGGCGGTAATAAGTGTGTGAATGCGAGATATCGTGCCAGGCTTCGGTCGCCACGAACATCAAGGGTCAACGTGGAAAATCACCGAAGTAAGTCAGCGTTTCCACAAATGTTTGTAGAGTGGGATATATGAGAGGGATACGGAGAAGTATATAATATTATGATGAATATTTGCACTGACATAGCAGATACATTTAATAGGTTGCAGTGGTGGTCGTGAGATGACGCAGGTGAAGCTCTGCTTCACCTATATTTTTCGGGCTAAAGTTTTTTATTCAAAATCCACCATAATTTTAATTTTTTTTTCACTCTCAAATTCATTTGGTACAACCACATAAAAATGTCTAGTTACGTCGCGCCGCAGTTGATAATTTACTTTTATAGTAATTTATGGTACGATGTAATTTGCAAGCCCGCCCCTGATCAGCGCAGTTACGTATTGCGGACCACAGACTACTGTAGAGCAACAAGCAACTGCCGACTGACTGAACCAGGTTCGTTTGTAGACAAATGCTGCTTCGGGACGCTTGCACGAGACGGTTGCTATGGCAACTACACGCGCGCATCACAAATGTGATGCAGTGTTCTGAGCCTGATTCAAACTTTGGTTTCTGTCGTTTGTTTAGATTGAGTCGGATCGTCAGAGGCGTATTTATATTTTTACTACGTTGCCGTTAAATAATCTGGTATGTGTCACATTTACAGACTTTGAAAAGCTGGATTTTTAATGTTGCTTTTTTGGTCTAATTGATTTGTTTATTATCACTTTTAAAAGAATAATTTCAAAATAATAAAATATTAGATATAAAATTTCAAGTAATAAAAAAGACAAGGGTCTCTATTTGAAAAAAATATGCTTGTAGCTCGTCCCTCTATAAACAGATTTTCATAATACGCACCGTATTATATCCGTATGCGGTGCGTGTACAGTATGTGTACAGTGTCCTCTCATCGAATATTCCTGGTCATTATTCCGAAAATTATTTTTTGTGAAAATTTATATTTTTGTATAAATGGATTTTTCATTTAAATACTGAAGTGCCAGGAGAACGCGTGTCCTTGAAAATTTTAAAAACTTTCGTCTGCGGCACAGAGGGGGGGGGGGGGTCTTCGCCTTCCTGGACCCCACTTCGGGGCAGCGCGGATTCCGCTTCATCCACTCTCAAAGTTACGAGCCGCCACTTATACGTTGAGTGAATGCTTTTGGAGATTTGAAATGTTTAGCAAACTGCAGACAAAGACAGAGGGAGAAAGCCATAGAAATATAGGGTAACAGAACAAAAGGGGGTTGGAGACAGTGTGGAGTGAGAGTGTGTAAGTAAAAGTGAAAGTGAGAGAAGAGAGTAGTAAGATGTGAATGTGTTGGTAAACTTGTGGAAAAGAAATGATGTGAAGATGGCATATGGTAAGGCATAGGGGGCTTCGACTGGCGTGTTTCAATTTGGTATCCCTTGTTACTATTTGTGACTATTGGACAGCATCTGGAGGGGGTCATATTTTTTGGTGTGAAACACATATTTTTTATTTCGCAGATTAAGTAGAGGAGCCTATGATACAAATTTTCAATACTGTTGTATTTGTTGTTCCTTAAATCAATATTAATAAGTTAGACAAGACTAACGCAATATTAAGAAAATAGGTTAAAATTTCACGGACAAGTGTATACTTATATGACACAGATGTATCCAACTACTTTGTAAACCTTGTTTAATATTTGAATGTTTATTAAATACATAAATAAAATAAATCATTCAGAATAAAATATTATTGAACGTAACATAAATTAATTAACATAAACACCTACACATATGTTCAAAAACTCTACCATTTTCTTATAGACACATATTGAACCTGTCTGTTGAAGATTTATTTACATTTCGTAAGCTCAAGGGAGTAACTGAACAAAATGCTTCTCTTATTTTTTCCTGCATGTTTACTGCTGTTGTTGGGGGTGTTTTGTAGACCAAATCTTTGATGTATCCCCATAAGGAAAAATCCAGTTTCGCCAGATCTGGTGACGTTGGAGGCCACTGACTAGGCCCTCGTCTTCCGACTCAACGGCCAGGAAATTTTACATCCAGAGTATTTCACATTTCAATGCTGAAATGAGCAGGTGCTCCATCTTAATGAAACTACATCCTTCTCAATAGTTGCAGTGGTATGTTTTCCAGCAATCAATATCTGGACTTAAAAAGTGTTGAAAAATATTTCCATTGAGGTGTTTATCAAAAAAGGGGAGCCTATTATGGGGTCTCCAATAATTATTCCTCCTAGTAGGTAGAGATGAGCGGTTCTGAGACCTTCTCCTCCTCATCATCCTCACGACTCCTGAGCCTGCGTGTGACGTCAGAATGACGAAACAAGATGGTGGATATATAGAGTCGGGCAAGAGGTTTAACCTAAGATGACGTAATCCAAATTGGTCGGTCGGCAGTGAATCATCTGGGTATTTGCATTTTTGAAAGACACTTAGGTTAGCTTATCAAAATAAGCCACCGTTTTGATGTTTATAAAAACGACAGCAAAAAAAATATGGCTGACGGCGCAGGCGCAAACCAATTTTTTTATTTTATAGATCACGTGATATACAATGGCCCCCTTTAAAGCAACTTTTATTATCCTGACAGCACTATCTCAAAATGTGTTTTATATTCCAACAACACATCAACGCAACGATGAGTTCATCGAACTTTCAAAGTACATGTCCAAAATCAAGTCTGATATGGCGCGCTATAAACTTATGTTCTTGTTTGAGGATGATACCCGTGGTGAGACATCTGATTGGAGGACTCACATAGTAACTGATTTTTATCTGTTCACATCAAATTATATTTTTGTATTTATGTCAACTGGTTTTCTTATATCTCTAACTGTATTTATGTTAATATAATTTCATGTTAAATGTAACATTTCATTGAAAGCCATGTATTATAGATATGTGTTAATAAATGTAAAAACTGAGTATATGTTTTATTGATTAGTCAAGCAACCTTAATTAAGATAAGATGTCTAACACAATGAGATACTGTGAATCGAGTTCGTTACAAGTAGGGATGGGCACCCAACATCGATGTTTTTGGAATATCGATGTTTTCCATTGAACATCGATGTTTAAAACATCGATGTTGTAATTTCGATGTTATATTTTTAACATTGATGTTACTTGTAATCATCGAAACATCGTTACGTATCCCACAAATCCTGTTGCAAATGCATATCGTTTGCAAATTAAAAAAATTGTCTTGCTATTGTTTGACGACAGATATATGGACAGATATGCAATGTAGAAGTATTATTGGTGTTACTATGCACTTTGAAGATAACAATTCCATAAATTCTGTTGACTTAGGTGTATATCTTTTAGATGAACGGCATACAGCCGAATACATTTCAGGAGTGTTAAAACGTATATGCGAGGAATGGGGTATCCTAGAAACTAAAGTTACTGCTGTTGTTACGGATGGAGCGGCCAATATGACAAAAGCTATTGAGGAAACGTTTTCCAAAAAAAAAGACACATTCATTGCTTCGCTCATAAAATCTATTTCGGAATTGTGATCAGTTATATCTAAATTAAAACAATTGTAACATGGTTTAGGCATTCAGTAGTAGCTGCTGATGAATTACGGAAGGCACAAACAAGCGACCATAAGCCTGAAAAAAAATTATACAAGAGGTGTCCACCCGCTGGAATTCCACATACTACATGATTAATCGTTTTCTTGAACTGCGGAAATACATAAATATCATAGTGAACAGACATCCTTCTGCCCCCACAATGGTAACAGCCAAGAAAGTTTTTGAACTGAATAAAATCATTGAACTTCTAAAGATGTTAGAAGCAGTAACAACAGAAATTTGTGGTCAACAGTATATTAGTTCGAGTCTTGTAATCCCTCTCACGTATAATTTGGAAAAAGAAGTTTCACACATTGAATGTGATGTAAACGACACCTTAGGTATTTCACTAAAAGAAGCACTTCTCCAAGAATGTAGGAAACGATTTTCTGCTGTTGAACAAGTCCAACAATTAGCCGTGGCAATCTTGCTGGATCCGAGGTTCAAAAAGATTTATTTTAAGAGTCCTCATAATGTTGCAGCAGCAGTTAATCTAATACAACAGTTGTCACTGTTAGCAGAAACGCAAGGAGATGATGACCACAATCGCGAAATAATAGAAAGTGAAACGACAAATAATAAACAGGACACGGGTAAGTAGGCTAGATTGTCACAATGATGTTTGGTAAAAATTTTAACATAATTATGGTTACTCCAAAGGGCAATATATGGGCGCATCATTCTCAGTTAGTTCAAAAGAGTGCTTCATTAGATAAAGAACAATTAAACGAAATGTCTTTGTATTTAAAGAATCCTCTAATTAATCTTACCGAGAATCCACTGAAATGGTGGTCAGATAATAAAAATGTATGTCCCCATTTATACCCTGTCGCGAAAAAATTCTTGTCCATAGTGGCGATTTCTACACCGGCAGAATGTTTATTTTCCAAAGCTGGACAGACAGCCACGCAAGAAAGAAACCGTTTAACTGGAGAACACTTGGGCAAAATATGATTCCTTCAGTCCATTGACAGAGATTACTGGAGTATATAAAACTGTATGGTGAGATTATCAGTATTGTCACTAATATTGGTGAATTATATATATATATAATATATATATATATATATATATATATATATATATATATATATATATATATATATATATATATATATATATATATATATAAACAGGGTTATTAACAGTTTAGAATTAAATTTGAAGTTTACTTTTTATTATTAAAGTCATTAGAAGTTAAGTTTTTCTATTTTTGTTTTACACATTCTTTCTTATTTTATTGCAGTACAATAAACATTTATTTATTTTTGTTACCACTTATTTTTTGTATTACTTGCACCTGCCATAATCTGCATCGAAATATGTTTCCATTTTCTAATGCCTACAAAACTACAAACTATTTTTTTTTCTCGAAAGAACATAGAATTATAGAATTGGTAAATTCACAATTATTTTGAAAACATCGATGTTTCCCAACATCGATGTTTTCCAGCCGATGTTTTTCCTACCATCGATAGTAGGTTTCGATGTTAAACATCGATGCTAACATCGATGTTTTAAGAAATGTGCCCATCCCTAGTTACAAGTGAACAGTAGTGCATTCTCTGGACATTTGCGTAGTGAAACCCACAAATCAAAAGTATGTGAGCCATGGCCGGCTGAACAAGTGCATATTTTAACTCAAGCTTTTACAAAGAGAATGGCTACATAACCTATATACGAAAGTGACATTGATATTAAATAGAATCAAAACTAATGCGTTATCACGCATTAGATGTTTGGGGATTCGAGTATATGTTTGACAGAGATAGAATGAATTAATATTTATATGTCTTCCCATATTAAAGTATGCTCATATTTTATCTTGTTTGTCACAAGCTACATCATGGAAGATAAACACTAAGTTGTCCAAGGCTTCTGCAGGATCTAAGATGTCATTGTTTTCACCTTATGGATAATAACCGACACATTCTGCTGCATCCAACACCTTTTGTAACATCTCCTGTTTGGGTTGGTATGAAGACTTTGAATACACATATACGTTATCAAACTTTAAACCGTTCGATTCAAACAATAAACTCAGCATAACATTTGTTTTACCATATACACTAGGGCCACATATGATACATCTAACGGTGTTTGGAAAGAAAAGACCATGCCTTCGTTGTTGTTCTGAAGATGTATCAACAACATCATCTATATTTGTAATAGGTAAGACAGAAGCGTGTTTGATGGTACGAATCTTGACCTAAACTAAACTATATATTTCGGTAAGTACACATATATAGAGAGATGCAAGTGTGTCGTACAGGTAGTATCAATGCTGTTGTTGTCACAGGTTGAAGGTCTTGTAAACACAGCTATTAACAAGCTGCCTGTTGAGTTACACATACCTGGCTTTCAGTTTTGTGGTCCAGGTACTAAACTTAAAGAACGTCTGACTGAAGGTGATCAAGGTATCAATCCTCTAGATCGTGCCTGTAGAGATCCCAACCACGCTTACTCTCAATCAAAAGAATTAAGTGACAGACATCGTGCTGATAAGGTACTGTAAAGCCGAGCTTGGGAGATAATTAAAAGTTACAAACACCAATAAGTACACTTGGAGAACCCAAATCACCACAACACATTTTACAAGACCGGAAGATCGTTTCACTAACCAAGTTAGCGTCATCAGAGGATGAAACATTCTAAATACTTAAAAAAACTAACAACAACTTATATACCGGATCTCAGGTAAAGAGATCGAATCAAGATGAAACACTAGTCGTAGTCATCTCGGTTCGATCTCTTTACCTGAGATCCGGTATATAAGTTGTTGTTAGTTTTTTAAGTATTTAGAATGTTTCATCCTCTGATGACGCTAACTTGGTTAGTGAAACGATCGTCAGATCTTTTAAAATGTGTTGTGGTGATTTGGGTTCTCCAAGTGTACTTATCAGTGCTCATCACAGGTTACAATCTTCACTTAGTTACAAACACCATGAAAGGTAAAAGAAAACTTGGTATGGGGGCGAAACCACAGAAGAAAATTCCCTTTAAAAATATTCTTAGTTTGATCGGGGAAGTTGTCAAAGACAGAAACCTTATTCCAACAGAGAAATCTGTGTTTGATATTGCTTATGCAATCATTAGAAAAATTGGTGGGCGTAAGAATGTGCAGAAACCTCGAGTTAATCCAATTCATAAAAGCGGAGACTTCCTTCCACTGTTACCTCTGATATTTGTGGGCGGTGGTGCTGTTGGTATTACTGAGGCAGTTAACGATGCTAAAGCAGCCAAACACAAACTAGAGGAAGAAGACCGTCACAATAAAACAATGGAGGCTATCGCTATTGGTAAGAGAGGCACTGGTTTGAAATTAAAACCAAAGTGTAAGAGACGCGGCAAAGGTCTATCTGAAGAAGCAGCGTAGCGGCTATTGGTTGTATCTGCGAAAGCCAAAAACTCTAGACGCAGCAAGTGCGTTATGGTAGTGAATTTTCATAAAAATGTTTTTAATAGCAAATATGTTTTTTTAAGAAAGCAGGCACCAAATTTGGTTACCAGTATAATCTATATATTAGAAACAATGTGCCATGTTTCATCAAAATAACTTTATTGTTTGAAAATGTACAAAAATTTCCGAAAGTAAACTTAAATTGTTCCCGAAAAAACTGGTATTCTGGTCAACCTTATAGGTTAATAGCAAATTGATTCAAAATTTGAAGCATTTAATCTAAATTCGCTACCATAACGCACTTGCTGCGTCCCGAATATCTTTTATTACAAAGTTGTATTATATTTCGATGGAAAATACAAAAATGCAATAACATGTTGTGTTCGATTAAAAAAATTCACCAAAAAAAAAAGAAAATTTGAAGCACCATCGACTTACGGGCCACCCTGTAATGGTGGAAATATTTTTTAAGATGTAGCTTAAGACACCCTACAATTAATGTATACAACTTTTTTTCGTAACTTGCATAATAACGGATATATTGCGCTTTAATGATTTTTTACGAAAATTCGACAAAAATGATATACTTACCATTAAACGATAAACTCTATAGCCAACACTACTGCTAAAGCATCAGAGAAAGGGTCTATTTGAAATGAATTTTCTGGGAATATTTTAGTAAAATGAAGGACAATGACGATTGAAACTAAGAGCTCAGGCTTTGTAAAACATTATTCTTGAGACATTTTCCTTCCATAGATCATATTAATTTCAGGTTCATTGCCTAAATATCAACAATTTTGACGTTTAAAATCGCAACTTTGACGTTTTGAGGAAAACCCAAATTTATTTTTCTTTAAATGCCTGTAACTTTTTTCTCCTTTAACCTATAGCGCTAAATTTTGGTAGGTAGCTTACCTATAATGATATAAACCCGTGTACCAAATTTCGTTGCCCTTACTTTGTTAATTCCGGAGATATATTTTTTTTTCCGATTTTTTTTCGAAAGAAAACACAAAATTTTCCGGGAAAACCTCGGCGGATTTCTCTGGCTAACGAACTTACCTAATTTTATCGAAATCGGTCCATTATTTTTTTAGTTATAGGTGTGACACATAAATATATAAATATATATATATATATATATATATATATATATATATATATATATATATATATATATATATATATATATATAAACATATAAAGTCTGAAACCGACTTCGGATTTGGGTTCCAGGGGTCCTAAATAGCGCTCATTTGAAGAAAGACTTCTAACAAATGTGAATCTTGTGAAATTTGCTGGTAAAATGAAAATCACATATTTTAGGGTGTATACATGCGAGATGCTCAACCATCACATGGTCCACGTAGGAATGAATCATTAATCATGAATTTACAAGCCAATGAGGAGCCTGACAGTCATTGGGTTGCAGTTAAGGAACGTGGTGACACCGCCGACTACTTTAATTCGTATGGAAACTTGAAACCACCAGTCGAGTTGCAACGTTACCTTAAAGACTGGTGTATATTGTATAATCATGATGTGTATCAGAAATATAATACTTATAATTGTAGTCAGTTATGTTTAAAATTTTTAAATAAAAGACTCAAAACAGTAGCATCTGTGTTTTAGTCATGTCGCAAACTTTCGCGTTGAAAGATCGCAGCTCCCATCTGTAAACAGACTACGATCCACGAATTGAATTGGATCCGGATGGTTATTATGCTGTTGCTTTGAGAGGCTTTTATACATACAACAACATACCTAACCTATATAAAGGTAAAAACAAATTTTATGTAAAAGAAGGAGCTACTTGGAAAACCGTCACAATACCCACTGGTGCATATGAAATAACACATTTGTAAAACTTGCTTCAAAATGAACTTTTTGGCGCTACAGCAACACGCGAACAAAAGCAGCTAGCTTTGAATCTGAAACATAATCCCAATACCATTGAATGTGAAATAAAGTCCTACCCAAGTATCAGTTTTGAAGCTGATTATTTGATTAACTGAACGTTGGGATTTTCAAAACAAGTTCTTCTACCAGGTATCTCTTATGAATCTAATTTACCTGTTAAAATAGTGGACGTTAAACAGATTCGCAAAGAAACTAATATTGTGTCTGGTCCCTACTATAACGGAAAACCTTCACATACGTTATATGAGTTTCCATGGTTGATCCTGGCTATGCAATCGATATAGAACCTAAGAATCTAATTTATCTACCAGTGAACAAACAAGATATTTCAAATATAAACATCGACAACGTTCACCAAGATTCAGTTCCTGTAAACTTTCAAGGTGAAGAGGTGATTGTTCACTTGGAATTTAAAAAATTGCTTAGAATGCTAGTCTTTAAGGATATAAAAGCAAGTGAATCTACCAAGACAAGTTCAAGGCAGTCAACCATTTTAACGCGTACACTTGGTTCGGATAATATTAAGTTCCTTAAAAGTCTTGGTTTTCATGTCATCAAAACTAGAAATATTCAAAGACCTCCAGCTTGACGATTTCATCGATCGAGAAGAACTTCGGTCTTACTATTCACCAATTAAAACATTTGGTAACAATTATGAAGTCGAAATAGACATCAGTCAGCAAGATGCATTCGTATGTCTGGCAGAGTCAGCGCCAATAATCGAAGGTACTCTGGAACCAATAGCAGTACAAAATGCTGACGGTGAATGTTATATGTCAAATAATGGAGGAGCAGCTAGCTCTGTTTGAATCAATGACATCTGAATTAAATAACAAGGAAGTGGAACGTGTACGTAACCCATACAGTTTACTCTTCAGTTTCTTTCAGCACTTTAAAGGAGTTCTCTGTGGTAAACATACTTTCCGATTTATAAGAGCTCGAAATTTTTCCAACAGCTGTTACAGTACTGGTACAGCAAGATCAAAAATTAGTGTAACCAACGTGTTTTTAAAAGCAAAACATGTATTTACAAACGATAAGATGAAGTTGAAACTAATGGATAAAATTGCAAAAGACACATATATATTTCTCGTTCTATGAGCTACCATCGCTCAGAAGTATTAATAAAGATGTGTGGTCTGTTAAAACTGCAACCAACTTAAAACGACCTAGATATGTGATTATAGCATTTCAAACAGATCGAAAAGGCAACGTAAGCAAGAAGGGTGCTTTTCTATAACATTGGTATGGTAGATCTACGCATGTTCCTAAATTCAGAATGCTACCCTTATGAATCTATGAATATGGATTTTGAGAAATCTAAATATGCTGAAGTCTACCAGATGTACACAAATTTAAAAAAAGTTGTTGTTAAATAAACATGTCGGAGTGTCTCTTAAATTATGATGAGTTTAAAAACTGTGCTCTATTTGTATTCAATTGTCAGCACCAGAACGAGTCAATCAAGTCTTCAACGGTGGACATCAAAGTGGAGGTTATGAGTAAAGACAATTTTCCAAATAGAACCAGAGCGTACTGTTTACTTGTTCATGATTGTGTATTTGAATCTAAACCCCTAACTGGTATTCTAAGAGCTATTGTTTAATAAGTTAATATGTAAATTTTGTGATTTAATCCTAGTAAATTGATTGTATTTTAATCAATTGTTTTATTTTTATCCTTAAACACTTTTTATCAGCCTAAGGAATGCTGACAGGAATTCGAATGTCCACGAGACCGACGCTGGCACTGGCAGAAAATGAGAATTGATATCGCCAGTCTAGCGAGGTCACTGCGAGTCTCGACAGGAATTCAGATGTTCCTGCTGCTGTTGCTGCGTGCAGCCAGCCCCTCGCTGCTATCATCTTACTGCCACCATATTGCTTGACAAGCTTTTAAGTTCCCCCCAAGCGGCGGGTCTTTTAAATAAATAAATATATAAATATATAGATATATAAGTATATAAATATATAAATATATGAATATATAAATATATAAATATATAAATATATAAATATATAAATATATAAATATATAAATATATAAATATATAAATATATAAATATATAAATATAAAAATGTATAAATATATAAATATATAAATATATAAATATATAGATATATAAATATATAAAATAAATAAATAAATATTTTACCTCTCTGATCGTGACGAGTATAATGATGCCCCACACAAATCTTACTTGAAAACAAAAATTTAGGGTTTGTGCATGCGAATATGTCATATTTGAAATCCACTAGTCGAGACGAGTACGGTGATACCCCACACATGGGGATCTAACTATACAAATAAAAAAAATTGGTTTGCGCCTGCGCTGCCAGCTATACTTTTTGTCTGTCATTTGTATAAAAATCAAAATAGTGGCTTCTATTATTTTGAAAGGTTAACCTGCGTTCTTTAACAATTCAAATTTCCCAGATTTTTCACTTCCGGCCAGCCATCTTGAAGGCCATTTTGAATTACGTCATCTCCGGTTAGACCTCTTGTCAAACCCTATACATCCGCCATCTTGTTTTGTCACTCTGACGTCACACGCAGGCGCAGTAGCCGTGAGGAGTATGGGGAGGAGGAGGAGGTCTCAGAACCGCTCATCTCTACCTACTCCTCCCCATACATTTACACCCCACCTACGTTGTCGGTCAACAGATCTAACAAAATGTGGGTTGGCATCGGAGTATACATTATGCCTATCTAGATGACCATTGTTTTGGAATGTCGCCTCATCGGTGAACAATACATTATCCCAAAATCGTCCTTCTCCAATTCGAGCAACACGCCAATTACCGAAATGTATCCTATTTTCGACGTCTTGTCTTTCAAGTATTTGAGTTAGTTACACACGATTTGGATAGAACCTATTCTGATTGAACATTCTTTTCACAGAAGCTTGACCTAAGATCAACATATTACTTATGTCTGTAGTACTTCTATGTGGGTCTTCAACAACAGATGAGGCAACGTTAAATTCATTCTATTTGTTTAGCACTGGCTTCATTCTTGCATACTTCTCGTACTTAATTGACCCAGTGCTGTCAAATCTATTCATCAGTCTTTGAAATTATCTTGCATCTGGATAGCTTCTTTCACGAAATCTCTTACTTATACTCTGGATGCCAGAAAACAATTCTTTAAGCATTCTCCAAGGATATAAATCATTTCATTTAGTTCTTCAATGGTATACTACATTTTTATTACAAAATACTCCTTATTAAAAAAGATAATATGCACAAGATCACCAAATATCACAGGATTATACAAATAATTAGATGCATTGTCATGTCAACGGTAGCAATTGATTCGATTCCTTGTACCGTGGCGCCTGTGAATTTTCTCATTTTTTGTGTAAATTTATGGAGAAACCTGAACATAAAGAAGCTTGAGATAGATGCGGCAAACATGGTATTTTCTGAATAAACAGACCTTAAGCTTTCCACCGGTAAAATAATATACAGTGTATTGTATTTAAGAAATTCAATTAAAATGAAGGTGAATGCAGAGAAGTTCGATTATAAATTTTGAACGCCCTGTATGCAAGAATCTAAAAGTAAAAATAGTTCTGATGAACTAGGCTAATATTAGATTACAGGTTAAGTTTTCAGGGAGATTTACGAACAGTGGCCGAGATATATTAATTTTAAAAGGGTATGTTTTTGACTAAATTTTTAAAGAACATTTTATAACTCGACCACACTGCATATGACAGCCTTATATTTTTTGTTGTTGAATATAGAACCCACAGAGGCTTTATGCGCCACATAAAAAACTAGGGTATTCCATTTAATAAAAATATAATTTTTGGTACTACTCTTTTTTGGTACACCTTGTATACTTGGCAATAATTTTGGGTTGTAGCAAGGATGACACATTATAAGTTTCATTTAGATTTTTTTTATAAGTACAATGGTTTAGTAACTATCGACCGATGCTATATATATATATATATATATATATATATATATATATATATATATATATATATATATATATATATATATATATAATATAGGATTATTTTTATGACACAATATACAATTATCTTCAATAATAGTACTATGGGTACGAATAGGGAAGTATACATTTATTTTTGTACTTTAACGTCGGCCTATGGCCTATTTCCGTGACTATGGCCACTCACTGATCCGGGAGAGCAGTTTCACCTCACTATCCTGAAAATTTTCTTAACGTGCCTAACATCGCATTGACACCGAACCGACGGCTTTACGCCCTCTTCGAAGGGCGGAACGTGGAGACATTCAACTTGCTCAAATATAATGTCACCACCCCGGTTGATGTTAATTTTACAGTATTACAGTAGGTAGGTACTGAAAAAGTACTGGGAATCGAACCCAGTACATTTCGACTTAGAGGCACACGTTCTTACCCCTCAACCACCGAGGCCCTAGGTAAGTATACATAAACATATAATAATAAACTAGTATTTTGATTTAGGTCTAACTATGTCAGTTTATGTCTTACTTTCACTCATCTCTACTATATCTTTATATATAAAATACAGGTTGAGCTTATTTGTATGCTACAATGTAATTCTAATTTTCTTAAGATATACTATTTTATGTGTATCTAATGAATAATAAACACGTCTAACTTAATCAGAGTGTCGCTATTCTCCGAAAGAAACTTGATCGGGAAATATACAATGGTTTTGATCGTGCCCGATGTTGCTTAACTTCGGTGATCACATTGATGCGTTAAACGCAGATGGCCGTTGCACGCCTCCTTGTATGTGTAAGTATACGTAAACAATAGAGTCCATAGAATTTATCATAAAAGAAGGATATAGTACAGGCTAGATATTTTAAAATAATGTGTAATACCGACAAATATAATGTAATATATATATTTATTTCAACTGCAAGCGATCCTACCGAAATCTGACTGTACGGGATACGGGTAGTAACCTCGTTTACTGTTAAAATATTTGCCTAGCATAATATTTATGACAAACGAGAAATATCTAACATCGAAAAGATCTAGTACAGGTAAAATTCTATCACTATATTATTCTAGACAGAGAAAGATAACTAAATGTGTTCTGTTGTAAACAGATAATACAAGAATGTAACAGATATGGGTACATCATACTGTGTAGTACATTTAGTAAGTTGTATCGAGAAATTCCTAATACACTAATAGCATGGTAAAACAAACTTGTATTAAATACTTTTCTATTACAGCAATAAAGCATCAAGCATCCTTTCATATTGCAGGCCAACTCTAGTATAATAAATATACATTAAATATGCAGACTGTAGCGTCAAACGGTGAACCATTGTAGAATCTATCTACCTGACACTCGGCTGTGTTGCCGCTGTTCATAATTTTTACCCGCAATGGAAAATATTTTACTCCCTGTAACTTTATATGTTTAAGCAATATTCAAATGTGTTCGCATCACCAGTTCTTATATAATGATTATTAAGTACTATTTAAAAAAGCTATAGTTATAAAAATGGTAATAGGGTATTTCAGGAAACTTTATAAATGTATGATAACTATTATGATCTCCACGAGAGATATGAAAGATATATGTGTGTGTATGTGTTTTTTTCTTTAACGTCGACCTATACCTGCGACTATGGCCAATCACCGACGCCAGGGAGCAGTTTCACCACACTATCCTGGAAATTTTGCCGAACCTCTCCCTTTCTGTAAGGAGGGTAGGGATCTTTAACGTGCCCAATATCGCATGGATACGGGACCGACTGCTTTACGCCCCCTCCGAAGGACAGAAGGTGCAGACATTCAACTTGCTCAAATACAATACCAAACCTGTACTAAATTTGTACTAAAAAAGTGAAAGGAGAACCCTGTGATCGAACCCAGTGCCCTTAGGTTCAGAGGCACACGTTCTTTCGTCTGAACCACCGATGCTCTGATACCAAAGATAACATCGGGTAGTACCTATGCGCATAAAATCAATGAAAATGTGGACAAAGAGATACCCAGTGTCATTTTTTATTAGTATACTCACTTTGTTACATTGCCGGAAACGTATCGCTATTTCTCCAAAAAGATGAAATCCAATTTTTGATGTGGTCAGACGATAATAATGAAATTAATATACGAAATTGTTTTCTGATCATCGTTTTTGATTATTTTATCTTTCAAGTATCTTATCATCACCCTGTCAAAAATAAACTTCCATTACGTATCATTTAAGTTATTTTCTAAGATACTTTTTATGTGTTAAGTATATTTCTATATGAATTTTTTCCTAATAAGCTTGTGAAAATTTTGATAGAGTAATTTACTAGAAAATTTCAAGAACTATAATTTCATTGCAATTTAATACTATAGGATTTCTAATAGACTAATGCACAGTTGTGTTGTGTGTGTTTTATTTATTTACCGTCGGTCTCTTTTTGCAACTATGACCAATGACCAACAACATGGAAGAGTTTCACCTCACCAACCTGTAAATTTTGCCAAACTCCTTTTTTTTTGTAACGAGGATAAGGATCTTTAACATGTCAACATGGTATGGACATGGGTCTGAAGCTTTACGTTCCCTCCGAAGAACGAAGCATGCGCACATTCATCTTGCTAAAACACTATATCGATTCCATCCACTCTTTAATGTCAAATCAAAAGCAAACCAAACTCTTAATCCAACAACAAACACGCATTATTTCTTCAACAATTACCAATTTTAATAATTCCTTGCATTCCTTAAATCAAAACACGAAAACATTAAATGGTAACTTCAAAAAATTTGACGAGTTTATAACTCAAACAGGCTAAAATGAACGCATTCTAGAGATAGAAACTAAAGTAATTAACCATATTCTTACATTAGTCGAAATGACCGATGAACTAGAAAACACATTGAGTAATTACATAGATGCCATATCTCTTATAAGTAAGGGAATAATAAGCTACAATATTTTAAGTCAACAAACTCTTTTAAATGAATTAATCCAAATAAACGCTAAAATAACATTACCCTTAGAATTTACTAATCAGAATACTTATATTTATTATCAACTTTCATTTATTAAAGGCAATATTTTAGTCATATGTTTTGATATACCACTAACTAATAGTCTTCTTTATGATTTATATGAAATTCACCATCCACTCACTCCGCATAAATAGATCCTAAACTTTTTTTACGTTTAACCTTCCACACTATTTATTCTTATATCCCTTACGAGAACAGCTTACTGTCTTAAACAATCTTCAAGAATGTCAAGAATACTTACCAAACCAGTGGCTATGCAAAGAAGTGACCATTTCAAGGCGAATGGATCAAGAAATTTGCGAAACACTATTATTCTTTAAAACAACTACGATCATCTCTCCATCATGCAAAACAAGGTACCTGTATGCTGGCGTCGAAATAAGGCATAAAGTTCCCATAAATAAATGGCTTTATCTGTTGTCAAAACCAACTGTAACCAATATCCCCTGTAATCAAACAATTAGCAACGAGGAAATTTTAAACAATATGGGTATCCTACAACTAGAAGAAAATTTCAAAGCCCACACTGATCACACAATTCTTGAAGGTCAATCAACCCTAGGAACTGAAAACATCACTAGTAAAATACCTATCACAGACATCACAGAAGATGACTGCTGTAAGAAATTACATGAAAATATTTCAACAAAAAACGTAAAATTGCAACCAATTACGTTGACAAACTTGGATCTAAACGAACTAAAATTCGCTCAACACAAACTTAACCAGTTTGACGAAATTCTTCAAATTCAACTCAACAAACCTTTCATTGAAGAACATTCTAGCTGGTTTTTCACATTGTTGTCCTTTGGTGGAGGGGTAATAGTCCTCTTTCTAGTTTATAATATACTCAAATGGATTGGAATTACTATCCTTATTCGTCGCTACCTCTGCTGCACAAAAGAACCACGAGATCCCGAGTCCAGGCTCGCCAAGTCATGCTGCCTGCCCTGTGCTTATATCTATAACCAGTCTTACAATAATCGGAAACAAGAAACTTCCCTGGGTTCAGCATCCACCAACACAGTGAGAGGCTGATTATCCAGCGAAACTGTCAAGCAGAAGATCCATTAGATCCAGTGACTCAAAGAGAAGCAACGCCACTGAGAATCTTTACAAGATAAGTGTCGTTTAAAATAAATCAAATTATACATTAATAACTATTACTCAATCTATTTTTTTTTTCTTTTCAATTACTAAATTCTAATATCTTAAGCTCTTATGTAACTATAAACTTAAATTTTTCCTTTAATTTAAAAACTTGCAAGAATTTTATTCACCCCAGAGATGTTGTATGTACCAACATATAGGCTGTAACCTATTATAAATCATGTATTGACATTTATGTACCCCCAATCAACCCTTAGATAAGGATTCTGTATATAAGCAACCCCTGTTTCCCTTATAAGTCAGTCTAAATTTAACGATGAACAAGTAAACTAGTTACTATAAGAAAATTGTTGTTTTTCTTGTACTAAACCAAATTTGGCTCTAATAAATTAATTCAAGGCGAGTGTTATAAGTAACTTCGTTAGTTGGATCATTTTATTGTAAATAGATCAAAATCACTTAATGATCTGGTAATGTCGGCAACTAGTGACAAGTGAAATGCTCACGTACAAGTCGCTAAACCACATTTCACTAAAAAAAGTTCAGGTTATTAAAAAGTTATCTAAAAAGGTTCCGGAAGATTACCTTGTTCAAAATCTTGCTCTGGTGTCAGAAATAAAATTACCTTCTAATTATATTGTTTTTCTCGATAATACAATAATATATATATATATATATATATATATATATATATATATATATATATATATATATATATATATATATATATATATATATATATATATATATATATATATATATGTCCATAGTACACTTTGAGCACTTATACAATTCATACACCTTATACACTTTGTATATATTCTGGATGTGTATATCACAAAATTTAATAACGATATCGCTCTACAGTATGTAAAATGAGGATTCTTTGACCAAATCAGTTCCTGTAAATCATTGCGGGTGCACAATCACCATTTTCTGCATTTACTTACTGGATAAAATTTTACGTCGAAGATGGACGTTATGGAGACAAGTATAATTGGGAATTAATATTTTATGCTTCAAAACATGTATTGACTTGCGAAATTAAATTAAAAAAACATGTGTAAGTACCTGTTTGAATGCCGAGAAATCATGAAAAGTATTAGGTACACGCTTTTTTATCGTTGTTGTATGTCAGTTGTATATAAGCAATCGGTCAAAATGATTTTAACCCCATGAATTTATTGTATTGGCATTAGTGAGAGCTACAATACATTAGAGAAATAGCATTCACGCTTTGTTCTTCATATTCATAACAAGCATTATAGAAATATCCCTAAGACAACGTTATTAGATTAAATAATAACTGGATTTTCATTAGTATTTTGCTTCCAATAGTTGAAAAATCGCCAAATGAGTGATCATATAAAGACGGTTGTGTTAATAATTTTCTATCCTTTAACGCAAGCGCGGGCAGTACGGTTAAAAATGTGTCACAACTGAGAATTAAAGCCAAAGCAAAACAGACCATGTTTATAGTCTATATTCTCACTGAATTTTTTAAAATTTTATTGTGCTATTCTGAACACTTAATTCATCACAACAGAGTTCTAGAAAACTTCGTAATAGATTTACCGAAAATAGTAATAAATTCCTGTTTTTCCTGTTTTCAACTATCCCATTGACAGATGGCGCTGTTAGACGTCTTTAATTGGTTAGTTACTTAGTTGCCCGGTAGGATGTACGATTACAACATGACTTACGATTAGAACAAATAGTATTAACGTAAACGAATTTTAATATTCTTTGATGAGCATACAGCCGCCTGCACTGTTACGTTTTTTGTTTGAGTTATATATTATGCACTTATAAACAGTAGATTGGCTGAGTTCAACAGGCGCCAACAGTTGAATTGTTGTGTCAACAAAATGCGTTCTCCAGTCCCGCTGTGCTCCTTTTGGAATTCAACTGTTGCCAATTTCTTAAAGCGCGGAGTGAAGCATCTATCAAGTCACTGTAGTCAGCAGATAAGCGCTTAAACTCAGCTGCGGGCGCCGAGTGAACTCGGCCATTGTTAACAAAAATGTTGCAATGGGAACCTGTACACAATGAAATCAACCTATAGTTATAGTTTAGTTCACTGCCTGTATATGACCAACCACTTTTTAAGTGACTTTGGACATATCACACAAAAATGTCTATTTTTTACTAGAAGTTATTTCTCCTGTTATTAGCGAATTTTTGTTAAGAGAATCAGGGATTGATTAAATCGCTAGACTTATTTAGGGTAGGCATAGGTACCTATGTTATAAAATCTTTTTATGCAAAGGTGGCTAGTGGCAGTATCTTGGAAACTACAATAGGAGGCGTAAAATTTTCCCTTGAGTTATAAAACATACTATTATGGACCTCAAAATAAAATAACAATCGAGGGAACGCGAATCGTATTTGCTCGATTGCCGATTTTACGAATAATGTACATGTTTGGTTTGTTTTGAATAGCAATTAACAAGCCTATTACCCAACTTGTCCTAACCTATTATGTTTATGGCTACATTGAATTATAACTTTGAACTGGAAGGAAACCCGGGTGAACTGCAGTCTAGGCAATTTTCAAACAGAAAGATGTGTGGCATAAGAATTTTTGCTATATTTTAATTGTACTCATTTATTTTTCATTGCGGCTTAATTTTTACAGAAATCATTTCGTATTTACCAATGCGTAATATCATTTTCTTGCCATAACTAAATATAAAAATAGATCTTTGAAACAAATTAAGTTTACTTGGAGAACCCAGATCACCACAACACATCTATTTAAAGACCTGACGATCCTTTCACTAACAAAGTTAGAGTCATCAGAGAATGAAAAATTCTAGCAGTGAGAATTTTACATCCTCTGATGACGCTAACTTTGTTAGTGAAGTGAGCTTCAGATCTTTAAAAAGAGGTGTTGTGGTGATTTGGGTTCTCCAAGTGTACTTATCAGTGCTCATCACAGGTTCTAATCTTCACTTAGTGAAACAAATTACTTGCAAAATCAGTAGTAATTGAAACAGGGTTCCCACTCGTCTGGAAAACCGGGAAAAGTCAGGGAATTTGTAGAAGAAAAATTCTTTTCAGAGAAATCAGGGAAAATTGTGAAAATATTGACTAAGAGTCGGGGAATTTTTGTCCCTGTTAGGGAAAAATTATTTATTGCCTTTTTATGATAAATAATTGAAACAATATGTTTGCTTTTTGTGAAATTCTGAACCATTTACTTAATGATTTATTTTTCCACAAAACCACAATATTTGTTGTTCTTTAGTTGTGCGTTCAATGGTCGCTTTGTATTTGAAATGGGGAAGTGTTTTCCGCCATGACGCGAGGACCTACTGTATTTTGTAGTAGTGTAGCGTTGCACTTGTTGGGGGTAAATTGTAAAAGATCAAAGTCGGGAAAATATATTTTGGCATGTCAGGAAAATTAGGGAAAAGTCAGGGAAATTGATGTGCTGTTTTTAGTGGGAACCCTGTGAAAGCTCGCAGTAGCCTACTATAAGGTTTAAGAATGTTAAAAAAATAAAAGAGTGAATCTTTTTTGATGTTCTTAGAATGAGTATTATTTGACCAAATCAGTTCCTATAAATCATTGTATAGATGAAAAATCCCAATTTTCTGCATTTACTTACTGGATAAAATGTTATGTCGTAGAGGGATGTTACGGAGACATGTATAAATTGTGAATTAATATTTTATACTTTTCATTCCAAAGCAAATAGCAAATAATGTGAAACACATCAGAAAATGTATTGACTTACTAAATTAAAAAAAAAACATGTGTAAGTACCTGTTTGAATGACGAGAAAAAATGAAAACTATTAGGTATCGTTACTGTATGTCAGTAGTATGTAAGCAATCGGCCAAATTGATTTCAAGCACAAGAATTTATTTTATCATTGTCATTAGTGTACAATACAATAGAGAAATAGCATTTACGCTTTATTCTTCATATTCATAACAAGCATTATAGAAATATCCCTAAGACAACGTTAAAAGACTAAATAATAACTGGATTTTCATTAGAAATTTGCTTTCAATAGCTGAAAAATCGCCAAACGAGTGATCATCGGTTGTATTAACAATTTTCTAGACTCCGAACCAAGCGTGGGAAGTACGGTAAAAAATGTGCCTCAACTGAGAGTTAAAGCAGGCAGATCATTTTTATTGTCTATATTCTGACTCGATTTTATTATGTTATTCTAGACACCTGATTTATTATAACAGATTTCTAGAAAACTTTGCTGTAGATTTACCGAAAATATTAATAAATTCTTGTTTTAATCTATCCCATTGACAGATGGCGCTCTTTGATTCGTTAATTCTTTGACATTCTTTGAATGGTTAGTTATTAGTTGCACGTTAGGATGTACGATTACGACATGACTTACGATTAGAACAAATAGTATTAACGTAAACGAATTTTAAAAATATTTGATTAGGGTACAACCGTCTGCGTCGATATGTGTTTTTGTTTGAATTATATATTATTATACACCAATAAACGGAAGATTGGCTGAGTTCACTAGGCGCCATCAGTTGAATAGTTGTGTCAACAAAATGCGTCACCAGTCCCGCTGTGTTTCTTTTGGAACTCAACTGTTGCCAATTTCTTAAAGCGCGGAGTGAAGAACAAACTTGACAAAATAGTGCTTGAAGTCAAGATTTCGTTCATCTGTCTCCAACCGCTGAAACGTGTCGGTAGTCAGCAGATGAGCGCTTAAACTCAGCTGCTGGCGTATATAATAAACTAGGCCCATTTTAACAAAGGTTATGTCGCAATGGGAACCTGTACACAGTGAACTCAACCTATAATTATAGTTGAGTAGTGGCATTGGTGATTGGCCATAGTGCGGAAATAGGCCGACGTTAACGAAAAAAAGTATACATAATCCCTAACCCCCCTTCCAAACTTTGCTAACTCTGGGTAATCAGAGTCATGAACTGACGTACAAAATGTTACCCTAGTGTAATTAAATAATTGAAGTTCTGCTATTTACCGTTAGATGGTGTGAAGATCATGCCATATCAAGTGTCAATTATTATTATTCTGAACTTTCACTTATAACTAACAAAATAACAAATTACTTAAATTTTAAACAAATTTGATCTGTCAATTTTTGATGTTTTTAATCTTTATGAAATTCTGATTGTAAAAATAAACAAATTATTGTCAATTTGGCGTATTAACATACATAAGCCAAAAGAAAGAAACAAAGAAGATTGTTTGCTCTGAATTTCAACTAAAATTAACATTCTAATGTTAGTCAATAGTATGGCTCATTCTACCCAATAAATCAGAGGGCGTTAATGAAATAGATTGTTTTTAGCATTGTAAGATGGGGAAGTAAAGATATAAAAAAGTAAACAATATTTTAACTGAATAAACAAATTATTAATTATCAAAATTGATCAAAATGGGTAGATAATAATTTAGGAGATTAAAATTTTTTGTTTAAGTGATTGATTTTCTAAATAGATACAGATCAATTTAATCAATTTTTGTTCAAACAACTTTCATTTTGGTATGCTGACACTTCAGGAAAACGAATACGTAACGGGTGTCCAAACTGAACGTTACGTGTCTCATTGAACAGTTTGGACACTTGACGTGCTTGAAGAGTGCTATACATGACAATGTCACTTCCGACACCGTGCTCAAACTGTTCAAATGTGCTCAAACTGTGCGTTGTATCATATAAAATGTGTTCAAAGTGTACGATAGACATATATATATATATATATATATATATATATATATATATATATATATATATATATATATATATATATATATATATATATATATATATATATATATATATATATATATATATAATATATATATAGAGAGAGAAACATAAAAATTGAAACTGACCCTGGATATGGCATATGGGTTCTAGGGGGCCTAGTTCGCGCTCATTTGAAGAAATTTATTCAAAATTCGAAAGTCGGGATCCCCTCAATAGTGATTTTTTTAAGAAAATTGTCTAATAAACCCACAATTTTGTTTTTTCACTTAGTTTTTTTGTATAAAACTTTTTATAGAATATTGTTGTTTACTACAACTTGCAATAGTGGTGTTAAGCAATTTCCTAATAAATTGTAATTATTAGTAAGTTGCGACAAATGGAATAAATGTTTATGTGCTTCTTAACACACAAATGCATTCTGTGTTATAAGTAGACCGTTACAAAAATTGCATAATCGTAAAACTAAATATCTAAAAATAAATTTAATATAATTAAATTACATCTATGTTTCTATGTTATGTTCGGTTAGGCACGTAAATTAACTAATAAATAAATTGTTTGGCTTACCATAGTGAGGTTTAACTCTTGGCAATAGCGTTTTCCACATATCGTGCTTGCGTACGAAGTCCCCTATATCACACACATAAAAAGCATCATCCTGAAGTCCAGATTTTGTTAACTCTTTTATAAATGATTTTGTATCACAAGATGGTTTTAAAATAGAAACTTTAGATAGTTGACCTCTCTCCATTGTCAAAATCGTAAAGACCACTTTCTTTTCTCAACGTATTATCGCATATATATATATATATATATATATATATATATATATATATATATATATATATATATATATATATATATATACAAGTATTGTTCTGTGGTTTATTACAATAAATCTTTGCTCTTATAGTAAACACCAACACAGAAATGTTGATAACAGAGGGAACTTATTACATCTGTGATTATGGAATTAGCTTTGATATGCAAGTTAATTCCCCCTGATAAATTCTGAGTAAAGCCTATGATAAATCATCTGACAACTATTTATAATAAATTTAAATAACGAGAATGAAGTGTGTACCTAACCATTAGAGGTTTCCTAAATCTTTTATTAAACTTGTGACGTATTATTGTTAGTATAATTAAAAAAATTTGACATTTATTAGATCAAATCATGTTGTTTTAATTTTAAATTGTTTAGATAAAACAAACAAAACACAAAACTTGATAAGCGATTGTAGTTTCCATTAACTTGTGGTGGTAACTCAACTTAATTTAAATTGGTTTTGTGTTAAACGTAATTTCTAAACTGTTTTAACCAAGAACATTTTTGAACCAAAGAACTTATAGCTTATGGCTCAAGGTGCATCTAGTTTATCAAACTAAATTTAATATATATAAAAAAAGATTAATAATCATAATTGTGAAAAAATCTGGACGCAGCAAGTACCTTATAGTAGTGAATTTTCATAAAAATATTTTTAATCGTAAATATGTCGTTTTTAAATAAAAGGCACGGAGTTTGGTATAACCTACGTATAGTAGACACAATGTACCTTATTTCATCAAAATAACTTGATCGTTTGAAAAAGTACAATAATTTTCCGAAAATAAACTTTAAATGTTTCCGCAAAACTGGTCTAATTTTTCTGGACAACGAACCTCTTCAAGCTACTTACACACCTGCTAAAATATAATTAACCACAACAGACTTATTGACAAAAATGAAAAAAAAATGTTTGCATGAAAATTTGCAATTTCTTCAACGAAAATTGACATTTCATTTACAAAAATTGGTTAAAGCAATATATTTGTTACGAATACATGCATGTATGTATGAATGTATATATATATATATATATATATATATATATATATATATATATATATATATATATATATATATATATATATATATATATATATATATTTGTGTGTGTGTGGATATGTGTTCTTGGGTGGGTGCTCTGTTCGCTCTCATTTGAAGACATTTTTTCGAAATGCAAAAGACGCAATCTCATTGTTAGTGAATTTTTTAAAGAAAATTTACTAAAAAAACCTAATACTAAAATGACTATGGAAACAAAAGAAACATCGCAAAAATAGACCATTCTCTTTAGTGAAAATTCACTAAAATCCTAACGTAACATTCAATTACTTCATTAAATTTGTAGTTTCTTTTTTAGGAACTAACAAACTGTGGTTTAATATTCAGGATGAACGTATGAACGCAGCCATATACATCTGTTCGATCATAGAGTAATGTGTCTTTTACATTAACATATTAATAGGTATATGTCAGCTCAAACCTGGCACTGGAAATCCTACTGTCTAATTAGAACAAATCATTGCTTAATCTATTTGTAATATATATTACTCATACATTTTATCTTTCTGCTCTCCTCTTTATATGAACTTTAACTATGCCAAATGTCACACTGCTCCGTGCGCGCAATGTGCTTAAAAAGGGGTACAATGTTTTTCTTCATATATTATAATCATATAACTACTGCCAAAGCATCAAAGAAAGGGTTTATTTGAAATTCATTTTCTGCAAACATTTAAGTGAAATGAAGTACAATGACGGCTGAAGCTGAAACTTCAGGCTTTATAGAACAAACATCTTACGACATTTCTTGTACATAAGCCGTATTAGTTTCAGGTTATTTATCTAGAACATGTCAATTTTGACATTTAGAATCGCGACTGTGACGTTTTAAGAAAAACTTTCTTTTAACATAGAGATCCAAATTTTGATATATGGTTTTATTTTTATGATATAAACCCGCGTACCAAATTTGGTTGCCATAGATTTGTTATTTCCGGAGATATAAACATTTTCTGAAAGAAAACACAGAAAAACTAGTCCGATTTTCCTGGATAAAGAACTTATCCAAGCGACCTGCGAAAGAAAAGTACTCACCAAATTTTATAAGATCGGTCAATTATTTTTTGAATTATCGGTATGACACATACATACAGGGCTTTCATTAAATCCCGAACCCCACGTGATTGCTTAAGTTAGGCAATCCGTCATGCACGGTTGTACAACCTGAATGAATGAAATTATAATAAGTTGAAACAGTAAATGTATTTAGTATTTTTAACAGCAAGTCTATGTGTGGTTTACTGTTATTGATTGTTAAAAAAATAAATTAAAAAGATAATAAAATATTACTTTTATTTTGTATAGATAAACAGATAAACAAACTTTGTAATGTACGTAAACAAATTGAGATCCGATTATTTAAACTTCTAATTTACGGTTTTAGGAATGTGTATTGTGTAACAGTAACAAATATGTACCTGTTGGGCAGATTACCGACGAACAGATTTGGTAGGGCTTCGTTCCATGCGATGTCGAATATCGTCAACAACATAACCTTAACATTCATAAAAACTGTTTATTTTTATTGTCCAGCAGATAGAAAATTATTTGAAGAAGGTAAACACTGGTCGAACTTGGAAAATTCACAATATACATACAAAATAACCGTCAAAAGAGAATTGAGAGCCAATAAAATCATATTCCACTAAGAGAGAGACAGAATCCGGCTACGTGGGGTTCGGAAATTAATGAAAACCTTGTATATATATATATATATATATATATATATATATATATATATATATATATATATATATATATATATATATATATATATATATATATATATATATATGAGACATACTTGGTTCTCGGGTTGAACCGCGTCCAGAATTTATGAAAACTCGACGTTTATGCTCCTGTTTTGGTGCCATTTTCAATAGGTAAAGAAAATATGTAAGGGCACTCTAAGGGCTCAATCTGCCTACTCCTTAGAGCGGTGGACAAAGGTGGATTGGGTTGTTGTAGCTTAATAACGGCGCCTCAATCTGCCTACTCCCCAAATCTCGCCGGAGATCGCCTGTGAGGTCTCAGTGTGCTCAACCCTAGGCCTCAGAGAGATTTCTCTGAGGCCTAGGGTTGAACACACTGGCCTAGGCTTCAGAGAGATCTCTCTGAGGCTTAGAGTTGAACACACTGAGACTTCACAGACGATCTCCGGCGAGATTTGGGAAGTAGGCAAATTGAGGCCCCATAATCGAGCTACAACAACCCAACCCACTTTTGTCCACCGCTATAAGGAGCAGGCAGATTGAGGCCTTAGAGTGTCCTTACATAGTTTCTTTACCTCTTGAAAATGGCTCCAAAACAGGAGCCGAAACGTCGAGTTTTCATAAATTCTGGACGCGGTTCAACCCGAGAACCAAGCATGTCTCACATTAAAGATCGTGAAAATTATTCTGAACATGATGTGATATGGTAGCAACTTTTCATCGAAATAATTTTCATTTAAAAACAGTTATTAAATTTGAAAACATTAATAAAAAATAGTGCTGCATATTGAATCACAGCTTCCACAAAGCTGTGATAATTTATTCTCTTGAGAAAGACATTCTCCTGGAATTAATTTAGGGCCCAAGACTTGTGTGTGTGTTTTGTTTCTTTAACGACTGCGACTATGGCCAATGGTATTTTTATTTCCTGTACCCATAAACTTTTGAAACGTTATGTTACCCGTGTTTATTGAAAAAATGTCAATTTTCACCAAGTCACCTCCATTTACCCCCTACCCCCTGCAGCGATCATACCCAAAAACAATCCGAAGCGTTCCTTTGTCGGGTGCTAACTGGATATCAGATTTGAAGATGATATCTTAATTCGTTCGAAAGTTATTGTGTCTATTAACAGACAGACGTACATGCCGACATACCGACAGACCGACCGACCGGCCGACAAAAAAAATTTCGTTCCAGAATCAAGTTTTCTACATGCTTCGATACTTTTTACGCCGTTTTAGCAAAAAAAAATTTCGAAATTTTTGGCCACAATATTTGACCCCCACACATTCAACCCCTAATTTAATTTCAGCACAGAATACCAGATGTTTGGTGAAAAAAAGTTTTCTAATGAATAAACCGAGAAACATTAGATTACACGAGTTTTAACGAAAAAGTGTCAATTTTCACCAAATCGGCCCCCACTCATTCCCTACCCGCTGAAGCGATTTTACCCAAAACAATCCGAACCGTTCGTTTGTCGAGTGCTATCTGTATATCAAATCTGAAGACGATATCTCCGTTCGTTCTAAAGTTATCGTGGCTACAAACAGACAGACATACAGACAAAAAAAATTTCGCTCCCAAATTATGTTTTCTATATGTTTTGATACTTTTTACGACGTTTAAGCGAAAAAAAAAATGTTGAAATTTGTGTCGCCGATGAGATATGTCCACACGTCGTGACCATGTGGAAGTAATAAATAAACTTCGTTTTTCATACAAAAACATGTATGAGTTGGGTGTCCTCCTTGAGCCTTCTGAAAAACAATAAAAATACACTTTTTAGAAAGCTGGAAACTTAACTTTGGTAGATGGAATTGATTTATGCGATTATAATAACTTTTAAACTTATCGGATCTACACAAATTTTCGAAAGAAAACTTTAATTTTTCCCGGAAAAGCTAGTCCGATTGGACTGCTAAAGAGCTTATCAAAATTCGTATGTTATTATTATTAATATCCTAATGTTTAACTGATCCGTCTCCGTTGTTTTTTTAATTTCTCGTATAGCTATAGTCAATTATTCATGTTTAGATGTAGAAACAATAAGTAAAATTTGAAATTTTCAAAAGTCCTGACATTTGTTTATGAAATTTGCAAATTGGAACACATTCCACATAAACTAAAACAAAATGAATAAACATGTATAAGATATTTAAATTAGTCACTCTGCTTTTATCATAAAATTGTACTGAATAACAGTCCAACTTACAAACTATTACAAAAGTCAAGTATTGTACGCATATTCATAGTCCTAAAGTACGCCTAAAGATTTTTGAGTATACAGCAGTAGGTGTAAGTTTTCACTTTTAAAAGGAATCTTATGTATGATGTGTATGTTGTATATATAATAATCTTAGAGAATATTTGAAGAATCGCCCTATTAAATAACTCAAATGAAAACTTTTTAAAATATTGTCTTAAGGGAATGGTTGCTACATTATTATTGTTGTGCTTTTATAAGGTAGGATCATGTGCGTTTATTCGAGAGGGTATGGCAGTGTCATAATCATATTAAGCTCATCATTCGATTATTTTGTTTTATATCAGATTCCACTATTGAAAGTGTAGAACAGAAGGTTTGGAGAAATATTTGATAAAACGTCGGATGTCATCAAGTTAATACTGAAATAATAGCAAGCAAATAACTCCGGACTGATCTACATATTAGAAGGCAGAGAAAGTGGCCGGGGGTGAGGAGGGGGGGCGGGGTCGGCGGCGTTATGTTCAAAAGTAAATACACAAAAATTACCTAGTGTTTTCTGATTAACTTGGTATGCAAAGCACCAGAAAATAAACATGACAATATATTTGCGCAATTTTATGCACAAAATAAAAAGATTATTCGAAAAACGAAGGTAAGAAAAGACATATTGCTTAACGCTGTAATTGCGTGTTAGATGATTTCTATTCACAGTATTTACAATGCTTGTTCCATTTCTAGATTGATGTAATATTATGACTACTTACTCCTCTTAACTAATAGTAATAATAATATTTTTCTTTCCTTTAACGTCGATCCATTACCGCGCCTATGGCAAATTCACCGACGCGAGGGAAGCGTTTCACCTCACTACACTGGAAATATTTGCCGAACCCCAGTCTTTATGTATAGATGGTAGGGATCTTTAACGTGCCCAACATCGCATTGTACATGGGACAAACGGCTTTACTCCCCCTCTGAAAGGTGGAACGTGTAAGGATTCAACTTGCTTAAGCATAATGCCACAACCTTTGTTGATGTTCATTTTACAGTATTACAGTATGAAAAAGTGAAAGGGGAACTCTGGTAGTTGTACCTAGTACCATTGGGTCCAGCGGCACACGTTCTTACCACTGGACCACTGAGGCTCTAATAATTACTTTAGTAGCAACCTAAATGCCATTACTTGATAAAACTTAACAAATGCAACACAAACACTACTCGTATTCGTACAATTACCAGATTTACCTTTTAGCAATTCTTTTTTTAATTCGCTAATAAGGAGATCTGTGTTTATATATATATATATATATATATATATATATATATATATATATATATATATATATATATATATATATATATATATATATATATATATCCGAAGGATAACTCAAAAAATAATGGACCGATCTTGATCAAATTTGGTGAGTACCTTCCTTTTGCAAGTGGCTTGGATAAGTTCGTTAGCCACGAAAATCGAACCAGGTTCTCCCGGAAAATTTTGTGTTTTCTTTCACCGTAAATAACAAAGTAAGGGCAACCAAATTTGGTACGCGTATTTGTATTATAAAGAGTGAACTCTGTACCAAAATTTAGGTCTCTAGTTTTAAACACAACGAAGTTATGGGCAGTTAAACAAACAAATTTTGGAGTTTTCCTCAAAACGTCAAACTCGCAATTTTAAACGTCAAAATTGGCAATGTTTAGGCAAACAATGTGCAACAAATGCCGATTGTGAAAAGAAAATAGTGCAAGAAGAGTGTTCTGCAAACCCTTAAGTTTCAGATTCAACCGTCATTGCCCTTCATTTTACTAAAATATTTACAAAACATCCATTTCAAATAGAGCCTTTCTTTGATGCTTTGGCTGTCAGTTTAGTTAAGTTGGTCCCTTTTTGGATATTTATTTGTAGGTTTACTGAAGTTTATGGTTTAAAGATCTATATTTTTTTTAGCTCATTTTCGTAGAACAAATTTGTTAATGCATTTTTGCATTTTTTATCGAAATATGATGCGTTTATAAAAAAAATCTGGACGCAGTAAGTGCGTTTTGGTAGCGAATTTTTGGTAAATTTGCAGATTAGCTCCCGAACGCTTTTCAAAACACTGTTTTCAGAAACCTGCCTAGGGCCCCCCCTGGATCCACAAACCCCAAGAAACATTTCTTGTTTACACTCCCCAAGGAAGTTACGGGACCAGGAGTGAGTAGGGGTGTATAATTTTTGTAGAACAAATTCGTTAATGCATTTTTGCATTTTTTAAAGAAATATGATGCGTTTGTATGAAAAAAAAACTGGACGCAGTAAGTGCGTTTTGGTAGCGAATTTTCGGTAAATTTGCAGTTTAGCTCCCGAGCGCTTTTCAAAAATTTGTTTTCAGAAACCTGCCTAGGGCCCCCTGAATCCACAAACCCCAAGAAAAATTTCTTGTTAACACCCCCAAGGAAGTTACGGGACCAGGAATGAGTAGGGGTGCATAGGTTTTTTTTAGCTAAATTTCGTAGAACAAATTCGTTAATGCATTTTTGCATTTTTTGTCGAAATATGATGCGTTTAGCTCTCGAACGTTTTTCAAAAAACTGTTTGCAGAAACCTGCCTAGACCCCCCCCCCTGGATCCACAAACCCCAAGAAAAAATTATTGTCCACACCCCCCAAGGAAGTTACGGGACCAGGAGTGAATAGTGGTGCTGAGCGGGGTAGGTAGTAAAAAGGAAATATGAGCAGAAAATTCGAATAAAGCAGGCTTGAAAGCTGTCTTTTTCACATCTTGAAGCCATATTCAGTATTCTTGCACTTATGATAGCGTTATATCAGTTTCCCTAATAATCCTTTGTTGTATTTGCTTGTTGTAAAGACCCAGCATTAATTTATCTTTGATAGTTCAACCTGTGTATGGATTTTTATAATTATACAGATACATCCATAACTGGCGGGTTGTTTCGTAAGTTCCGTTACAAAAGATTAAATGGTCTGGGTTTTGATATAAGTTATAAAATTTTAACGTTTCCATAGTAATATTTGTCTTTGGTTTCATCAAGACAACCGAGAACATCTTCCTTGTTGCTTATTTGTCTTATCTACTGGAAAAGTGTTAAGTGGTGGTTTATATGGCATATTTTACTATTATTATTGAAGAACACAATTTTTTAATTATATATTATACAATGTATGTGTACCTAATTTGTAAGATGATCGTCTGAGGCAAAATTGTCGAACCCTCCGTCGCTGTCAACTGTAAGAAATGCTTTAAAACATGTTTCTTTACTGGGTGCCTTTTAGTTATTGATAACCTGACACCATGTTTTAGTTGCTTCTGTACTTTGTGTTATGTTTGTAATTATACACCGTTCTCCGTATTCATGTCACATTATTATCTTTAATTCATTATGTTACAATATAACCTTACCTGAATTCACATTTACGTCTATCGGCCATCTTCCCTTCAGGATGGACATGCGCTCTATACCTAAATATACAATTTTCGGATGTGTTTAACATAGAACAGATAACAGAATCAAACATGCGAATATTCTGAATAATGATCTATTCAAATATTCTCGGTATACTGATGAAGAATTTCCGTAGGATGTGATTGAATGAATGTACTCAGAATTTTCAACAGATGCAGTTTGAAATTCCATAAATGTTATTAGAACATTCCGAAACAAATATTCTGAAAAAAAGGATTGTTTTCACATTGTGAGAACATTCTGAGAATATCTTGTGTTGTATGGGTATAGGTATACCTACATAATTTTCTAAAACAAGCGTAGATCATTTCTATAAAAATTCGCTACCAGAGCGCATTTTCTGCGTCCAGACTTTTTATATTTTAGTACTACAAAACACTTTTGCATTTTAAAAAATTCGGCCAAACAAGTTAGATTGATTATCAATGTCTTCCAATCTAAGTACCTATTCAACTGTTCAAGAAATCGAGAGAAATACTGCAAATGTCACTACTGATGTTTATATTAGTTAATGATAAGCGCTCAGATTCTCTATATTCCAGTAATTAATGCTGGAATACCCATATTTCTACTGGCGCATTCTGCCGAATAAGGGTGTATTAAAAATAAGAGAATTATTTTCCCGTTATCAGATCGGGAAGGTCCTTATTCCTAATCTTGAGTAAATGTATTCATACTCAATCTCCGTGACAACTTCTATAATGCCCTTATCATAACTTTTAGTGAATTTTCTTAAAAAAATTCACTAATGAGGAGATCCCGACTTTTGAATTTTGAAAAAATTTCTTCAAATGACCGCGAACTAGGCCCCCTAGAACACATATCCGGGGTCCGTTTCAATTTTTATATGTTTATATATATATATATATATATATATATATATATATATATATATATATATATATATATATATATTATATATATATATATATATATATATATATATATATATATATATATATATATATATATATATATATATATTTATATATATATATATATATTTATATATATATATATTTATATATATATATATATATATATATATATATATTATATATATATATATATATATATATATATATATATGTATCACACCGATAACTCAAAAAATAATAGGCCGATTTTGACTAAATTTGGTGGAAAAATTCCTTTTGCAAATGGCTTGGATAAGTTCGTTAGCCAGGAAAATCTGCCCAGGTTTTCCCGGAAAATTTTGAGTTTTATTTCGAAAAAAATTTATATCTCCGGAATTAACAAAGTAAGGGCAACCAAATTTGGTACGCTAGTTAATATCCTTATAGGTAAGCCACCTACCAAAATTTAGCTATGTAGGTCAAAAGACAAAAAAGTTATAGGCATTTAAAGAAAAATAAATTGGGGTTTTCCTCAAAACGTCAAAGTTGCGATTTAAAACGTCAAAATCGGCAACATTTAGGCAAAGAACTTGAATCTAATACGGGATATGGAAATCAAATCTCTCAAGAAGGATCTTTTACAAACTCTGAACTCTTAGTTTCAACCATCATTGTCCTTCATTTTACTAAAATGTTTCCAGAAAATTCATTTCAAATAAACCCTTTCTCTGATGGTTGGCAGTAGCCTTAGCTTTAGAGTTTATCGTTTAATGGTATATAATTTTTGTCGAATTTTCGTAAAAAAACAATAAAGCTCAATATATCCGTTATTATACAAGATATGAAGAAAATTTGTATATATTAATTATAGGGTGTCTTGAGCTACATCTTAAAAAAATATTTCTACAATCACAGGATGGCCCATAAGTCGTTGGTGATACAAATTTTCTTTTTTTTTTAATCAAACACGCCTTATGTTATTGCATTTTTGAATTTTTCAGCGATGCATGTTTGTAAGAAAAGAAATTCGGGACGCAGCAAGTGCGTTATGGTAGCGAATTTTCATTAAATGCTTCAAATTTGAATAGCTCAATTTGCTATTAACCTATAAGGTTGACCAAGAAACGAGTTTTTCCGGGAACACTTTAAGTTTACTTTTGGAAATTTTTGTACATTTTCACACAATAAAGTTATTTTTATGAAACATAGCACATTGTTTTTACTATATAGGTTATACTGGTAACCAAAATTGATGCCTGCTTTCTTAAAAAGGAAACACACATTTGCAATTTAAAACATTTTTATGAAAATTCACTACCATAACGCACTTGCTGCGTCCAGAGTTTTTATTTATATATTAATTGATAGTTCTTATAACTCTATGTAACTACCTTCTATATTGAGTATTTATATGATAATTATATATAACAATAAACAGTAGTATAAAGGTAAGACGCTTACTGGCAATTACGCCAATGCTGAACCTTTTTGCTCATCTAAACTAACCTACCCTCCACCTTAAGCTCGATCACAACGACAGCAGTGATTTGAAAAATCATCCGCTGCCGGTGAGTCTCGAACCGTCGTCCCCCGAGTCCGAATTGGGAAGTTTGACTAGACTTTCCAACACGGCCACGGCGGCGCAATAAACAGTAGTAGTCTTTAGAATTATACAAAAAATCAATACATTGCTGTAGTGCTGTAGTAACACACAACGGCGCATGTTAAAACTTTTGCGTGGAGTCATTTATGTCAACTAACCTAGAAAATTCTTTATTGTAAAGCATACAAACATTGTATTTTAATTATTACCTTCCCGTGTTTTAAAATGATTACAAATGCGAAAATAGCTTCTTACAGTGTGGACACAAAAAATAATGTTACTAGTTTTAAATGACTATTAAATATGATTAACTACTAAATGGTAAAATCTATGTGAAGTTTGCAACACATTTGAAGAATGATTCCGTCTTTTCCCTGTGATACTCCTTCCAGTAAGCATTTGTCTTGTCAATATCAAAATGTAAGACTACATTTAATCATACATTTTATAAAATAACTAGGAACCTAAAAGTTTGGAACATTTTACAGATATTATTTTACATTACAATGTTATCCAATTATCACAATAAAATTTCATAGGCTGCCTAATAGTTAAAAAGCTTATTTAAAACAAAATAAGCCTTTTGCAATTTATCGCTTTTACAGTAAGTAATATAAGTTATTTTATTTGTCTCGAAGTTATAACAACTTTTCGACAAAATAAAATAAAGGAATAATTTGAGGCAGCAAGTGCGTTAAAATATATTAGAATTTGGATACATGTATAAGTATGTCTTTGTAAAAAGAAGGAAATCGGCAAATGAAGCGGACAGAAATAAAAAGAAGGAGTTTTAGTTGGGTTACTTTGACAATCACCAATAACAAGCAAATATATCCGGATTGAATTTGTTAAACCTGATAACCATATATTTTTAAATTATATTATAGCCTATGTGGTAGAAACAATGTACTCTATTTTATCAAAATTACTTATCGTTTGAAAATATTCAAAAATTTTCCGAAAATAAACTTAAATGTTGGTTTTCTAACCAACAAAGCTTAGGTTAATAGCAAATTGAGTTATTGAAATTTGAAGGATTTAATGAAAATTCGGTAAATTTGCAGATTAGCTCCCGAACGCTTTTCAACAAATTGTTTTGAGAAACATTACTAGGACCCCACCTGGATGCACAAACCACAAGAAAAACTTCTTGTTCACACCCCCCAAGGAAGTTATGGGACTGGGAGTGAATAGGGGTGCTGTGCGGGGTAAGCAGGGTTTAAGGGGATATGGCTTCAAGATGTGAAAAAGACAGCTTTCAAGCCCGCTTTATTCGAATTTTTTACTCATATTTCCTCTTTACTACCTACCCCGCTCAGCACCACTACTCACTCCTGGTCCCGTAACTTCCTTGGGGGGTGTGAACAATAAATTGTTCTTGGGGTTTGTGTGTTGCTAGGCAGCTTTCTGAAAACAGTTTTTTGAAAAACGTTCGGGAGCTAAACTGCAAATTTACCGAAAATTCGCTACCAAAACGCACTTACTGCGTCCAGATTTTTTTCTTACAAACGCATCATATTTCGATAAATAATTTAAAAATGGATTAACGAATTTGTTCTACGAAAATTAGCTAAAAAAATATACACCCCTGCTCACTCCTGGTCCCGTAGCTTCCTTGGTGGGTGTGAATAAGAAATTTTTCTTGGGTTTTGTGGATCCAGGGGGGCCCTAGGCAGGTTTCTAAAAACAGTGTTTTGAAAAGCGTTCGGGAGCTAATCTGCAAATTTACCGAAAATTCGCTACCAAAACGTACTTACTGCGTCCAGATTTTTTTCTTATAAACGCATCATATTTCGATAAAAAATGCAAAAATGCATTAACAAATTTGTTCTACGAAAATTAGCTAAAAAATTATAGACCGTTAAACCATAAACTTCACTAAGCCTACAAATAAATATCCAAAAAGGCACCAACTTAACTAAACTGACAGCCAAAGCATCAAAGAAAGGGTCTATTCGAAATGGATATTTTGTAAATATTTTAGTAAAATGAAGGGCAATGACGGTTGAATCTGAAACTTAGGGGTTTGCAGAACACTCTTCTTGCAACATTTTCGTTTCACAATCGGTATTTGTTTCACATTTTTTGCCTAAACATTGCCAATTTCATTTCATTTCATTACCAACACTCCAAAATTTGTTTGTTTAACTGCCCATAACTTTGTTGTCTTTAAAGCTAGAGACCTAAATTTTGGTACAGAGTTCACTCTTTATAATGTAAACACGCGCACGCCCTTACGTTGTTATTTACGGAGATGTGAATTTTTTTAGAAAGAAAACCCAAAATTTTCCGGGAAAACCTGGTCAGATTTTCCTGGCTAACGAACTTATCTAAGCCACTTGCAAAAGGAAGGTACTCTCCGAAATTTGATCATGATCGTTCCATTATTTTTTGAGTTTTCGGTCGTATATATATATATATATATATATATATATATATATATATATATATATATATATATATATATATATATATATATATATATATATATATATATATATATATATATATATATATATATATATATATATATATATATATATATATATATATATATAAACACAGATCTCCTCATTAGCGAATTTTTAACAAAAAGTTAACAGAAAAAAGGTATAGGCATTCAAAGAAACAAAAATTGGGTGTCGCTGCTGATCATAAAAATACACAAGACCAAAATGTTTCGTGTGGGATAACAAAATCTACTGTGTGTTACAGACAAGATAAGTTTTCTTGACGCAAAAAGGTCAAAAAATACCAGAAAAATTACTTTGAAAATATTATAGTTTTTCTTTTTAAAACGTCAAAATCGCGATTTGAAACCACAAAATTGGCAACTTTTAGGCAAAGAACCTGAAGCGAATACTAGTTATGTAGAGAAAGTGACGCAAGAAGTGTGCTTTACACAGCCTTAAGTTTCAGCTCCAACCGTCATTGTCCTTCATTTTACCAAAACGTCTACAGAAAATTTGTTTAGCTAATTTTTTTTAAACTAAATTTGAAGTCTCATTAAAAAAACATATTTAACATTAAAAACATTTCTATTAAAATTCGATACCTAACGCCCTTGCTGCGTCCAAATTTTTAGTGAATTTTCATAGAAATAGAATCACTAATGAGGAGATAGTGACTTTTGAATTTTGGAATTTTTTTTGCAATGAGCGCGAACTAGGCGCCCTAGAACACATATCCTGGGTCAGTTTCAACTTTTATATGTTTATACACACACACACACACACACACATATATATATATATATATATATATATATATATATATATATATATATATATATATATATATATATATATATATATATATATATATATATATATATATATATATGTATATATATATATATATATATATATATATATATATATATATATATATATATATATATATATATATATATATATATATATATATATATATAGCAAAAACAACTACTCCCCTGGCAAATACCGCGACGGGCTATGTGTATGGTTTTTCAGGGTTGTTAAGTTTTCTTACTGCTCAATAAAATTTGTGTATTGTCAAGTAGTGTTCCCGAAATCCTCATTGATATTCAGGTCGGCTGCTCCATGCCAAAACACATCATGTAAAAAACATTTAGTGATATAAAAGCAGTTTTAGTGTTTTTGTTCAGCCTTTAATGTGTATTTAATATATTTGAAAGCTATTTTTGCTAGCTCTTATAGTTCATTAGACGTGTCTTTTCTTATATTTAAAGATGTTTTATTTTTGATTTTGACATTTGATTTGGCACATACTTGGTTCTGGGGTAATATATTCAACATGTTTGTTTTTACAAAACCTATCATCTACATCCATAAACAGGAAGTAATTAAATCATAGTACCATTAAATTTATTTTGAATAAAAAATACAAATGACATATCGTCAACATTATTTTTATTAATAAAAAAACACAATCTTGTATATCCTCGGTATCAAAGTTTTCAACTAGGTCCAGAGCAGAATTACTTCCAGTGAGATTGTTCTAAAATCCATTCTGTTTCTGGACATTAAAGGCACTAAAGTTTTTAATATATCCTCCTTATTTGATTTTAATACCTCACGTACAGGTAAAACTTCAGTAATATTTTTAAAATTGAATTTCTCCTGTAAAAAATCTAAAGAGGTGTACTGCAGCTGATCAAAGTCAGTTTTATATTCTAAGTATTTTGTTCCTCTCTCGAACCGTACCTCAAATACACGACTTAGCGAGAAACCATTTAACGAATCCTCTTCTTTGTATTTTTCGGACTTGTCTCTTCTTCCTCTCCCACTTACGAAAAATATTAACATCTAGAACATGAATGCCTTTTCTTGAAGAGCTTACTGCTGCTTTAAGATCATTATAATCGTAAATATTACGAATATTAGCTATTTTCCTTTCGTTATCCCCGCGAATATCATCTGCACTCATATGAGAGTATGCCCCTTTGTTAGATAACGTAAAGTCATTCAATTCGGTCCAGTCTCTTGATTTACTAAATGTATTAGTGATGTGTACAGGATCCAATTTTTACTTGGTCCTGTACAATTGTCTGGCCAAATAATAAACTTTTTGACATCCCGTTTTTCCTCTAAAACTATCAAAATAGCATCAACAATATTATAGCCATCACGTCCTCCTATACCCCCGCGCTACATAGACCAATAATTCTTAAATGGGGTCTTTCGTTTTAAAGAACAAAATGTAAAATTAAAAGCTGTAAGACGGCTTATAAAGAAGCTATCCTCCACGGCAGGCATATTGGCGATTAAAATCACCTTTTGCAAATCCATCGAATATATTCGTATGTTTTGATCGTGTGGTAGGAGATTATCCTGATGGTATTTGGCAGTAGCTTTTGCAGCTTTAATTTTGCGAAGATTACAGTAATCATCATCTTTGAAAATCGACTGAATGTCATTATTTTCGCTCTGTGGGATTCACAGTCTACGCAAACACAGATTTTGGTATATACAACGAAACATGCATAGATTTAAAAGTCTCTATATAAAGTTCAATTTTACAGAATTCAGGATATTTACTACCAAAATCACTAAACATAAATTGTACTGTCAATTCTCTTGGTAAATATTTAATGTTTGGTGCATTGTGGCGTCGATAGTGACTAACACAAGGCTTGTAGCTATTAATGTGATTTACAATCAGGTTTCTATCCCGTTTTCTTGCATAACTTCTAGTACTCCTTCTATTTTCCTTTACAGCTGATGACATGGAATCTTTTTTCATTACGGCACATAATTCTGTGATAACAGAGTCGTTGGAATATCCCACTGTATTTAAAAAACTTGCGACAGACACACCCACTTTTGTTTTCTTTGGGGAAAAAAATTGCGGCTATCGCGTTTGTCACTTGTTTCTATAGTTATTCTTTTTACAGCGACTATTTGAACATTTTTAGCTAACCATCTGCACTGTAAAATATATTATAATGACCAATATTTTTCCCGAACTTCAAAGCGGTCTTCTTCAGAAAACGTGGAACTATATTTCATGTTACATTTTTCTGAACACGATGTTTTCATGGGATCTTTTCCTTTATCGCGAGCAACTTTCTCTTCTTTCGTTAAACGTTTGTATTTTACGTTTAGTCGTATTTTAATTGGAGGTTCTAAGTTTTCTTCAACACATGTTTAAATCATCGTACTATTAGCCGTCGTTGGTATATCAGTAATTTCTGTTGTAACAATTTCTTCTTCAGAATCTGATGAATTGTGGCCGGTGATACCCCATTTATTACTGTTACCATCTGGCTCGTCAATGCTTTGATCACTGAAATTTGTTACATCCTAGTCTGTGTAATTTTCTACATCCTCTGGCTGACTGAAAAAAAATCTATGCATTACTATAGCTTTTCTATTTATCGATAGATTTTTTCCTGAAACAAGAGGGTTTGTGCTGCAATTAACACTAACTTACTGACCAAATTTCAATACGATAGGACTTTCAGTTCTCGAGTTATCATAATTACAAGCAACGTGGCGGGCGGATAGACAGTTGTTCAAAATTTGATTATCAACAGCGATTTTGCTTTATGAGCGATATTAACGGCTTTAGATAAGTACTGCCTGGCAAACAATAATTTTTCAAATACTTTCGATGAATAATTTAGTTAATAAATAACACACACATAAATAAAACAAATATACTATGTATGTGGTATACTTGTCTACCATTACAACGTGTTAAAATATTACCCACTATTTCCGTTCGTTGTCAGCCACAAGTTGTCGCAGAAAAAATAGGTTTATTAATTCTGTAAAACTATAGATATTTACTGATTCTAAGACACCATACTCACTTTTTTCTATACACATGGCCACCAAAGCCCTTCCACGAGATGTCATGTTTATTTAAAGTATATAAACGTTCTTTTTCACAAGAAACAAAAAAAGCGAATCACCAACATACATTTAATCATGCGTATCAACACTAATTTAACAACCAGTACCCAGCATCTTGTATATGGTATGTAAAACGCGTGTAAATTTTAAGCCTTTTACCTACCAACACAGAGTATTTGGTACATACCGTGTTTTAGTACCAAATACAACGTCTAAATTTTAACCTTTTTGACTACCAAAACGGAGTATCTGGTACATACTGTGTTTTGGTACTGAATAAAGCACATACTTTGTTTTGAAACGGGAAAATTTGAGAAACGGTGTAGATACTGGGTTTTGAGCACGCTATATCTTCGAAATTAGTGAAGCTATTGAGGAATCACCCGGTTCCACAGGAGCGTCTGAACACAGTATATGCAAAAATGCAAAGAAACATTTTTTTTTAAACATGTAACGTACTGTATTTTGACACGGAGCAGCCGAGGCGATATTGATGAAAAATTGGCATGTCCTTATTATCGTTTCTAAAAAGCTCCTCAAAGGTTTTTCCTTATGTAAACAAGAGACTAATAGAATAAGCCGATAGGATTTTAATTTAGAAGGTTGTTTTTCTAGTTTCACTACCATTGACATCAGAGTATATTTCTAGACAATTGGGAATTAATTTAAACTACGCATACGGTTATAAATATATTTCAGTAGTGATTTTGGTAGTATCTTTATTACCTCTCCTGCAATGATTTTGCAAGTTACCTGGATAAGCTCGTTTACCAGGAAAATCGGACCAGTTTTTCGGTAAAATTTTAGGGTTTTCTTCGAAACATTTTTATATCTCCGGAAATAACAAAGCTATGGCACCATAAATTGGCACGCCGGTTTATATTATAAGAAGTAAACTACATATCAAGATTTAGATCTCTAAGTTAAAGAAAGAAGTTATAGGTATTTAAAGGAACAAAATTGGGTGTCGCTACTGATCAGAAAAACACACAAGACCAAAATATTTTGTGTGGGATAACAAAATCTACTGTATATTATAGAAAGAAACAAAAACATATATTTTTTTTGGGGTAAAAGGGTCAAGAAATACCAGAAAAACTACTTTGAAAATATGATAATTTTTCTTCTTAAAACGTCAAGTGTCAATTGGCAACCTTTAGGCAAAGAATCTGGAACGAATACGGGTTACGTAGAGAAAATATCGTAGAAAGTGTGTTTTACAAAACCTTAAGTTTCAGCTTCAACTGTCATCGTTCGTCATTTTACCAGAATTTTACAAAGCATTAATTTATTATAAAAATTTTCTTTCATAATTTGAGTGTTCTTAAAAAACATATTTAACATTAAAAAACATTTCAATGAAAATTCGCTACCTAACGTACTTGCTGCGTCCACATTTTTAGTGAATTTTTATAGAAGAAAATCACTAATGAAGAGATCGCGACTTTTAATTTTTTTAAATGTCATCAAATGAGCGCGAACTAGGCCCCCTAGAACACATATCCTGGTGGGTCAGTTTCAATTTTTATACGTTTACACACACACACACAAATATATATATATATATATATATATATATATATATATATATATATATAGAAAATTTTCGTGTGGAATTTTTTTAAAAATTTGTGTAAAAAGATTTTTATACAATTTTCGTGTAAAATTACTTGACCAATCTTTTTAAAAAAATTGAAAACCTTTGTGAAACAATTTGAAAATTCGTGGCCCCCTCAATAACGATTTTTTTCTAAGAAACTTCGCTACAAATTATGCTGAAACTGCCGCCAAAGCATCAAAGAAATTGTCTATTTCGAATTAATTTTCTGTAAATGTTTTGGTAAAATGAAGGCAATGACGGTTGAAGTTAAGGCTTTGTAAAACACACTTCTAACCACATTGTCTCTACATAATCCGTATTCGTTTCAGGTTCTTAGGTTGCCAATTTTGTCGTTTCAAATCGCGACTTTGACGGTTTAAAAAGAAAAACTATAATATTTTCAAAGTAATTTTTCTGGTATTTCTTGACCCTTTTGCGCCAAAAAACTTATGTTTCGTCTGCAATATACAGTAGATTTTATTATCCCACACACGATAGTTTGGTCTTGTGCATTTTTCTGATCAGCAGTGACACTAAATTTGTTTTGCTTTCAATGTCTATAACTTTTTTCTTTTAACTTAGGAATCTAAATCTTGGTATCTAGTTTACTTTTCATAATATAAACCTGCGTGCTAAATTATGGTGTCATAGCTTTGTTTTTACCGGAAATATAAACATTTTCCAAAGGAAACTGGGCCGATTTTCCTGGCAAACAAACTTTACGAAGCTGAAACTTTAGGTTTTGTAAAAAACATTCGTTACAACATTCGTTTTAGGTTCTTGTTGTGTTGGCAATGATGACAATGGTATGATATCATGCATGTCAACGTCAGAGTGCTCGGGGTGGGGCGCGCGGGATGTGACAGATGACGGAGTATGTTGCCAGACAGAACAGAATAGGATAATTGTATTTGTATTACTGACCGTAAATATCCATTTATCGACGAACAATAAAATACACCGTAAACCAACACAGAGCTGTTTGTGTTTATTAAGCACCTCCGCGTGGGCAACTATATAACTATTGGCGACGAGACTGATGTACGCAAACAATTAACAAAAGGCGTTGATTGATAATATCGAACCTTTTAATGGCAAACCAGAAGAATCTGAGTCATATTTAGAACGAACAGAGTATTTTCTAAAAGTAAATGTAGTGGAGAAAGGGATGGTGGTCGCCATGTTTATTACACTAGCGAAATCAAGTGTGTATAATTTGTTTAAAAACTCGGTATCCCCACATAATCCGAGTGAGGTAACGTATGAAGAATTAAAAGAACTCTTGAAAAAACTTTAATCACCGCCCCTGTGAACGATTTGTGTTAAATAAATGTTGTCAAAAAACAGATCAGAGTGTGATAGACTACACCGTAGAGTTACGAAGATTGACAAGCACATGTAATTATAAAGGTTTCCTGGCTTAAGCATTGCGTGACAGAATTGTAAGCGGTATCTTATCAGAGACCGCCCGGAGACGCCTTTTAGTAGAAAGTAAGTTTTCCTTTGCTTCAACCTGTACCGTGGCACAAGCTGCCCAGCTAGTTGAAAAACAAGTAAAGATGCTTAGCAATGAGGTGCCCACCCTAAAAGTGATTGCAGTCCAAAGGCAGAAGAAAGAGCAGTCGTATCCTAGGCAATCACAACAGCACCAGCTCTGGAAGACAGGTAGTAAGCAGAGACGGTTTTTAGGACCATACTGCAAGAACTGTGGCAAAAACACCCAATAGGTACAGGTGCCCAGCAGAAGCATGGAGATGTGTTTCCTGTAAAGAGTTGGGGCACATATCGAGATGCTGCCCAGCTAAGGCGTGAGTGAGAGTTACTGTGGAAGAAGCAGACTCCGAGATGGTACACAACGAACTGAATGATGATCTAGTCATCCTGAATAAACTTGAGGCACAGGCAGTGCCTCCACATAAGTTATATGTAGAGGTACGCAACAACAACATTCTTTTTGAAGTTGACACTGGAGCACGGAAATCAGTCATATCTTTATAATGTAGATTTAATAAATGTTTAAAATTACCTATCAGGCCAGATAGACACAATCTAAATGTAGTTTCTGGGCACGATATCAAAACAGTAGGAGAATGTGAGGTTAAAGTTGGCATTAAGGGAGGAAAGTGTACAATTATTGAGTCTTTGTTGGGTCGAAATTGGCTCAATGTTCTGTTTGTTAATTGGCAGGATATTTTTCTAAACTAATGGTAAACCAAATTCAGGACAATGGTGTGAAAATTCTAGAGTCGAAAAATAAATATAAGAATCTGTTTGATAAAAATTTATGTAGTCCTATAAAGAATTTCAGGTTAGATTCAGTGTAAAAGATAATCAAGTTACAGTTATTAAAAAGGCTTACTCGATGCCGTTTGCTCTAAGGCCAAGGGTATACAAAATTACAGCAAATGTTAGATGTAGAAATTTTAAAATCAGTGAGGCATTCTGAATGGGCATTGTCAATTGTAGTGGTACCAAAAATTAGGGGATGTTCGTATATGTTCAGATTTTCGGTTAACCATTAATAAAATAATAAATGTTGATCAATACCCTTTACCAACACCGGATGATATTTTTTCTTGTCTAGCAGGCAATAGAATTTTAACAGTCTTTGATCTGTCAGTTGCGTATCCTAAATTGAAAATACCAGAAGATTTTCAAAAATACCTCACAATTAATATACATATGGGGTTGTTGCGCTCATTTGAGGAGTTTAAGGGGATATTAGATGTAGCACTTGAGAGGCTAAATAAATATAATGTTAAAGTAAACTTAAATAAATGTTAATTCTTTGAAAAATCTGTGGAATATTTGGGATACAAAATTGATGGGGAAGGGATTCATCATACCCAGTAAAAAATACAGGCAATTGTGGGGGCACTAGGGCCTGAGAATGTAACACAACTACGAGCATATTTAGGACTCATGAATTTTTAGAATAAATTCCTCCCTATGCTGGCATCACAAGCCAAACCGCTATATAAATTGTTATAAAGGATGTTGATTTTAATTTTAATGAAGAATGTCGTAAGGCTTTCAAAGTGAGCAAAGACCTTTTAGTAAATAATCAGCTTTTGACACATTTCGATCCAAGTAAAACGACCGTCAGATTCGAGCTCCTATGGCGTGGGAAGTGTATTAAGCGATAGGATTAATGGCATGGGCAAACCAGTAATGTATGTATCAGCCATCTTGTCGAAAACAGAGCAAAATTACTCACAGTTAGAACGTGAAGCATTGGCTATAATCTTTGGTACAAAAAACTCCACAAGTATATTTTTGGGCGACGGTTTATCTTGGTGTCTGATCATCAACTTTGAAAACTATTTGCAATCCAAATTGAAATATTTCGGTGATGGCAGCAGCAATAATTACGTGGAATGTAATCTTGATGTTGTCCAGAATGGCTTTTTCAGATGTCAACTGAGGTAGATCCTTCAGTAAATTAATTCAGTTTGTCAGGTGACTTACCATTACCATTCAATTATTTTAAAAAAGCAACGGTAAAAGACCCGATTTTGGTGAAAGTTAAAGACATGGTGCAGCATGGGTAGGCAAATAATATAAAAATTCCAGCAATGAAACAATATTTTTAAAAAGAACTAAATTATTTGTAGAAGATGGGTGTTTGTTACTTGGCAGTAAAGTAATTATACCGGAAGCTTTATAAAGCTGGGTTTTGGACTTGATCCATAAAAATCATTTAGGTATTGTGAGCTCAAAAATGTTAGCAAGGTCCACAATTTGGTGGTCAGGTATGCAAGATTCATTGGGAATTTAGTGAATAGTTCCAGAGTGTGTCAAGAAAGTCAAAACAACTCCGAAAAACATTTGATATCGTGACCAAGACAGAAAATGTATTTCAAAGAATACATGTTGACTTCTTTTATATGAACAAAATACCATATTTGCTAATCGTAGATGGTACCTCGATGTGGGTTGACATACACACAATGAGTAAGGGGTTTCACATAACTCAAACAATTGAAGGACTAAAAATCACTTTTGCAATAATGGAACTACCCGAGGTGAGTAATAACGGATCACTTTTCAACTCGTGTGATTTTAATACGTTTTGTATATCAAATGGCATTACAGTGTTCAAGGCACCACCATATCACCCACAATCCAATGGGACAGCTGAACGCCATGTTCAGACTGTAAAAGCCGCACTAAAAAAAATTGACTCCAGAAGTTAACGTTGTCAACTGAACAGCAAATCTTAAACTTTTTATTTAGTTATAGAAACACACCAAGTACCACCACTGGTTTGAGCTACAAGGAGTTTATTTTTAAAGTAAAACCAAGAACCAAATTAGATCTATTGAAACCAAAGAAATACAAAACAGTAGTGTTCCAAAAAGCAGTAGATTATGTAAGACCCCCTTTATTTGTTGTAGACGAAAAAGTTTTTGTATGTAAAGGAAGCCCAGGTTCCAATGTAAAATGGAAAGAGGGCATAGTAGTAAGGCAAGTGAGTGGAGTGACTTATTTGGTGCAGGTGGGTAAAAAAATAATGTATAAACATATGAACAACCTTAAGAAAGTGACAGACAGAAAAGGGGTAATTGGGAAGGAGGCAGTATTAACACATGGGACTCACCAATAACATGATAATGATGACATGGCAGTGGGCAAATTAGGCCAGGTAGTGTTGTGATAGAAGCGCCCACATTACAAAATGGTGAGTCACTAGCGACAAGTCAAGAGGACAATGAGACACATATCGCAGAGGAATCGGACAATCATTCTCAACCTGAGAATATTTGCTCCAAATCTAACAATGTTCAGATGCCACCTGGTTGCGGTGCTTGCAAAGGAACTGCCAAGCTACCCTATACCACGTGGTACCAATCTTAGTTGGAGTAGTAATCAGAAACTACCAGAGCCGATGTTGAGGCGTACCACTCGTATTGCTAAACCACCTCAACGTCTGAATCTGGAAGTTCTTTCTTAAACAGAGAGATAGAGAAAAGTCATTGATTGTTGTTGTCGTTACTTGGTGAAACTGGTCCATACTACATACAGATTTGGAGACTACTTCTCTGGTTTCACTGTTGGGTTTTATTCCTGTAGGTGAAGGGCGTAGCCAACGCGTAAGCTAACTGGAGCAAGAGGCCCTTATGAAATCTAGATGTTCTCGGATGTTCTTCAACGTTGATGGTATTTCTTGACCCTTTTGCGCCAAAAAACTTATTTTTTGTCTGTAGTGTACAGTAGATTTTGTTATCCCACACATACAATTTTGGTCTTGTGCGTTTTTCTGATCGGCAGTACCACTCTTTTTTTTCTTTAAATGCCTATAACTTTTTTCTTTTAACTTAGAGATCTAAATCTTGGTATGTAGTTTATTTTTCAAAATATAAACCTGCGTGCCAAATTATGGTGCCATAGCTTTGTTATTTCCGGAGACATAAAGACAAAGGAAACTTGTCCGATTTTCCTGGCAACGAACTTATCCAAGCCACTTGCAAAATCATTACTGGAAAGGTAATTAAGATACTACCATTATAACCTTATGTGTAACTTAAATTAATTCTTGAGGATACATTTTTGTACACTTTCAATTATAATACAAAAGCTTTTCAGGCGAGTGTGTCATAGTTCAGAAGTGCGTGCACCAGCGACTTATACACAAGGATTAAATAATTTTCTGCAGCATTTATCTCAGTTCTCTGAATTTGAAAATAAACTCCTCACCTTTCCCGCCAGTTTAACGGCTTGCTCATTCCGTTTTAGGTGCTCTTCAATATATGTACCCAAATATTTGACTTTATCCGTTTTCCTTATATCAGTATCGCTATTATCGCCTATTTGTATTCTCATAAAAACATAATTTCACCCTGATCTTTTACTATACGAAAAACACTCCAAATGAGTTTTTCCATATTTTACGCTTAGACGCCTGCTACTAAAAAAGTCAAATATACGCTTAAGGTGTGTTTCCATCAGTACCTTTAAATTGGTCCATGTCTTATCCGGGTAGAAGATTGCAGTATCGTCCGCATATCCAACAACGTACTCACCATCAAATATTTCAAAAAGGTCATCTATATACACGTTGAACAGTATAGGCCCCAGTACTGATCCTTGAGGTACCTCGTATGTTACAGAACATTTTTCTCTTTGATGTCCATCTATCTGAACACTTTAACTTATACCTTTTATATAACTTTCCATTAGTTTATAAGCAACTCCTTGAAAACTAGGAATCTCCATCACAATCAACAGTTCCTTATGGCAAACACTATCAAGTGCCTTAGCTAAATCGACAAGAACACAGGAAGCTGGAACACCTTCATCCAGACACATATATTTTCCTTGTAATCTGAGCGTCGATCTTCCCCTCCTAAAACCGTATTGTCGACTAGACAGAATACCATATTTATTAATATAGCTGTTTATTCTAAGTTTAAGAAGCTTTTCGAAAAATTTCGAAGAACACGTCAGCAGGGAAATAGGTATGTAATTACTTAACTTTGTTTTATCTCCAGATTTAAAAAAGGCTTAGCGATAGCGTTTTTCAATACTTAATTTATTTAAAAGCTGTTCAAGACATATAGAAAATGCATGTACGCTACCCCTTGTACTTCTGTATATGGCAACAACTATGACCTTCGCTAATTCTAAACATATACCTGTACACTCAAAATCCAGGTCTCGAGCCATCTCCGAAACCGATTTTAACTCAGAGAAGTCGTGCCCAACGCAGACAAATATACAAGAACCCACATGATTATCCATTTGCCGCGTATAGCAGGAAGCATTGCAGAAATTTGTTATATGCACTGATTTAAATTCGTTAACTTCAAGCCAGTGTTCTGTAAACACCAGAATATCGTACTCTGAACTTGAATTGTCCAGAGTCAGTTCGATCTCGGTTGTCTTATTTTTTATGCTTTGAATGTTTTGATGAAAACTACCGAATTAATGGTCCCCACACACTAGGTCCTTTGATGAGCTTCTCTGTCCTTTTGAAAATTTTCTCTTCTGGGAAAATAAGAATCTTCTGACTGCGGCTCCATTTGGCCACATATTCGGACTATAAAATTCTTGAACATGTTCAATAGGAAACTCGACTTTAAATGAGGTCGATTTGTCATCATTTCTCAATATTTTACAATTAAATCTAATGTGAGGTGCTGTTTCCCTTAAAAACTCCTTTAGCATGTCAACTGAAGGACCTCGGTGGTTCACAGGTAAGAACGTGTGCCGTTGAACCGAAGGGTACTGGGTTCGATCCCGGCGTACTCCTTTCACTTTTTCAGTACAAACTGTAAAATTAACATCAACCGAGGTTCTGGCATTGTATTTGAGCAAGTTGAATGTCTGCACGTTCCGCCCTTCGGAGGGGGCGTAAAGCCGTCGGTCCCGTGTCCATGCGATGTTGGGCACGTTAAAGATCCCTACCCTCCTTACAGAAACACAGGGGTTCGGCAAAATTTCGAGGATAGTGAGGTGAAACTGCTCCCTGGCGTCGGTGATTGGCCATTGTCGCGGAAATAGGCCGACGTTAAAGAAACAAAACACACAGCATGTCAACTGTTGTCCCACTTTCTAACCGGCATACAGGCATGTAACCCATTTTTGTGTCGCTTTTATATTGGCCGAAGACGACTTTCCTGAACCAATAATCGGTATGGTTTTTCGTGTTTTGCGAGATTTCACAATTTTAAAATGATTGTTATCTTGAGAGTTATTATCTACGCTTTCTTTCATGTTTGATGGCATAGCTACACCCTCTGTTTGACCCGACTGTGTTTCCAACGAGTCTGAAATTTCGTTATATTCCACAACTGGACTTTTCGTTCGGTACGTACCTTTAGTTGAATCTTTTGTGGAGTTTATCTTAATAGGCAGATTTATTTTAATTTTATCTGACTTTATCAACCTTTTTTGTGTCACCATCACATCCGCTGACCCATCCAATATAATCTTTTTTCTTTATTGTTGTTTACTAATTGAATTATTTGTTCCTGATCTTTAATTCGCATTTATAAATGTTGGTTCATCTTCTTAATTAGACCGTTTTCTACACTCATGACTTTTATATCCGTCCTCTTGAAATCGATGTCAGAATCATTGGAGTTTGCTTCTGAATCAAAAAACACTTCACTTTCACCATTTCTAAACAAATTTTCGAAACATTTTGTTTAAAAGTAAAAAAAAAATGAGAACATAAGTAGAGCTCCGTTACGTTAATAAAGTTAGCTTGCGACATACTAACCAGTGTTCTAGATATGAGTATTTTAGGGTATAGGTAATTATGGTATAAATTTATTTAGGAGTGTTTCATGCTATATGGGAGCAGTTACTGCTTTTTTGTTGCTTTTTTTGCATACAATTTTAGGTAGAACACATACGGTGTTTCCAACGGCAGGAGAGGTGTCTGTTACCTTGTAAGGTTTTAGGAGCCGTATAGTGAAAGTTTAGACTTATAGATTTATATCAAGTGTTCTTTTAATATCGTAGTATTTTGTTTTAAATAGGTGACGGATACATTTAGTTGGTGGAGGGTTAGTTTAGGAGCGAAAAAAATATTAGGTATATTTTAACTTGAGAGCACAGAGTGCTCTTTTAATGTCATATTATTTTATTTTAGCTAGGCGACCGACAAATTTAGTTTTGTTCAGGAGTAGCTTAGGAGAAATATAGCATAGGACAGCAACTTGTGACTTGAGAGCATATAGTGCTTCAAATAGAGTAGAGTAATTGTTGTAGTAGATAGTTAGTCAGTGTTCGTAAAATGACATACCTTCGAGGGACATTCCAGTAGAAAGATCTTATTTTATTTGTTGGTTGCTGATTTGTATTTTTTATTTGTTTGGTAACTAATATTTTTTGGGTTGTTATAGGGTTTTCCTTTAGCAGCCCAGCAGGCCACGTGGACGCAGTTTTCTGTGTTGCATAAATGTTATTTTCTTATTTTTTTTTTTTGATATTCCGCTGTGTGATATTACACTCGGCATTTATTTTTTTATATACGTATTTCTTGCCCTTAGTGTCACAACTTGTGACTCTTGTATAAATATTTTTTGTGTGTTGGCTATAAAGTTTAAAAATATCGCTGCATTTTATATAACGAGCAATTTTTTGGGAGGCAATTACTTTTCAAGGTGTGGATAAAATAAACATATTTAATAAAAACATTAATACTTATTGCAAATAGATTAGAGAAAAAATTTGCTTAGCTAATCAGATAGTGGAGAGTGTGTTAGAAGAATTCGATGCACGAGATATTCTGGTGCGATTTAGCCTATACCAGGAGTATCTAATTAGGCGCTCTCGTAGGAAAGATTTTGTTACGGCGATTTTGTTAAAGATTTGGGTTAGCTACGACCCATGGATCAGTTGTCAGTGGTGGTCTATACGAGGGGGACTCGAACTTATAATCTCCAGTGAGACAAGTATACAAGAGTAGACCGTGTTACACATGCTGTTACAAGGTTGAACTCGGGGTTAAGGAGTCGCGGGCCAAAGGACTCCAGGGGGCAAGCTGAGGAAGTGGAAATAACAACATAAACTCCCGATGAAGCTTTCCCCAAGACCGTCATGCGCGGTAAAAATCCGCATCCTGCACGAGGTGACCCTGCTAATAACTAAACATGACGGATCTAGACAAGGAGGTCGAACTAAACTCCCCCAATCTACGGTGTCACGTGACCCGTGCCTATGGATGGATGGCACCAGGGCGATGGTGTCGTGAACGGAACCTCTGGAGTACCAGGCAACCCTCCAGAGTAACCCGCCTTGCACCACACAGGGGGTTCTGATGGTGTGGACAGTATTTCCCCCATTCTCGTGGGAACAACATGAAGATTATAAATACATATAAAACCAAAACCAATGAGGCTCGAGGAGTGGCTCCGGCTACAGACTTGAGCCTTGAGTCTATCCCGGAAACGGAGACGAGCCAGGGTGCGGCAGCGGACTCTGGAGGTCCCACGACCGGCGTAGATACGGGGGATCAGGGGGTAGCTTCGGCCAGAGACCTGTCCCCGACACCCAAGCTGGAGGCTGGGTCCCACCGGAGGGCGGCGAGCTCCGCGGACTCCGGGGGCCCCTCCACCAGTGAGGACTCTACTGTTAGAGTAGAGGGACTGCCCCGGCAGTCCAAGCGTCTTTCCGGGGCGCAAAGAAAGAAGCTCCGGAGGGCGCAAAAAATGGCGGCCGGGACCTGGACGGTCGAGAAACCTGTAAAGGCGCAAGAGGGGAGTGCGGGTCAGAAGAGGACGCGCTCGAACTCTAGCACGCCCACTACAGACAGACGTTCCAAAAGGGCCAGGGTGCCTGTAAAGGCGCAAGAGGAGAGTGCGAGTCGGAAGACGCCGCGCTCTGGCTCTAGCACGCCTACTACAGACAGACCTCCCAAAGGAACTAAGGCCGGAACACCGGCGCAGACTGGCTCTTACAGGGAGGCTGCGGAGGGCCTCGGGATGGCGGTGATTGACAGACGCCATCCTGAGGTCACGCTAGACCAGGGGAAGGCGGACCTGATCCAGGCTGCGGTGGTAGCTGCAGTGGACTCTCTTCAGGAAGGGGAGAGCCCGCCTCAGTTCCACCGGACGCGCCTGACGGGGGGCATCCTCTGGATAACCTGTGCCGGCCCGCAGTCGCGGGACTGGCTGCGGAAAACGATCGGGGGCCTCGGTCAGATTTGGGAGGGGGCGGACTTGACAGCCGTCGAGCCCAAGGAACTCCCAAAGAGACGCAAGGTCCTCGTACGGATCCCTGACACCGTCCCGCAGGAGACGGTGATCAGCAGACTTAAGATCCAGAACCCTGAACTGGGGACGCAACACTGGTCGGTTCTAAGCAGGAAGGCAGAGGAGAAAGGACAGACGCTCGCCTTCTCGATCGACCCGACATCTTACAGAGCCCTTGAAGGAACCTCCTTCAAGGCATTCTGGGGCATGGGAAGGGTTAGCTTCCGCCCACTGGGGAAGCAATTAAGGGTTAATGGGACTTAGGTTCCTTCAGGTCAACCTCCAACACAGTAGGGCAGCCACGGCCGGACTACTAATGGCTCTGAGGAACACGGATGTGGCCCTCATCCAGGAACCGTACTCCTACAAAGGAGAGATCAAGGGACTCGGCGGAGCTAATGGAAAGCTCATCTACAGCAGGTCCAGCGAGAATCCGAGGGCCTGCATTTTTGTCAGGGAAGGGATAGAGTTTCTCCCTCTAATGAATTTCTGTTCCAGGGACCTGGCAACGATCAAAATCCGATGTGGAGGAGCGGATGGGCTGAGGGACATTACTGTCGCGTCAGCCTATCTGCCAGGGGACAGCACGGACCCTCCTCCACCCAACGAATTGGAGCAGCTGATGGTGGGTAGCAGAGCAGGTGGATGGCAGACCATCATCGGCATGGATGCGAATGCGCACCATGAGTTGTGGGGTAGCTCGGACACAAACTCTAGGGGTGAGGCACTTTTACAATTCTTTATGAAATTTAATTTAGACATATTGAATAGAGGTAATAAACCGACATTCGTCACAACACGGCGTGAGGAAGTTTTAGACCTAACAGTTTCCACCCAGTTTCTGGGTGACTTTGTTAAAAGCTGGGCTGTGTCTGGGGAAGTGAGTAGCTCAGACCACAGATACATCCGGTTTGAAATCGCCAAAGTCGAAAGAGAAACGGTATGGTACCGGGACCCCCGCAAGGCGGACTGGGAAGCCTACAGGGCAGACCTAGCTGTGGAACTGCGGGGGGTTGAGAGGGCCATAAGGGATTCAATAGACCTCGAGATTGCAGCAGTCCAATTGCGAGACGCAATTACCTCGGCCTATAACGCCAACTGCCCCCTGAAAATGAGGGTGTCCACCAGCAACGTCCCATGGTGGAACGAGGACCTCAGGCAAAGGAGGACGCAGGTTCGTAAGCTGTTTAACGCGGCCAAAAGGTCGGGAGCATGGGATGAATATAGACAGGCCCTATCGACCTATAACAAAAGACTGAGGGACGCCAAGAAGGAGTCGTGGAGGAGGCACTGCGAAGAAGTGGAAAACACGTCCGAGAGTGCTCGACTACACAAGATCCTGTCTAAGGGCCCTCAGACTAACATAGGCTCCCTTAGAACACCCACGGGAGGCTTTACAAGCTCGGGGGAGGAAACTATGGAAATTTTACTCCAGACGCACTTCCCCGGCTGTAACATAATAAACCAATCACCTCCGGACTGGGAACACTCAGAAATAGAGGCGCCTTATAGGCGGGCATCTAGAGTAGACTGGACAGTCGCTAAAGAGGTGGTTACCTGGAGCAAAATCAGATGGGCCATTAACAGCTTTAAGCCATACAAATCGCCGGGATTTGATGGAATAATGCCCATCATGCTCCAACAGGGGATAGATATAGTGGCGCCGGTGCTTACCCTCATTATGAGGGCCAGCCTGGCTCTGGGGTACATTCCGAGGGCATGGAGACTGGCCAGGGTTGTATTTATTCCTAAACCTGGGCGTCCAACAGACCAGGCAAAGTCCCTGAGGCCAATAAGTCTCATGTCCTTCTTGCTGAAAACAGTGGAAAAACTGCTCGACCGGCACATTAGGGGCGGTGTACTGGAAGCATATCCTCTACACTGCGGACAATATGCATACAGAGCAGGATTCTCAACAGAAACAGCACTGCACCAACTGGTGCTGAAACTGGAGAATACGCTGGAGAACAAGGAGGTGGCGCTGGGGGCCTTCCTAGACATAGAGGGGGCCTTTAGCAACACCTCGTTCGGATCGGTTCTGGCAGCTGCCCGGGAGCGTGGAATAGAGGAGACCTGCTGCAGGTGGATCGGTTCCATGCTCAGGGACAGGGCGGTGTTCACCTCACTCGCGGGAGGGACTCTGCTGGCGGGGGTCGCGGCGGGGTGTCCGCAGGGGAGCGTTCTGTCTCCCTTGCTCTGGTGTCTAGTCGTGGACGGCCTGCTGGGGAGGCTCTCGGGAGGGGGGTATGAGGTACAGGGCTATGCGGACGACATTGTCATCATAGTCCGAGGAAAGGTCACACAGGCAGTGTGGGAGCGTATGCAGACTGCACTGAAAGTGGTGGAAGGGTGGACGGTTGATCAAGGGCTCGGGGTGAGCCCCGAGAAAGCAACCGTCGTGCCGTTTACGAGGAGGAGGAAGTGTGAAAGCCACAGAACTCTCACTCTATACGGTAGGAGCGTTCCAATGGCCAGGGAGGTAAAATATCTTGGGGTCGTATTGGACTCTAAGCTAACCTGGAATGGTCACATTGGAAAAATACTGCGTAAGGCAGTCATGACCTTAGCCGTCACTAGGCGGCTATATGGAAAAACGTGGGGACTAAGACCTAGTATGGCCCACTGGCTGTACACAAGGGTGGTCAGACCATCGTTAACATATGCGGCACTGGTCTGGTGGCCTAAGGTGACACAATCCAGTGCCAAACAAAAACTAGGCAAGATCCAAAGGATGGCTTGCCTAGGCATCACAGGGGCCATGTCTTCAACCCCAACAGCCGCCATGGAGGTGTTGCTGGATCTACCCCCCCTACACTTCGTTATTATGGGAGAGGCCAGGCTAGGACTATACAGACTAGCCTGCAATGGTAGACTGAAGATCAACCCAGGCTTCAGGGGCCACTGCAAAATTCAGGAGATCGTGAAGGAACCCATGCTTGAAATGAGGTCAGACTTCGCGAGCCCGCGAATGTGCAGGGAAAACAACTTCACAGTGGAAATCCCTGATCGCGGGGCATGGCGGGAGGAGACACCGGGCATACCACGGGACGCGCTCGTCTGGTTCACGGACGGATCTGGCGGGGAGCGTGGGACGGGGGCAGGTGTTTACTCGGAAGGACCGAGGGTAAGTCACAGTATTTCCCTCGGAGCCCATGCAACGGTGTTTCAGGCCGAGATGTACGCCATCCTGCACTGTGTGCGGGAGAACAAGAGGAGGGGCTACACCAACAAGCGGATCCTCATAGCCACAGACAGCCAGGCAGCCCTTAAGGCACTAAGTAGCCCACGGGTAAATTCCTGGCTGGTGAGTGAGTGCCGAGACGAGACGAGCGACCTGGCTGGGCAGAATGAGGTGACCCTCATCTGGGTGCCGGGTCACTCGGGGGTCAAAGGCAATGAAGAAGCTGACAGTCTCGCAAAGAGGGGGTCAGCAGAACCATTTATGGGACCAGAACCGGCTCTGGGCGTGTCAAAGAGCACTGCCAGGGGAGCCATTAAGTCCTGGGTCAGAAACCAACACAAGGTGTACTGGGCGGACTGTCCAGGGCTCAGACATGGGAAGTCAATAATTGACGGACCCAGTTCAAAGAGAGCTGTGGAGCTGCTAAACCTTAGCAGAGGACAGCTCAGAAACACAACAGGTCTCTTGACGGGACACATGGCCGTCAAGAAACACCTACATAAAATGGGGCGGTTCGAAGGGGACCTCGCATGCAGACTCTGCGGCGAGGGGGAGGAATCAGCCCAGCACATCTTGTGCGAGTGTATAGCTCTGGACCGGAAAAGACAACTGATCTACGGTCACTCTAGACCGGAGACAGAGCAATATAAGACTTCACCCTACCAATCGCTGTGCAGACTAGTTCAAGGCACAGTGATTTTGGAATGGGTGGAGTAAGACTAGGGGTATGCACAATCAACCAAGGGTTGCGGTGCTATCGGGGCGGCAAGGCCGCGGACGAGCCCTGAGGGAACAAAAAAAAAAAAAAAGGTTGAACTCCTCAATAAAACTTCAGGTCCTATTTCCCACTTTGAAGGCATGATGGTCTCTAATATTGATATAAAAAATTAAAAGCCAATGTGGCACATCAATGGACACTTTTGTTTCTTTGTCTCAGTCATCCATACGGAATAATTCTTGCTTTACATGTTAATTTAGATGGAATAACGAGTCTCGTTAGTCCGAAAATAAATGGGTTGATTGTAGGACCGATGATTCTAAGCGAATCCCTTGTCGATCGCGGACCCCCTTTTACAGTACCATCATATTCCAGCCTTCAAGATACCCTTCGAACTAGTCTGGAGCTTATTAGGTTTCAATACCAGACAAACTCTTTTGTCTTCCTTTTTTTCAGATTAAATGATGGCATTTTGAGGATGAAGGAAGGAAAACCTTCCTCACGCATTCCGTACTCATGTGAAACTCACAAAACTCACACATTAGTTGATATAAATAATCTGAAAGGCGTCAGGAGGTTGCGTACTTTGAATTACAGCGAGCCTTACTTTGTTCTTCCACTATGTAATGGTATATGTTTAGCTTGTTTTGTTACTGATGATAATGTTTGACATAAAATATAAGCGTTACCTCGGACTCATTTGAAAATTGGTATAGTTTCTTGCATAGAAGGAACACCGTCGCGAGTGTCTAAAAACCAAAACTAAACAAAGAAAATGTGTTTAAAACTAAGTGAGCCTCAAGAAAGAAACCACCCTACTCATCGATCTCTGACAGTTCCGACCCCGAATAGCCATAGATTAGTGGTTAAAGGAGATATGGTACGGAAACAAAAAGAATGTTAGAATCCTTGGCTTCCAGGACAATTTCCAAAAGGGCTGATGTTAAAGGCATCCAAAGAAGAGACTGAGAGACAAGAGCTATATACGTGTCTAGTCAAAGTGATGGTTATTTATCTCGTACGGCGAAATGTCAATAGTAAATTGTTCTATGGGGGCATTCTAACGGAAGTAGTAAAATTGGGCAGCCAGATGTGCCAAGCTAATCGCAGATTTGATACAGTAAAACTGTATGATCAAGTGATTGATGCCTTAGTCAAAAATGACACGTACCCTTGACCCCCGTAACAATAGATGGTAACCGTACCTGGGAAAAACATTTGTAGATAATTGTAAATCATAGCATGGTGACTTGCCTATACTGCCTATGCTGTCTTGCTGTTTGGTAGGTGAAGCAGTATGGCACCTACGGGTCGTCACTCAAGGTGAGGGAGGGCTGAGCCTGTGGCATGGGGGTTGAAGTACAAGAGTACATGGTGATGGAAAGTCAATGTAATGAATTTGGTGGAGCAGAACGCTGACTTCTTTTGGATGGTCAGTTAGGAAATTATTTAAAGGGAAAGGTTGACCAGTTAAATGTACCACGAGAAAATAAATATTAAGAAACAGGTAGCAGTTAGCACGTGTCACACCAGATGCAATTTCTCACACAATTCAGTCAAGTTATGCCAGATACACCTTGTCCAGTTGAACTGTTAGAGATGCCTCAGGTAAAAAAGCTGTCTGAGACGTCGGCCAGCCAGCAGTCAGGAGCTTAAGTGCCAGAGCGAAGATCTCACTCTGAAGATATCAGCAAGACTAACATTAAACAATTGCTTCTAAATCAGAGTGTAGTTACGTAGAATATAAAGAGCCTCGGTTCAGGGGCAAGAACGTGTGCCTCTGAACCGAAGGGTACTGGGTTCGATCCCAGGGTTCTCCTTAAACTTTTTCAGCACAAACTGTAACATTAACATCAACCGAGGTTTTGGTATTGTATTTGAGTAAGTTGAATGTCTGCACGTTCCGCCCTTGGAGGGGCGTAAATCCGTCTGTCCCGTGTTCACGCGATGTTGAGCCCGTTAAAGAGCCCCACCCTCCTTACAGAAAGGCAGTGGTTAGGCAAAAATTTCCAGGATATTGAGCTGAAACTGCTTCCTGGCGTCGGTGATTGGCCATAGTTGCGGAAATAGGCCGACGTTAAAGAAAAAAATTTAGAATATAGGTACACTAAGTGGTGAGTTAAAGGTAACTCAGTGCCTTGGTTTGAAGTTAAGCGTGTGTCGATATAGAGTAGGGGATGTGTTGTCATTCCTTTGACCTTGTCTGAAATTTTTTCCTTCGAATAAAAAGTTTTTTGGCCAGTGGCAGATGTAAATAGGCATCATTTACGCAAATAAATGATATCAATATGGATAACGAATTTCTTTCTTTACGAAAATGCTCTAATAAACTTGAACAAAATATTTGCACACTTCAATTCAATTGCATAAATTTACCGTATTTATTTTGCAATACAACAGGAAAATCGGAGCATAAGGACTTTTCGGTTCAACAAATAAAACGAAGGAAATCGCTGCACATGGAAAATGTTTCGATGGTTAAGAAATGAAACACAAAATAATGCCGAGTACGTAAAAATAATCTAGGTTCGAAAATTCATGAACTATGGGGATAGAGGCAATCGGTCGGTACCTGCGACACAGTAACGTCGTGGGGAATGTAACAGATTTTTCTTAAAGGCTAGGTTTCAGGAACAGGGTTCACGAGTGAGTGAAAATTTGTGTGAGAAATTAGAGCGACACATAGTAAACTGAAACAGAGGGTGAGAAACAGATTTTAAAAAAAACTTCTTGGATTTTCTGAACGTAATGAGAACTCGATTTTTATTGTAGTAGTCAAGTTTTATTCTAAATATTCAGAGGATTTATGGACACGCTGCTTACCCATAATTTTATCAGTGGTTAATATCATAATCATAGTTATCTGCCGGAAACCCTAGACCCAATTAAGGGAAAGTAGATTGGGAATTTATCTTGTTTGTCAACTACAAAATTACTGCTGTTTATTTGTTTTGGTACCCAGTAAATTTTATTAGCATTTAGAGAGTGTTTTTCATTCCCATTGAGGGTATTAAATATGGGCGCTTTTGGGTGGAAAAGTGTTCAGCGTAAAAACCCCAATAAAAAGGCACACCGTTACTTTTGATTTACAGAAACGAGAATACAACTAAATTAGGTGTTTTGGTGATAGATGGTGGAGTTAAATTATAACGTGCATTTCGTAGGGTTTTGGCCCTTACTTAACGTATAAGTAACTGGCGCTGGTTATTTCACTTTAATTATATACCAGGCGGCTTGTTACAATACAAAATTAATCTGAAATCAATAGCAAAGCGACAAATTCAATAACATATGGGGTGCCTCATTGAAAATTTCAAAGGTGTTGCTACTTCTCAATATGAACGGCAACGCCGCAGCGCTGAAAATATTTTATATCGATAGAGCAAAACTAATTACCCAAGAAACGAAATTTTAAAAATAATCCAATGTCCCGTCCCGTTCTCTGTAAACGTCTAACCTACCATCGACCGTGAGTCAGCTGTTTGCACACACACACACACAAATATATATATATATATATATATATATATATATATATATATATATATATATATATATATATATATATATATATATATATATATATATAAATTGTATAAATTTAATCAATAGAGTATGATATTTAAAGATAATCACAATAATGTTTTTTTAAAGAATCGTCGAATTATCATTCTAAATTGTTACCATAAGCCATTTGCTACGTTAATGCATTTGAATTAGTAAGCTCTCTGAACTTAATAAGTTTCTGTTATAGCGTCGATTTAAGTTTTTACTGTACTCGTATTTTATTTAATAGGACTATTGGCAAATGTTCTTTTAGTAACAAAAACTATATTTTTCTTCAATGCTATCTCTCTTGTTGATTGAAAGACACATAGATTAAAACAAATATAAAAAGTTTGAAAGCATTTTAGTATTTAATCAACATAAACAAAATTCTGAACGTTGATCTCTAGTTATTTTATACGATAAAATTTACATGTGTATTTCGAAGACCTTGTAATTTACATGTTTCTGGCATCTACCTTTAGCTTCATACAAAGTTTTGCCTTACTTTAAGAATTTAGGTGGTTTGTTTAAGTGTTGCGTACACTATGAGTTACACTTATATTAAAAATAGGACAGCTACAAAACGTGGTAAAATAAATCTATATAACAAACATGTATCTACAGTATCTCTTAAAGAAGGTGAGTGCCTTGAAACTTAAACAAATAATTACTCTCTGTTATCGTGATTTGTTAATTTTTAATAGTTTCCACATTTTAGCCCACTTTGTTGCATTAATATATCATAGTGTTAATTACATTAATGTAACTCACAACCTTCTCAAAAATATATAATATTATGGGCGTATTTTAATAAACAACGAGAAAAATGCTCATTTTCATAATTCGCATTTAAAATTTTGCAGTTCTGAGCTATGCAAAAAATGCTGCTGTTTATTTATTTCTACATGCTGACCATAAATCGAGAAAATTATTTAATAACAACTATGTACATATCTCTTCCTAATTTTCCAGAAAACAGTGCTACCTAATAAATTATTATTATCCAATAAGCCCATCAGCAAAAAGCAACTGTGAAAATCGTAACATAAGCACTAAAGTAATCTAGTAAATCAAAAGAACTGTTCAAAATGATTACCATTTTGTTGTATGCACGCGTTGCATACTTTTTCTACTCGTTTTAAGGAATTGAGCAAAACAACGGAATGATTTTGTAAGTAGCAAAATTTATCTCATTATATTTCTGAAATCTTGAATATTATCATAATGAACTTTGTAAATTTGAGTATCCAGATATCCCTATAGAAAAAATCCAATATAGCAAGTCTGGGGACCTCGGGGAGCATCTTATAGGCCCATTGCTTCCCACCCATTGATTTGGAAAATTATTCTCTAGAAAACCTTACCATTTAAAAATCATGTGCAGGAGCCCCGTCTTGTTAAAAATGTATTTCGTTTACATGTGCTAAAGGAACATCATCGAGCAATTCAGTATAGCTGTCTCTAAAATTTCAACGTAGCGACTGGCTGTTAGGTTTCCCTCAAACATATAAAATTTTATCTGAGTTCATAATGTGAAGCAAGACACATTTAGACCAAACCTGCCCTGCTGTCTTCTGCGTTGGCTTTCCTGGGACCAGAAGCTGCTATTGTGCCTATAAAGTATACCAGAATTAAGATGAGCTTCATCTTACCATATAACCTTCGTTGCAAAACCTCTAACCATATCACATCTTTCCTGATACCAATTGCAGAAGACTACACGAAGTTAAGTATCCTCAGGGTGTAGGTGCTGGACAAGCCTAAATTTGTATGGGTGATATTTGTGTTTTCTTAGAATTTTTTTAACAGGAGTTTGTAGGGTAAGCTTTTACATTAGCCAAAACTGTGACTTCCTCAGCCTCTGAATTTTCTTCATTATATGTTTTTAAACGAGGTTTGTTAAATGATCCGTGACCAAGCAAATGCTTTTTTATTCGGTAAAAAGTGAACGTATTGGTTTGCCCCCTTTCTGGATATCTAAATAAAAATGAAGCAATAGTATTTAAACGTAACTGACAACCGACTATTTACCTGTTAAAATACATCCCAGATGTGGCTTCAACAATTTCATTACTTAATCTAAAATAATCTCACATATCTGCAGGTTGGACTGCGAGTTAGTTCTTATTAGATTAAATGGGAATTGGCGTTGTCTATAGACCCCCACAACTTGTATGTGAAAAATTTTGTGAATAAATCGCGGATATTTTAATTGCCCTGTTGCAAAATGTTAACAGTGTTGTATGCCTCCGTGATTTTAATATTGACTTTGATAATGTGGAGGGGAGTAATACTGGACTGTTCATGGATATCTTAGATGCGTATGATTTGACCCAAGTTGTAACCGAGCCAACTCGTGGTAGTAACTTCATTGATTTTATTGTTTTAACAATTACACTGGTTTATGATAACAATAGAGTGATTGATGCTCCTGAAATAGCTGACCATCGTATTACAGCGCGTGATTTATTGATGAATACTAATAAAAGAACCCCAATACTTCGAAGCTATCACTATAACGGTATAGATATGATACATTTTAATGGTCAGGTCGAACCATTACATTACCTAGACGAAAAAGCTACTGTTTTAATGAGTTTATGGTTATCTTGTTATATAAACATGCACCTCTAAACACCAGACGTTTTACGAGAAAAAAACCACCTTGGTTGACAGATAATATAAAACATATGATGTCATTGCGAAACAAGGCTTACGAAAGATACAGGCGGTCAAAAGATTAATCTCGTTTGGAATATTACAAGGAGCTTAAAAATGAAACTAACTCAGCAATTGAAAATGAAAAAAAGGCATATCTTAATCATACTGTGTCTTAGGGGTGAATCAACCGTCTGGAAGTCTCTTAAGGAAATGAACCTATGTGATAATGATAACCTCACCTCACGTTTGTAAAAATGTTAGTGATCTAAATGATTATTTTGTGGGTACACGGAATTATGTTGGGACTTATGATGATATCTTAAACTTTGATGAGGGAAATGTTGGACCACAAATCGACTCTTTTAATTTTAAGTACACTGATGAAAATGAGGTTATGAACAGGTTATATCTATTAAATCTGGCACTGTGTGTGCAGATGAGATAAGCATTCGACTACCTCTCCTTTGCTGTCCTTATATTTTGCCTTATATAATCTAGTTGTTTAATTTCTACATGGAAAACTGAGTTCATCCAGCAATTTTAAAATACGCTGATGTAATACCGATACCAAAGAGGGTTTCTATAGCTGGATTCAGTGTCTTGCGACCGATAGGTTCACTGTGTCTTATAGCAAAGGTTTTGGAAAGGATACTTCATAAACAACTAAAAGCTTTTGTTTTTGACAATAACGTTGTGTCGGGGCATCAGTTTGATTTCAGAGTAAATCACAGTTGCGCAACAGATTTGTTGACAATTATTGATGTCATAGTGACCGGACTCTATGGAGGCAAGCTGCCTCTGCTTGCACTGTTGGAATGCTCTAGGGAATTTGACAGAGTCAACCATGAGCTACTGCTGTGTATTTTACAATGTTATTGTCTGGCTGATAGGGCTTTATCACTTCTGCGCAATTATCTGACACGTAGGTTTGAAAGGGTGGTCATAAAAATGTATGTCTGATTTTTTACCAGTAGTGGCAGGGGTTCCACAGTGGTCGGTTTTGTCACCAGTTTTTGAAGCTTACACCTTATTATTTGCTGATTATGTAACTAAATGTAGGGTTCACCGTTTCGCTGACAACACGCAAATCAACACTCGTTTGATCCTTTGGATGCTGTTAACACTTATCAAACTATAAATTTCGGTCTCGAAAGGTTAATTCGAATTTCCGAAAATTTTTGTCTTGATATCAATCAAGGAAAGTCAAAGGTTATGCTGTTTGGTCCAAGACATGTAAAAGAACGATGGAAGAATCGAGTATGTATAGAAATTAGGGGTCGGCAACTTGAAATGATAAAAGTGTGCCGAAATTTAACTTGAAATTGGATAATGACCTGGCATTTACTTTTCACATCAATAAAATCATTAGACGAATGTTTAGCAGTTTGAAAATCATTCATCCTAACATGGGCTACTTGGGTTGTGAAAACAAAATTGGTTTGTGTCAGTCGCTAGTCCTTAGTCAATTTAACTTTGCAGACGCTGTATATGGCCGTATTTAACCAATTAGAAAGCTGCGTCTGCAACGTGTTCAAACTTCTTGCATAAGACTTATATGTGAATTACGAAAATATGATCATTAATCATTCCCGTTTAAGGAAATAAACTGACAGAAAATTGAAGTCCGTTTTAAGTTCATAGTTCTAGTTTATTTCACAGCATTTTCACTAATAAGGCTCCTCAGTTTTTGTACAACAAGCTTACGTATCGCACAAATGTCCACAACATAAATGTCAAATATAAGCACTGCATAGCTCCTCCTAGATATCGTACAGTGTTGAAAATTGTGTAGAAGAGTAGTTAGGTTTAGTAGATGGCAATATTGTGTGACCATATGTAAAAAGTGACACACATGAAGAAAACATCCGTAGTGTAGGGCGGATAAGTTTTACTTTTAAAGAAAGACAGAAGCTAGGTGTGAACGAGATTTTAACGCGTAAAGACACAGATCGAACGAACGTTTAGCGACAGTAATTAGCGTTAATAACGTAAATACGATATAGGTGGTAGTTATTATGCAAATGTACATGAATAGGCTTTTAAGTAGTTTTGTGTAAATATTCATTGTTTTCTCGCATCGTCTTATTGTTATATTTGTTCCTTTTGTTTATTATAGCTGAACCAGCAATATGAGTGTATTTTTGCAACGAATGCTAGCATATTTTACATGTTTTGGTGCCAAAAGGACGGGAAACGCGCGGATAAACGTTAACGGCAAAACAAGGGAACTTGACATTTTAAGTGTAATAGTGAACGATCAAAGTGAAAACAATGAAGCCAGTTTTTCTTAAAAGAAAAATCGTACGCACTCAGCTTACTAACCTCATTGCTTATGCCAACGAAAAAGTATCAAGATCTGATTCTTCAATCAACGAATTGTCCATCATTGGATCAAGAGTGAAAGGAAGAGTTGAGAGTAGTCAGCGAAAGTGCCCTTAACAAGACGCCAGATGATAAATTAGAAGAGGAGCTGAATAAAGAAATCGAATATCACGAATCTTGAATTACGTCTTAAAGACTTCCAGATGACAACCCCACCGACAGCTATTTGTCATTCAACTCCCCAAACGAATAACTGTAGTCGTACAGTGGTGCCAGAGTACAAGTCAGCGGTGCGCTTGCCAAAGCTGGAGCTAAAACAGTTAAACGGAGATCTGACAGCATGTGTGCCATTTTGGGAGCAATGTAAAACAGCGGTACATGAGAATACCGAAGTAGACCCAGCCTCTAAGTGCAATTACCTGCAAACTGTCTTAACAGGAAAGGCAGCAGAGACAATAACTGACTTGACACCAACCGCCTCTTGTTATTCTGAAGGCAATATAGATGCTACGGAATGAATTTGGCAACACCGAGCGCATCAGAGACAACTGTTTTGGTCAACTTTTATCATTGGCGCCGACAGGCAGAGGAGACAGAGACGCTTTAAGGAAGCTCTTCCACATGGCTTCATTCATAATGAGGACACTGACGTCACTGAGTCTTCTAGTTGTACAATATGGGATCACAATGAAGTCGGTGCTTGTCAAAACCATCCCACATAGCTTACGGGTGGCATTTCATAGACAGGAAAGCAAAGATAGATACAATGGGGCATCTCGAAGTCATGAATCTACCGAAGCAAGTAACGACAAACAATGTTAGCGGACAACCGCCTACTTATGTTTCTAAAACGCCACGTCGAGTCATTTGAGCTATGACAACAAACATTTAGTGACCTCAGAAACGAAAAAACACGACCGAAGAGGGAAACGGGACGAGTATGCACTGCCGCCGAGTTAGTCACACGAATACTAGACTCATGTTTATTTTGTAGTTCAAAGTATCACAATATAAATAATGTAATTGCCGGCTGACAATCGAGCAGGGAAAAGACATCTTGAGAAAGAATTCAAGATGTTTTAGATGCACGAAACCAAACCATACATCTAAATTTTGTAAAAACTCGAATACTGGATGCGAAAAATGCCAGGGGAAATACGTATCAATTAACTGCAATTCAACGTTTAATAAGATTCAGAATGAAGCGGCTACTGTACAGACAACTAATTTGGCAAATATTAACTAAATAAATAATGTGCTGCTGCAAACTGCCTGCGTCTATATTAGCGATGAAACGGTTTAAAAAAGCCTCTTTGTGCGAATGGTTTTATATGGCGGCAGTCAATGAACATTTATCAGAGAATGTGTTGCGAGAAGGTTATGGCTACCGGTACCTGGGCAAGACAAAGTTTCCGTTATTTCATTTGGCAACAAGGATAAGTCACTAGATCGTCTTTGTAACAGAGTAAAGGTCACATTAAAAAGCCAACATGAAAATGGAAACTTTATGATGATCACAGCCGTGGAAATACCGGAAATTTGTTTTGATGGGTTAAATGTGCCAAAGGGGAATAATCCTCCCTTATCTCAATTCAAACTGGCAGATACTCCAGGCCAAAATAGTTCCCAATTAGTGGAAGTGGTAAATTGTTACTGGAGAGAACATACGTTTGTCAGAAACACTAACGGCGGCTAATACGAAGTTGGGATGGACTTTGCATGCCAGAAATTGTAGACGCAACTTTACTTCACAACGGTGCTGTTTACTAACGCGTTTAAAGAGGACAATGTCCTAGTGAGCCAGTTGTAGAATTTATAGACAATTGGTATTAAATCTAACGAGGACTGCAGTAATAGTGAAATTAAACGGTTTTGTAAAGATAATGTTATGTACAAAGACACTTTTTAGGAAGTAGCTCTCCCTTGGAAAAACGGTATCCGTAAAATAAATATAGACTCTAATTACGGTATACTGGATAAAGGGCAAATTAGAAAAATGGAAACCTTATGTGAAAAACATAGTTTTCGAAATTAAAGGGTTAACAAAAAGTAATAATATCGTATGGAAATATTGTCCCCGATCAGAAAATCCGGCTGATCTGTTAACGAGGGGCGAAAAATCAGCAGACTTAGTAAAGTCTGATTCGTGAAAGTGCGGCCCTGTCTGGTTAAGAAAAGATTCAGGTCAATGGCCTGAAGATAACGGGGTGTTCTGACACCTAGTTATGGTCATTTTAAATGTTTGCATAGATATCAGCATAGGACAAGGTAAAAACGAGATGTCTGACTTGGGATTACTTAATAAAATATCTAATTTTTCAAGGTTGTTGGGTGTAATGGGATATATACAACGATTTTTTAAAATCATAGTAATAAACGACAGGGTCCGCTGAAAGCTGATGAAATATGTAACGCGGAGAACTATTTAATAATAGTTGTTCAGTTTGATCACTTCAAGTGTTATGATTATTCTTAATGTACGATCGAATGGCAACAGTTATTGTGCGATTCAGCCTTTCACTAAAATTAGTTCTGGGGTGTTATCTAGCGTTACACAGCATTATTTTGTACCTTAAAATGTACTCATGAGGGCTTTGAACTCTCGGCTTAGGAATTGCGTACCGTTATCTATGACACAAATCTGTGGTACTCCAAATATTAGAAAAACATTATTTTCAAGAAATTTAACGATAGAGGCGGTAGTGGCTTTAGGCATAGGGTGACCCAAAACAAATTTGGTGAACCAGTCATAAACTACCAACAAGAAAAGATTACTCTACTTAGAACGCGGACATGGACCTATATAATTTGGAATGGCAAATCTCCGTTTCGGAATTTGCCCATCAAACCAGCTTCAGGCAAATAATCAGGTTGCACTGCAAACAGATCTTGTAGGCCTGAACATAAAGTTGGACAGATTGTCTAATTCTAGGCTAAAAATTAGAGGTGCGAAATCCTAGAAAGGGTTTTGAAAACACCAAAATGTCCAGCCGTAGGATCATCATGGTACATTCGCGAGGTAGCTGCCCTAGTAGGTGTCGATACGACAATTTTCCAAGCAGGGGATAAATCAATATTTGAGTTTCTTGGTAGGATATGTTTTTAGAGAATGTTATTCTCTACCTTAAAGGATTGACTTGATGTAACATTGAGTTGTGTCATTTATCTGTGTTCAATTTCGAAAGGCCAAGAACTGTAGCCTGAGAACTATAAATATCTGATCTTGAAAGAGCATCAACGTTAGGAATTTTCTTGTCCTTCCTATCCATAATGGTAAATTTGAACTGGTTCAGCCTAAGCAGCCATTTAGCCAAACGAGGAGAAGGGCTTTTCATGTTTTGAAGTCATTGGAGGGAACAACGATCAGAAATGACTATAAAATGCGTATTTTTGAGGTAACACCTGAACTTTTCTATTGAGGGAATTACAGCCAATAACTCGTTGGGATTAATGTAATGTTTTGCTGGAGAAAGCAATAGGATGCTCCGGGCCATCTGTGTCCTGGAAAAGTATTCTCGCCCCTCCAGAATCAGATGCGTCACACATAATTGAAAAAGGCTTAGAAAAGTCTGGACTAGCCAGAACTGGGACAGTGGTCAGCAGGTGTTTAATTTGCTGGAAGGCCTAATCAGCGTCGGGGTCTGGGGGTAATTGGCTGTCCCTTAGCTTTACCCTTAAGAAGGTCATTAATCGGGAAAGAGACAGAGGAAAAATCTTCAAGAAAGCGCCTGTAGTAACTAATAAGTCATATCAGTCGACGCATTTGTGTGGTATTAGTAGGAGTAGGATAGTTAAGAATGGCAGAAATATTTTCAGTTTCTTTCCTGAGACCATGGTCATCGACAACAAACCTCAGAAATTTTAGGTACGGAAGAGAGAAATACATTTGCTAAAGTTGATAGTAAGATTAGCATTTTTCAACCTCAAGTAAACCTCTCGAACAATCTTAAGATGAGTTTCAAAGTCAGGTGTTGTAACAATATTGTCATCTAAATAGCAAAAGACATAGGGTTCCAATGCTGGACCGATGGCAGAATCCAATAGTCTACACATGGCACTACCACTATTACATAATCCGAAAGGGGGGCGTTTCAAACAGAAGAGACCCCTGCCACGTATAGCGAAAGCCGTCTTTAACCCGGATTCCTGGTCCAAAGGTATTTGAAAGAAGGTGGACTCTAGATCTATGGAAGAAAGAAATTTAGAGTCACGCACCTTTATAATAATCGAGTCAATTAAATGAGGTGGGTATGAATCTGGTACAGTAATAGGTTCAGTTTTCTCCCATCGAAACAGACTCGAAAAGAGTTATCCTTCTTTTTGACCAACCATAAAGGGGAACACCATGGAGGATTACATGCTTCGATAATATCAAGTTTAAGCATTTTATTAATCTGTTGTTTGAGGGAGTCAAGCATAGCAGGAGATAAAGTATACTGTCTTTGTCTTATTGGCTTTGCATCGCCAGTGTCAATATGGTGAGTATACAATTGAGTACACCCTAACCTGTCTTCAGGACCTATGACTTTAAATAAATTAATGACCACTCAATTTATGTTTTTCTGAAACAGGCAGAGTCTCCTGACCTTGAATGGAATTTATAACGCAGGAAGACACCGTCTACAACTTAGTAAAATCAATCTTTAAGCGAAATTTTTAAATAAAGTCCATTCTCAGCACGAGTTCTTGAGTGATGGTAGGTACTATGAAAATTTTGATTTCATATGTCATGCCATCAAAACCAAAACGGAGCATAACATAACCCATGGTGTTCTGCACTTGCCCATCTGCAGTTGTTTACATTAATGAAATGTCATACTTATTATTTATATTAAGTTTCTTTAAAATATACAACCTGATGAGCCAAGAATACTAATGTTATTGCCACTATCCAATAGGGCAGAGATTTGTTTACCCGCAACTGTGACAGGTAGGTAAGGACGGTTATCATTAGGCAAATGTATTAAGAGAAGTTTTGCGGATACCGTAGGCATGTCAGCCCGTAACGAAGCTTTAGAACGAGATGAGCAGGTTAGCATGAGTGTATTTAGCCGGTCAAGCCACTTAAGCCACTCAGATGACGTTCTGGAGAAACTTACTTTTTGCCATTTACAGGAATTCCTGGAGTTTTCTTTTCTTTTCCATTGCCAACTTGACTTTGTCCTTGTGAAGCTCTTGGGGTTGATACAGGAGACTCTGACCGGACGAAGTTTATTTGAACATAGAACACATTTACGACTCGTAGTGTTTTTCCTGCCACAGGAATAACAGAACGACAAGCTGTATATACATGCCCACTATGATCACACTTCCAACAGGTTGGCAAACGTGATCGGGATTCCTGTTCACATAAGAGAAAAGAGTCCTCCAAACGACGAGAAAGAGACATAAGTTGTGCGAAGATATCTATCTGATGAAGGGCTAGAGACAACGTAATCTGCAAGTAAATTTGGGGAACGATATCAACCATTTCGGTTTCTAAAAGGCGACAATTAGTAAGTCTATTAAACTGAGGCTCCATGAAGCAGATTAAAGTTGTTACCTGCTCATGGGGCCCCTGTTTACGTTTACAGATATCTTCCATTAGATTACGGTCATAATTTTCCCTGAAGAATGTTTGTTTGAGTTTTACTACCAAATCATCGCAGCCATCAAACAGACCTTTCACGTGGCCGTTGTGCCACCATCTCCAAGCAATGTCCTCGAAAAGATCACCCGCCAAAGAATAGAGGTCAGCTTTACTGCAGCTTCCAGAATGCATCAATGATTCAACCAATTCTAAAAACTGAATACGGGATTCGTATCTTTGCTTCTTGGTTCTCCGGTCGAACCACGTCCAGAATTTGTTGAATCTTAACGTTCGGCGTCTGTTCTGAAGCCATTTGCGAAAGGTTAAGACGATATTAAAGTAAATGAATTCTAAAGCATCCATCTGCCTACCACTAGAGCGCTCTAAAATTCTACGTAGGTAAAAGAATATAAGATAATCTTACCAAAAATATATAAAAGTACCAGTCTTCACTTACTTACTTAATGAAACTATGTAATTTTTTGTTACAGAAAAGGCGTTAGAAGCAAATGATCACCTAAAAAAAAATATGCCAAGTTTAATTGGAAAAAAACTTAGTAAGTCGACCTCTGAATTAAGCAGTCCTAAGGAAACGCCAGAAGTGAGGCCAAGATCCGCTGCCCCACCAGAGGCATCGCAAACAACCGTATATCAGAAAGCACATTATTTTTTTGCACATATTAAGGTTAGTAGAACAACAATTATAATATGATAAGTAAATTGAGGACGTATATTTCCAAATTAAGATGCACTGTTCAATTATTAATTGTTTTTCCCTCTATTATATTGATGAAGCCAGATAAATAGTATATACGTGTGTATTTAAGATGTGCTGCTTCCGTAAATTTAAATACCAATGTCAGCAAAACATAAAAAACACCTCAACTTGTTAATCACCCTATTATATATTTTTTTGTTCGTGCTAGTGGTAGTCTACTCTCCTACTGCCAATACTACTATTACCAGCCTTTACGCTAGTCTCATAAGATTGTAGAAAAACCACACAGCCTCTGTTATTTTGTAACAAGATTCCACTATGTATACTGACATAGAATTTTCGCTTTTTCTACATTCATCACTGCTCTGCTATGACTGGAATATTTTTCTTTAATAGGCTGCTACAACATTCAACCAAGCTTAATTGAGCCTTTTCTTTAGAGAATTTTTATTTAAAAAAATTCACTAATAGAGAGTATCGATGGTGAGACTTTGCAAAATTTTTTCAAATTAGCGCGAATTAGGACCCCTAGAACCCATATCCGGGGTCAGTTTCAATTTTTATATGTTTATATATATATATATATATATATATATATATATATATATATATATATATATATATATATATATATATATATATATATATATATATATATATATATATATATATATATGTATCCGCCTGATAACTCAAAAAATAATCAACCGATTTAAATGAAACTCGGGAAGTGCCTTTCTTTTATTAATGGCTTGGATGAGTTCGTTAGCCAGGAAAATCGGACGGGGATTTCCGGGTAAATTTTGAATTTTCTTTCAAAAAAATTTTTTTCTCCGAAAATAACAAAGCTATTTTTATGAAATGTACTACATATGTTGCCTTCGGAAAGGCCTTACACCAAAATTCAACTTTCTAAGTTTATAGAAAATTGAGTTATTCACATTTTAAATTTTCTTTCAAAAAAAATTTTATTCTCTGAAAAATACAAAGCTATTTTAATGAAATTGGGTGGATATCTTGTTTATATTTGGTTACCTGCGACTATGACCCTTAAAAGCTTTATCTATGACTAAAATTCTTTACATGTACTTTAAGATTTTTAATAATTAACTAACCACCGACAGACACAGAAATTCGTATACACCACGAGCTGATTTTCAGATCCCCAGTACCAGGATCACATGAGAGGAGAGGCATTGTTTGGAACTAATGTGTGAATGCGAGAGAAACTACATTACTGACATCTAGCGGTGAAAAGTACAAGTATGATACCAATAGTATTCAGAATATTGTTAAAATCCTTATTAATCAATTTATATAACTAAACATAAAACCTCTAGCATCTAGTTTTAACAATGGTTCGGTATTTTTTTAATATAATGATTCTAATACTTTAAATCTAGAATCATATATTGGATTTAATAATCAACAGTATTGACAAAAAATATACTTCGATAGTTGTATAGTTTTAGTATCTGCGGATAGAGGCCTCAAGATAGTGATAAGAATTTTAATATTAACATTTATATACTGCTTATACTTTTCACTGCTAGATCTCAAGAATGTTGTTTCTAAAACATGAATTAGAAAACTGCTAATGATTTATCCAAACAAACTTAATTTTAAAAAACAAAATATACATACCGGCAATCGAACCGCAAAATAATAATATAGCAAAATTTAATTCTTTAGCTTAATAGAAAATTGAGTTTTGGTCATTTTCTCAAGAGTTAGAACTCAAGATTTAGTTGATAATAGAGAGATATCGAGCTAACACTTTCGAAATTATTCTTCAAATGTGTGCGTACTAGGACCTCTAAAATCGATATTCAAGGTATGTGTAAGTTTTAAAGTATTGACTTTACTAATATGCCGCACAATAATAGTGTACAAATTCTTATGCAAATTCGCTACTATAATGCACTTGCTGCGTTCCGAATATTTTTTCTATATGCTACTATCTGTCAGAACTGAAGTTTTATGTTTATTAACCGGTGTGAAAATAGCCGCCGATGGCCGCCATTTATCTAAAAATTGAGTTATTAAAATTTGAAGGGTTTCATGAAAATTCGCCGCCAAACGCACGTACTGCGTCTTCCATTATGAAAATTCACTAAAAAAAATTGAATATTTTTTATGATAATAGAAAACCCGCTCTTAAACGTCTGTTCAAATTTAAAAAAGTTTTACTTTTAGTAATATGCCCTACTAAATTATAGTGTAAAATTGTCAGTCATTCTTGCTGCGTCCCGAAATTTTTATTTAATAAATAGAGCTGTGTAAAAAGAGAACAAACCAGTTCGTATTAGGATTTCTTACAACCAGACACTTTTCGGCTCGCTGGTATCAGGATCACATGAAAAGAGAGGAATTGTTTGAAACTAAAGTTTTATACGATTAAGAATAGCGCAAAGCGCCATCTCTGGTGTGATCATGGTTCTAGGCGTCTGTTAAATAAAACACAAAAATCACACCTAAGGAATAGCGAATAGCGTTTTGTGATCGTACTACTGATACACCATAACAATTATGGTGTGTTACTGATTTTTACTTATTATTGTGAAAAAATATAGGTAAATAATAAAATCGTGTTCTTCAGAAAAGAAACAACAGTCCTAGCATCTAGCAAGGGAAAGTGCGACCTTTTAATAATAAATAATCATATTGTTAAAATTTGTATCTCAACTATAGACATCTATCCACAAATAGTAAAACCATTGAAATTATCCTTTTTTTACTCAACACTATTAATATTAAATACATATTATTACTCTAAAAGTAGAGCATTAGAATCATTATAATAGAAAATTTAAAATTCAGGAACGATGATGCTAGATGGTATAAGTTCAGTTATTTTAAATGATTAATTTGTTTAATAGCCATTGAACAAAAACGTTATAATTGGTTTAAACAATTATAAAATTTGTCCTGCCTGGGAAAGCTGTTTGTTCAACGGTTAAGAAGGTTCCTTGTTGATTTTAAATGATTATTTCATTGACTAAATTAACTATGTTATTCAGAACACCTAGCCATGTTATACAATTTCTAGATGTAAGAAATGTTTTTTTCTCTACGAGCAAGATGTTTCTTATTTAATTATTTATCCATAATAATAAGTAAAAATTAGTAACACGGCATAAAGCATAACTGTTATGCTATATCAGTCGTACGATCGCAAAACCCTAGAAGATATATGGGTATTCTTTTTCTGTTTTTTTTTTAAATTTAACAGAGGCCTAGAACAGTCACAAGATCAGAGATGGCGCTTTGCGGCATTCTCCATTGCTTAAAACAGTGTCAAACAATTCCTGGCTTTTCATGCCATCCTGATACAATCGATCCGAAAAGTGCCTCGGCTTGATTTGATTATCCAAAGTTCATGTTAAACTTATTTAAAAATTGAAATAGTTCTTCTTATGGGCACTCTCGATACAAGCAATCCGTAATGATTATGAGGTTTTTCTTTTTTTTTACAGCTGTATAATTTCAAAATCAGCAAGTGCGTTTGACAGGAAATTTGCATTTAACCTTCCAATTTTGATAATTCAATTTTCAAGCTACTCGCGAATTACGAAACATATTTTGTGTGTAAATAAAATCTACATTAGTGAATTTTTATTAAAAAAATTCACTAATAGAGAGGTATCGATGGTGAGACTTTGCAAAAAAAAATTTTAAATGAGCGCGAACTAGGACCCCTAGAATCCATATACGGGGTCATATATATATATATATATATATATATATATATATATATATATATATATATATATATATATATATATATGTGTATATATATATATATATATATATATATATATATATATATATATATATATATATATATATATATATGTTTCCGTCTGATAACTCAAAAAATAATTGACCGATTTCAATGAAACTCGGCAAATGCCTTTCTTTTATTAATGGCTTGGATGAGTTCGTTAGCCAGGAAAATCGGACAAGGTTTTCCGGGAAAATTTTGAGTTTTCTTTAAAAAAATTTTTTTCCGAAAATTACAAAGCTATTTTAATGAAATTTGCTGGATATGTTGCCTCGGGAAAGACCTTACTGCATACCAAAATTCAACTTTCTAAGTTTATAGAAAATTAAGGTTTTAAAATTTTGAGATTTCCTTTGAAAAAAAATTTTCCTCCGAAAATTACAAAGCGATGTTAATGTCATTCGGTGGATATGTTGCCTTGGGAAAGGTCTTATCACATCCCAAAATTTATCTGTTCAAGTTTATAGAAAATTGAGTTGTTCAAGTTTGAAGCATTTAATAAAAATTCACTACCATAACGCACAAGCTGCGTCCCGAACTTTTTTTCACATTCTTTACTTTCTTTAGTTAGTATACCTACCTATTGCATTTATTGTCAACAATTTTAAAAATGATATGTATGTATGTATGTATGTATATATATATATATATATATATATATATATATATATATATATATATATATATATATATATATATATATATATAGGACGTATTCCTGCGGCAAAGCCCATTTTCCGTTATTATTCACAATACAAAAAAAAGTTATTATAAAAATTATAGAGAATCACGAGTTGGACAAAGCAAACATATTTTTTTAAAATGGAACATCCTGTACATTTCCCAATTTTTGGACTTATTTTTAAATTTGCAGTCTAATTTGTAAAGGTATATTTTTAGCTACAATGCTTTGTTTCACGGAAATCGGGAACGATAGCTATCTTCGTTATTATTTGAGCTACGAAGTCGGTTAAATGGGCAAAGTTGACCAACTGGACACCCCGCTTCTGAATATGTCACGGATATCTAGATTGCACAACAACTGTCCAATCTGTTGACATAACCTCAATTTTTTTAAATTGAACGATATGAACATTTTGCGTTCAATCGACTCAGGGCAAGCCATTCTATACGTACACATAATAGTCTTTCCATCCCAGTACAATATTCCGGAGATAACTTGATCCCAAACGTCAATTGTAGGTGTTTACGGAAATCGGGAACAACAGTTATCTTCGATATTATTTGAGCTAACAAGTCAGTTAAATGGGCAAAGTTGACCACCTGGACACCCCGCTTCTGAATGTGTCACGGATATCTAGATTGCACAACAACTGTCAAATTTGTTGACATAACCTCAATTTTTTTAAATGGAACGAAATGAATATTTTGCGTTTAATCGACTCAGGGCGAGCCACTGTACAAATACACATACATATTTAAAACTGAATTTTATTTCCTAAAAACGAATAAATAATTACAAATATTGCTCAAAATGCCTACCGTTATGATTCAGGCATAATATTGCTCTCTTCAATATATTAGACTGTATTCTCTGAAGGGTCTGTACAGAAATTTTGTTGACTGCATTCGTGATTTTTACCTTTAATTCGCCCGGACTATCTTCTCTTGATGCGTAAACATCGTCCTTTATTGTACCCTATATTGAAGAGTCCAATGGGGCGGCCTTTTCCACTGTACCTCCATGGCCAATCCCTCCGTCAAACTGTTGTCACAGATACAGTTGAACTTTTTCGCTCCCATGTGGCGGCGTACCATCATGTTGGAACATGATGTCACTAACTCTACTCAAAGCCATATCATCCATTACATTTGGAATTTCACTTCTTAATAATTCCAAATATCTGGCAGCTGTCAGTGTTCCTTCGTAGAAATAATGGCCATAGACCCTATATCTTGTAACAGCACACCAAACATTCGTTGAAAACCTTGCTTGAGTTTCAGTGGGTATTGTCACATGTGGTGAATTCCTGATCCAGACGTGGGTAGTCTTTCTGTTAAATTTCTGTTTGTTGGAGAAATTTTACTCGTCACTCCAGATGATATTTCCCAAGAAATGTGAATTATTACTGCAGTTCTCAATTAACCACTGACAAAAATGATATCTTCGTACAGCATCACCTTCATGTAGGTTTTGCACAGGCTGAATCTTGAAGGCTTTTTATTTGTGTTTCTTGATAATTTCGAATACTATACTGTAGGAACAATTCAGGGCCTCATATACTTCCTTCAATGACAAACGACCATTGGACTCGAACATAGCTAGAATATATATTTCTTGATTTCCGTTTCTTCTAGTAGGAGCTATTCTATGATCGAAACTGCCACACTGTTGTAATTTTCGCGCTAACTTGTGGAAATGTGTGTGGTTTGGAATACGTCTATTAACATATTTGCGCCTGTACTTGGCACATGCCAATCGTCTGTTTCTATTGCTAGTGAAATAGCACTCAATAATATCAAACATTTTGGAGGTTGTATAAATCATGGTATGGAAAAAAAAAGAGAATAGCATCACTGGGGCGCGTGAAAGTGATGTCAGGCACGAGAACAAGACTGGAGCAGAATTATCAATAATAATAGAGAAATTATAAAATCATAAATAATAATAGCTACTTACTAGGTAAAATTAGTGCACTCATAGGAGAATACTTTATAGAACAATAACTCAACAACAAAGCAAGAACAATAAGGAACATTTGAAAATTACTCCAAATTAGTATGACGGAATCTTGACTAAACTAACTAAGCTAAAAATAAGGGACGCATTAATAACTTAAAAGGTGTGAACGAAAGGAAGCCTTAAAATTGAAAAATTAGACGATAATTAAGTCTGAACTAAGAACGGAAAGGATGTAATGAACGTAATGAAAAAATATGAGTAAAACGAAAGAATTATGGATAACACACTGACATATACAACAGAACGAAACGCTATACGCACGAGAATAATTCAAAAGGTCATAATGACATTAAGCAAATAGTTTCTTTGGCAACAGAAAATATTGAATCTGTCAATTTACAACTGATGTAACTCCTGAAATATTTCATGAGAGAGGAAAAACTACTGTGCAGCAATCCCACAGAACCACATCAATCCATCACTGTCCAGCAGAAGCAGAGTTTTTTAATTTTAGCTATAGGTTCATAGTTTGGAGAAAACGTAAAAGTTCTATGAAATGCATGCATGTAACTCCGGCTAAATTGCACATTCAATTGCACAAGGTGGAAAACCATTGTGTATACGTGTTGAACGACTCGCCCTGAATCGATTAAGCTGCAAATGTTCATATGGTTCCATTTAAAAAAAATGGGGTTAAGTCAACAGATTTGACAGTTGTTGGGAATCTAGATATCCATGACATATTAAGAAGCGGGGTGTCAACGTAGTCAACTTTGCTCATGTAACCGACTTCTTAGCTCAAATAATAACGAAGATAACTATTGTTCCCGTTTCCGTAAACACCTACAATTGGCAACGTTTGGGATCAAGTTATCTTCAGGATATTGTACTGGGATGGAAAGACTATTATGTGTGCGTATGGAATGGCTTGCCCTGAGTCAACTGAACGCAAAATATTCATATCTGTTTTATTTAAAAAAATGGTGTTATGTCAACAGATTTGACAGTTGTTGTGCAATCTAGATATCCGTGACATATTCAGAAGCGGCGTGTCCAGTTGGTCAAATTTGCTTATTTAACCGACTTTGTAGCTCAAATAATAACGAAGATAGCTATTGTTCGCGATTTCCGTAAACACCTGCAAGTTATCTTCGGAATATTGTACTGGAATGGAAACACTATTATGTGTACGTATAGAATGGCTTGCCCTGAGTCGATTGAACGCAAAAAATTCATATCGTTCTATTTAAAAAAATTAAGGTTATTTCAACAAATTTGACAGTTGTTCTGCAATCTAGATATCCGTGACATATTCATAATCGGGGTGTCCAGTTGGTCAACTTTGCCGATTTAACCGACTTCATAGCTCAAATAATAACGAAGAAAACTATTGTTCCCAATTTCCGTAAACACCTACAATTGGCAAAGTTTGGGATCAAGTTATCTTTGGAATATTGTACTGGAATGGAAAGACTATTATGTGTGCGTATAGATTCGATTCACTGAGTCGATTGAACGCAAAATATTTATATCGTTCCATTTAAAAAAAAGATGAGGTTATGTCAACAGATTTGACCGTTGTTGTGCAATCTAGATATCCGTGACATATTCCGAAGCGGCGTGTCCAGTTGGTCAACTATGCCCATTTAACCGACTTCGTAGCTCAAATAATAACGAAGATACCGGTTATTAAACTTAGAGGCTCCAATTTGGCATGTTTTTCGTCCATAGATGACATCACATTGTTATAATATACACGATGTGTTTACTTATACAGGGTGTTCGTGAATCGCGATTAAATTTGGGCACATTCTAAGTCCGAAAACACCCTGTATTGTATGTTGTGAAAAGCAAGGCCTCATCTTTAGCTGCAACTTTTTGCAAGTACTTAATATGTTAAAAACTGCAAATTTTTATATACAATACCAAGTAAAATAGTAGACCATTGAGAAATGACAGACTCCATATTGTCAATTAATCACTGTCAGTTTATTGTTAAGCTGTTAGTTAAGTTTTACTAAAAGTACAAAAATGATTTTTCTTTAAAATAATTAACGATATGCTTTGGGTTTTGGGAGAATGTCTAAGGAATTGTCTATTAGCCAATAATGTATCACACAAGTTTTCTGAAGAAAGACCACCCACCAAGACATCGTTTGAGAGAGTAATGTAGCGGGTTAATAGAACTGGTTTTGTTAAGTACGAGTCACACGAAAAATCCACAACAATTACCACTGAGGACAATGAATTGAACGTGTTGCTCCTTACCTATGACAATTCTTACCGTGGCACCCGGGAGATAGGAAGCCGTTAGAACATTAGCCGTTGGTCGGTACACCAAGAGCTCACTAATACCATAGAACGGTTGCATTGTGCCAGTGGACACAGCAAAAAATACGGACGACTAAATGCTTCTCAGATACTATTTTATTTGGGGATGAAGCTACGTTCCATAGAAAGGGAACTGTAAATAGGCATAACTTCCATTTCTATGCAACAAGCAATCCCGTGTTAACAAGGTACTTGCTTGGGTATTTAAATTTTATGTAATTACCCCCCTTATTAAATCTGATGTTTCAAGGGGAAGTGATACTTCTGGGACAGGCGATAGAGTTTTAGCTGTCGCCAAATAATTTAGTATATTATATTGTTTTATACGATCAATTTAACTATCGTTAAATATAATATAATTATGAATAGTGTTAAATAATCCAATTATGCCGTATTATTTATTAGGCTCATAAAATTTTGTAACAAAGTTACAAGCAGAACGCAACCGTGGCTTAGATCTTGAAATTTTGTATCGGCGGAATAATTTAACGATTATAACACATTTCAGTTTGACGTTGCTACAAAGTTACCGGAATCCGAAACTACCTGATGCAGTGGATTTCTTCTGGTAGACGACAACCAGATGGTTATATGATGCCTAATATCCGCTTGGACGTGTTGAAAACTCGAGTTAAGCAGAAAGACACCTGCATGGTGAATATGCAGTTTCTTCAACTTGGAAATCGGCAATTCAGGAGTTTGTTAGCCTCCTAGCGAAAGAATGGCGTCTTTGAAGACCAAGTGCAAGTGTTTTAAGTTTTAGCGAACTAAAAAGGGTTTCTTTATAGTCGGGAGTCGCACCGTTCGGAAATTATTTAAATTATAAGTTATTTGTGAGTGTTACGGACCTCTAAAGGTTAAAGCCACTTTTTCCAATTGGATTATATATAACTACAAGTATAGGGTAAGTCATACTATTCTATAGCCAACAGAGGCCTTTAGTTGGTAGCTGTTTTCGAGCCGATAATTTAACGAAAGTAATTATATTGTTTAGTCAAAGTTTTTTTTTATAATTCTTTACATAGAGGTATAATTGTTTTACCAGGGACTTAAGTTTTGCGTATTAATTTATATAGGGGGTTTAATGGAAACTTAAGTGTATTTTACGTTAGATTGCTTAGAATGCGATAGTTAAATAAATGTTGAGATAATTGACAAATTCAGAGTATTCGAGGGATTAACAAAAGAAATATAGGCATTAGCCCTAGATAAGTGGAATATTGAGTAGATACTGGAATAATTTTGGTCATTAACAGATTTTATCAAATTTAGCTCTTCCATCCAATTAGGGAAGCCATTTCATAAATTAATGTTTCTTTAACACTAGATTAAAAGTTATTTGTTTGCGATAATAACTTTTGCATAGGCTAGATAGTTGAACATTTATTCATTATCAACAAATTGTTAATTTTGCTCTTTCATCAAATTTTGGAAGCCGTTTCTTAACCTTGTTTTGTCGTTAAACCTGTTTGTATGAATTTAATTTGAAGACATTAAAGTAGTTCTTAAAACTAGACAATTCCGGTTTTTATTTATAAGTTTAAAACCCCATCCTAGCTTTTATTTAATCATATAATTTGATAAGAGAGTTACTTCAGGGTCATAAGGTATATGGTACGGTAGTTTTATAGTGAAATTTGGATTTAAAATTAAATGCCAGTGCTCTACCGTATCATTCCACACAATTAACACAGACCTCCGATAAGGGTTGCCTTAAACAGAATTTTCATTAGCATAACGGGTGCCTTCTCAATAACGCCCATCCGCTCGGGGTGTCGACATTATATGTTATTTTAATAAATAAGTAATCTAAAATATTCGTTAGAGAAGCGGCCCTGTTGCATTATGGTGACTAGACGGTGGAATATTAGTTTCCCTTTAAATATATAATCAGAGCTTGATACAGCTGTCCACTTAAACGCTAACACTTGTGTCAAAGAAAATCCGTAAACCAAGTCATAAGCACGGAACTTTTAAATAAAGGGGTAGGGAAGGATATACATAAATATCTAATACATATAAAAAATTGTAGAGTTAACGATTATAACCATTTAATAATTGGGATGGTTTTCGTTTTATTAGGGCAAGAAAACTATATTATAAGGAAAGACACAAGATTTAGGGAAGCAATAGGCGAAATGTTTTTTTTTTTGGTTGTTGTTTTTAGGAAAAATTTATTTACGAATGTCGAGCAACTGCGAACTATCTAAGAATTGATTTTCTTGTTTTTATTTCATAGATATTTAAGTACATGGTTGAGGGTTCAAGGAGTCGGGGACCAAATGACTCCAGGGGGCAAGCTGAGGAAGTGGAAACAACATGAGCTTTCGATGAAGCTTTCCCCAAGACCGTCATGCGCGGCCAAGAGCCGCAATCTGCACAAGGTGACCCTGCTGATAACTAAACATGACGGATCTAGACGTGGAGGTCGAAAAAAACTCACCCAATCCACGGTGTCACGTGACCAGTGCCTAGGGATGGATGGCACCAGGGTGATGGTGTCGTGAACGGAACATCTGGAGTACCGGGCAACCCTCCAGAGTAAGCCGCCTTGCAGCACACAAGGGGTTCTGATGGTGTAGACAGTATTTCCCCCATTCTCGTGGGAACAACATGAAGAAGAGAACCATAAACAAAACCAAAACCAATGAGGCTCGAGGAGCGGCTCGGGCTACAGACTCCTGCCTTGAGTCTATTCCGGAAACGGAGACGAGCCAGGGGGCGGCATCGTCCGCAGACTCTGGAGGTCTCACGACCGACGTAGATACGGACGATCAGGGGGTAGCTTCGGCCACGGACCCTACTGCAGGGGTAGAGGGACTGTCCCGGCAGGCCAATCGTCTTTCCGGGGCGCAAAGAAAGAAGCCCCGGAGGGCGCAGAAAATCGCGATAGTGGCGTGGACGGTCGAGAAACCTAAAGGCTCAAGAGGGGGTGCGAGTCAAAAGAGGCCGCGCTCGGACTTTAGCACGCCCACTACAGACAGACGTCCCAAAAGGGCCAGGGCACCTGTAAAGGCGCAAGAGGGGTCTGCGAGGCAGAAGAGGCCGCGCTCGTGCTCTAGCACGCCTACTACAGACAGACGTCTCAAAAGAGCCAGAGCCTGAAGACCGGCGTAGACTAGCTCGTATAGCGACGCTGCGGGGGCCTCGGATCGCGGTGATTGATAGACGCCATCCTGAGGTCACACTAGACCAGGGGAAGGCGGACCAGGCTGCCGTGGTAGCAGCGATGAACTCTCCTCAGGAAGGGGAGAGCCCGCCTCTGTTTCACCAGGCGCGCCTGGCGGGAGGCATCCTCTGAATAACCTGTGCCGGCCCTCAGTCGCGAGGTGGCTGCGGAAAACGATCGGGAGCCTCGGTCAGATTTGGGAGGGGCGGACTTGACAGCCGCCGAGCCCAAGGAACTTACAAAGAGACGAAAGGTCCTCGTACGGGTCCCTGACACCGTCCCGCAAGAGACGGTGTTCAGAAGACTGAAGATCCAGAACCCTGAACTGGGGACACAACACTGATCGGTTCTAACCAGAAGGGCAGAGGAGAAAGAGCAGACTCTTGCCTTCTCGATCGACCAGGCTTCTTACAGGAACCTCGTTCAAGGCATTCTGGGGCCTGGGAAGGGTAAGCTTCCGCCCACTGGGGAAGCAACCGGGGGTTAATAGGACTTAGATTCCTTCAGATCAACCTCCAACACAATAGGGCAGCCACGGCCGGACTACTGATGGCTCTGAGGAAAACGGATGTGGCCCTCATCCAGAAACCGTACTCCTATGAAGGAGAGATCAAGGGACTCGGTGGAGCTGCTGGAAAGCTCATCTACAGCAGATCCGGCGAGAACCCGACGGCAACCCTCCTCCACCCAAGGAATTGGAGCAACTGATGGTAGGTAGCAGAGCAGGTGGATGGCAGACCATCATCGGCATGGATGCGAACGCGCACCATGAGTCTTGGGGAAACTCGGACACAAACTCTAGGGGTGAGTCACTTTTACAATTCTTTATGAATTTAATTTAGACATATAGAATAATAAACCGACCTACGTCACAACACGGCGTGATTTAGTGTTTTAGATCTAACAGTTTTCACCCAGTTTCTGGGTGACTCTGTTACGAACTGGGCTGTGTCTGGGGAAGTGAGTAGCTCAGACCACATATATATATCCCGTTTGAAATCGCCAAAGTCGAAAGACAAACGGTATGGTACCGGGACCCCCGCAAAGCGGACTGGGAAGCCTACAGGGCAGATCTTGCTGTGAAACTGCGGGGGGTTAAGAGTACCATAGAACATTTAATAGACCTCGAGATCGTGGAAGCCCAAGTGCGAGACGCAATCACCTCGGCTTATAACGCCAACTGCCCCCTGAAAATGAGGGCGTTCACCTGGAACGTCCCGTGGTGGAACTAGGACCTCAGGCAAAGGAAGACGCAGGTTCGTAAGCTGTTCAACGCGGCCAAAAGGTCGGGAGCATGGAATGAATATAGACATGCTCTAACAAGCTATAACAAAAGACTGAGGGGCGCCAGGCAGGAGACGTGGAGGAGGCACTGCGAGGAAGTGGAGAACACATCCGAGAGTGCTCGACTACACAATATCCTGTCCAAGGGCACCCAGACCAACATAGGTTCCCCTACAACATCTACGGGAGGCTTTACAAGTTTTGGGGGAGGAAACTATTGAAGTTTTACTACTACTTCCCCGGCTGCAACATAATAAACCAATCACCTCCGGCCTTGAAGCACTCAGGAATAGAGGCGCCGTACAGGCGGGCATCTAGAGTAGCCTGGACAGTCGCTAAAGAGGTGGTTACTTGGCGCACAATCATATGGACCATTAACAGCTTCAAGCCATTCAAATCCCTGCGATTTGATGGCATAATTCCCATCATGCTCCAACAGGGTATAGACATACTGGCGCCGGCGCTTACCCTCATTATGAGGGCCAGCCTGGCTCTGGGGTACATTCCGACGGCATGGAGACTGGCCAGGGTTGTATTCATTCCTAAACCTCGGCGTTCAACAGACCAGGCAAAGTCCCTGAGGTCAATAAGCATCATGTCCTTCTTGCTAAAAACAGTGGAATAACTGCTCGACCGGCACATTAGGGGCGGTGTATTGGAAGCATATCCCCTACACCGCGGACAATATGCATACCGCGCAGGAGTCTCAACATAAACAGCACTACACCAACTGGTGCTGAAACTGGAGAATACGCTGGAGAACAGGGAGGTGGCGCTGAGTGTCTTCCTAGACATAGAGGGGGCCTTCAGCAACACCTCAGTCGGATCGGTACTGGCAGCTGTCAGGGAGCGTGGAATAGAGGATATCTGCTGCAGGTGGATCGGTCCCATGCCCAGGGACAGGGCGGTGTTCACCTCACTCGCTGGAGGGACTCAGCTGGCGGGGGTCGCGGCGGTGTGTCCGCAGGAAACGTTCTGTCTCCCCTGCTCTGGTGCCTAGTCGTGGACGGCCTGCTAGGGAGGCTCTCGGGAGGGGGATACGAGGTACAGGCCTATGCGGACGGCATTATCATCATAGTCCGAGGAAAGGTTACAGAGTCAGTGTGAGCGCGCATGCAGACAGCACTGAAAGTGGTGGAAAGGTGGACGGTTGGCTAAGGGCTAGGGGTGACCGCCGAGAAAGCCACCGGCATACCGTTTACGAGGAGGAGGAAGTGGGAGAGCCACAGAACTCACACCCTATACGGTAGAAACATCCCAATGGAGAGGGAGGTAAAATATCTTGGCGTCGTATTGGACTCTAAGCTAACCTGGAATGGTCACGTTGAAAAAATACTGCGTAAGGCAGTTATGACCCAAGCCGTCACTAGGCGGCTATATGGAAAGACGTGGGGACTAAGACCTAGTATGGCCCACTGGCTGTACACAAGGGTGGTCAGACCATCGTTAACATACGCGGCCCTGGTCTGGTGGCCTAAGGTGACATAATCCAGTACCAAACAAAAACTAGGCAAGATCCAAAGGATCAACACAGCACATCTTGTGCGAGTGTAAAGCTCTGGACCGCAAAAGATAACTGATCTACGGTCAGCCTAGACCGGAGACAGAGCCATATAAAACTTCACCCTACCAAGTGCTGTGCAGACTGGTTCAAGACACAGTGATTCTGGAATGCGTGGAGTAGAAAAGGCAAAGAGCATGCACAATAAGCCAAAGGCTGCGGTGCTATCGGGGAGGCAAAGACGTGGACGAGCCCTGAGGGAGAACAAAAAGGTAAACTGTGGTAGTCGTAGTGGCGATCGAAGAGTATGTGGTTACCGAAAAGAAGGGCCGAAAAATCCGTAGGATATATACTTCTAGGAATGACTGGCTGAGGGAGTTTGACTTAAGCCATTTGTACCAGGCTGGCAAGAAGGGAATGGAAGTTTTACTTAGGAAAGTTGTGGATTTGTTTAGAGGAGATGAGGACGGAGTAAGGACATGTGAAGGTGTGGAAGATAACATTAAATTAGAACCTGGGGCCACCCCGATTTATAAGAGACCCTACCGATTACGTTAAAAGCAACAATAGATGATAAAGAACGAGATCGACAGGCCGATGGAGACAAATGTTATAAAACCTTCTTCTAGCCCTTGGTCGTTCGAGTTGGTTATGGTAACGAAAACCTTGCCCACAGGAGAAAGGAAAGTCAGGATGTGCATAGATTACAGATGGCCTAATGCAGTCACCAATAATGGTTATTATCCGTTGACAAATATTTCTGATACAGAGTTTCCAAGGGGAACGATTTTCGGTGCTCGATGTATCAGATGCTTATCACCACGTACCAAAAAATCTTCCATCCCTTATACGGCATTCGGTACATACGAAGAGCATTACGAGTTTCACGGATTAATCAATGTCAGCTGTTTAGTATATTTGCATGGCATAATTGCATACAGTTACAAAAACGAAAGGAGGCACATAAGTAACCTAAAACAAGTGTTTGAGACACTGCGAGATGCTAGGTTGTAGTTAAAGCCCAGAAAATACAATTTCCTGATTTTCAGGGTAAAATACCTAGGCTATATTATCTGTACCAAAGGAATCCGCCATGATCCGGGTAAAGTAAAGGAAATACAAAGCTTACCCCTGACCAAGAACATCAAAGATGTAAAACAGTTCTTAGGGGCAATTAATTTTAATAGAAAATTTGTTAAGGATTTTGCCACAAAAGCCGACCCTCTAAAGCGCTTACCAAGAAGAACGTTCAGTTTAAAATTTTAGAATAGGTATTGCAGGCAGTAGAGATTCTAAAGAAAGACATGTCTTGGGGGTCCTAATTAATATTTCCGGACTTCAACGAGCCCTTTTTATTATCTAGTGATGCTAGCGGAATAGACCTGGGAGCCTTGCTTAGCCAGGACAGGGATGGTAATGAGAGACCTATAGCTTTCACTAGTAAATTGAAATAGGCTGAGATGAATTATTCCATCACCGAAAAATAACCGTTAGCCATTATTTTCGCTATCCAACAGATTAGGTGTAATGTATACAACACAAGCAGTAGTCTAGTCAGATGGGCATTTTTACTTTCAGAATATGATTTTGTGTTATCTATCGGAAGGGAAAGAAACACTGTGGTGCGAACATATTTGGTAGGAAATATGAGGGTATGGATTATTTTGTCGATAATTCTTACACGGATTTTCAGAATTATTACACAACCCACTCCTCTTTACCACAGGCAGAAGTGCATAACTGGATCTTTGAAGATAGGAGACTAGAAACCACGTAGCAGGTACATATTAGACAAATTTGGATCATGGAAAAGCCAGGAAGATCAGGGTACCTTAGGGGAAACGATCCGAATTAAGAATAAGAACAAAATTATTTATTGCATGGTGGCCAGGAAATAAATGACTATGTGAAACAAGATGGGAATGTTTAAGAAGTTTAAAGTAAAAGTGCCTAAAAGACTACGTGGCGGAGATAGGCATGGCCCATTTAGACACGGATATGATGGCCATTGCACGGTTGCACGATATGGTAGGGTTTATTTTGTATGACACAGATATAGTTGTAAATCTGTATATGGGCGAGGAACATAAGCATATAACCTGCTCCAAAAGGATCAAACCACGGACGAATTTTGTAAAGTCATTTTGCAAAACTTGCAAAATAAGAATGCAGTTGCAACGGCAGTGTATTATAAAGACTCAGAGGGAGTTTTGTATAAACTAGACCCGAAAGATCGAATGAATAAGATAATAATACCCAGACGGTACGTAAATAAAGTGCTTAAGGACTTCCATGACAACCCATTAGCAGAGTAGGTAATAATAGTGAGTTCTACAGCAACCTTCTCCTCCTGCTCCAAAGATCGACACTCTTCTCAAGGTTGCCCCCTCCCAAGGCGGACACTCCCGTAAAGGTTGCCTCCTCCCAAGGTTGCCTCCTCCCAAGGTTGCCTCCTCCCAAGGTTGCCTCCTCCCAAGACCAATACTCCTCTCAAGGTTGCCCCCTCCTAAGGTCAACACTCATCTGGAGGTTGTCTCCTCCCAAGGTCAACGCTCTTCTCGAGGTTGCATCACCTCAAGGTCAACACTCATCTCAAGGTCAACACTCTTCTCAAGATTGCCTCCTCCCTAGGTCAACGCTCCTCTCAAGGTACACTTCTCCCAAGGTCGCAAAATGTGTGGGATTCGAACCCACGCTCTCTTTCCAGGTCAACAGCTTAAATTTGTCGCCGCCCAACTAACCTAGATAAACCTGAGAGTTAGTAGTATATAATCTGCAAAGTTTGTTTCAGGTGCACATCTCTGTGATAAGTGAGTAAAGTGATAAATAACGAAAATGAATTTAAAATTAGCTCTGAGCTCTCTTTGTCACGAACTGAATCGTGAACAAGAACGCTTGCAGAAAAAAAGAAGACTAAAATAGCGATGAATTGACGCTGATAGCCCAATATAAAAGAGTGTTATCGCGAACCATTGATTACATTAATGAGAAATGGTGTGATTGTGAGTTAACAGTGGATTTGATTGACACAAGACTTGATTTCAAATTCTATTTGTTTATGAATTACTTACCGGATCCATTGAGAACACATCTCAGGTCATCGCATGAACAGGAAGAACATCAAACAAAAGTTCTGGAACAATCAAGGATGGTTGTTTTTGTTCACGAGGAGGGAGAACGAAATGTTGTAAATCTGTAAACACCTAACTATTGAATTATAAGTGTAATTTAAATATAAGTTGATAGAGTTATCATGAAGAAAGTTAAATTTAATGAAGCTGAAAACAAAATCCATTACATGACGTGTTGAAAATATGCACACACTAATGCCAGAAAGGGAACTTGGATGAAAGAGTATGCGGGCAGATGTCGTTTTGAAAGAACAATAGAACAAGTCAAAAGTGTTGTGGGCAGAATTTTGGATGCAGAGCACAGAAAGCAGATTTTCTATAAACGTTTTTACACAATAATTGGACATTTATTATTTCGAAAGAGTTTTGCTCTACCTCCTTATTAATCATTTATTTTGTTGATGTACCTGCTTTTAAATTTACTTTATTATACTTTTTAGAAAGATGTCATAGTTTGATATTAATAAAGTTTCAACCTAATTCATTGGCTTTATTTTTGAATAGGAATAAATAGAAAAAATACATTTTCAACTATTATACAACTATAAGATCTAACATGTTGATTTGACTAGTAATGATGTATATGAAATATGGTAACTGGCGCATGCACAAACCAACTTTGTTGGTTTTTGGTTTAGAGGTATGATGTATCGTACCATTTTACTCGTCTCGATCAGTAGAATTCAAATATGACAACTGGTGCATGCGTAAACCAACTGTCTTACCCTTTGGCTTAGAACCCACGTGTACGGTTTTATTTTACTCGCCTTGATGAGTAGATTTCAAATATGGTAACTGGCGCATGCGCAAACTAACTTTTTTACGTTTTGGCTTAGACCTCACGTGTGACCTCACCGTACTCGTATCGATTAGTAGTATATTATATAGGTAAAAATGGCATCAAAATGCTAGCTGCAAGGGGCTGGCTGGTGACACGTTAAAATTAAAAAACTGACCTAAATAAAATTATTTTACTAGGATTAATTTACAAAACTTATATATTAAATTATTACATAATGGCTCTTAGGATGACAGTTAGAGGTTTATATTGTAATATACTATCATGAATAACTAAGCAGTAAGCTCTGGTTCTATTCGGAAAATTGTCTTTGCTCATAAACTCCACTTTGATGTCCACCGTGGACGACTTGAATGACTCATTTTCATGCTGACAGTCGATTACAAATAGAGATCGGTCTTTAAACTCTTTATAAGTTAAGAGTGGTTCCGACATGTTTTTATAACGAAATTTTATTAAAAATCTGTATACATCTGAGTGGCTTCAGTATATTTAGATTTCTCAGAATCCATATTCATAGATTCATAGGGGTAACATTCTGAATTTAGGAACACTTGTAGATCTACCAAACGGATGTTATCTTAAAAGTCACTTTTCTTGGTTGCGTTGTCTTTTCGATCTGTTTGAAATGCTATAATCACATATCTAGGTATTTCTAAGTTGGTTACGGTTTTAACAGACCACACATCTTTATTATTATCGCTGAGCGATGTAACTCATAAATGTCTCATTTTCGGTATGCGAGAAATATAGATGTGTCATTTCTATTTTTTTTTTAGGTCCAGCTTTATTTTATCCGTTGGAAATATATGTTTTGCTTTTAACTACATGCTGCTTATAGTAATTTTCTATCTTGCTGTGCCAGTACTGTATTAGCTGTTAGCATCATTTCGAGCTGTTGTAAATCAGAAAGTATGTTTACCACCAAGAACTACTTTAAAGTGATGAGAGAAACTAAAGAGAAACCAAAAAGGTATGAGCATGTGAAACTTATCGTTTAAGATGATGTTGTCTGACGATGCATGCAGCCCAGCATTGCTAAGAGATTTCGCTTAAGTCTTACTAAACAAAAGCAGGCTTTTGATAGTTGTTGTGGTGAATGGATCTCGTACTCGTTCCGCTTTCTTGTTATTCAATTCATAGACGATTGATTCAAACCGAGCAGCACCTTCATTATTTGACAAATAATACTCACCATCAGCATTTTGTACTACTTTAGGTGCCAGAGCACCTTCGATTATTAGAGCCGACTCCGCCAGACACACGAATGCATACTGTTATTTGATGGTTATTTCGACTTCGTCACTGTTACCAAACGATTTAGTTAGTGAATAGTAAGAGCGAAGTTCTTTTCGATCGATAGCATTATCAAACATAGGGTCTTTGAATATTTCCAGGTTTGATGACATGATAGCCAAGACTTTTCAGGAACTAAATATTATCGGAACAAAGTGTTGGCTTCGAAGTGCTGGACTGTACTGAACTTGGATTGGTAGACCCACTTGTCTTTATATCTGTAAACACTAGCATTCTAAGCAATATTTTTAATCACCAAGCAAACACACACCTCTTCACCTTGAAAGTTTACAGGAACTGAATCTCGATCAATGTCTACGCTTATATTTAAAGCCTTTATTTGTTCAATGGCATATAATTTAGATTGTTAGGTTATATATCGATTGCATAACCAGGATCGAACATCGGAGCAAACCCATATAACGTATGTGAAGGTTCTCCGTTATAATACGATCAAGTCACAATATTAGTTTCTATACGAATCTGTTTAACAACAACTATTTCAACAGGTAAGCTAGATTCATAGAAGACGTCTGGTTGAAGAACTTGTTATAAAAATCACAGCATTCGTTCAATCAAATCGACAGATTCGAAACTAACGCTTGTTAAACATTTTATTTCACATCTCTGTGTACTCGGATTAGGCCGCAGAATCAAAGCTAGCTTGTTTGAATGTTACTGTAGCACCCACAAGTTCATTTTGAAGCAAGCCTTGAAAGTGTGTTATTTCATATACACCAGTAGATTTCGTGATGGTTCTCAAACTAGCTCCTTCTTGTATGTAAAATTTGTTTTTACCTTCATATATGTTCGGTATGCTGTTGCATGTGTGAAACCGATCATCGCCACGCCATAACTACTCTCAGGGTACAGCTCAATTGCTGGATAGTAGTTCAATAACAGATGGGTACTGCGATCTTTCAACGCGAAGATGTACGACAACTGAAACACAGAGCTAGTGTTTGAATCTTTTATTACAAAATTTTACACATAAGTGTCCACAATTATAAGTATTATATTTTTGATACACATCGTGATTATACAATATGGAACGGTCGTTAAGGTAACGTTGCAATTCAACTGGAGGCTTCAAGTTTCCATACGAATCAAAGTACTCGGCGGTGTCACCACGTTTCTTAACTGCAACCCAACGACTACCAGGCTACTTGTTGGTTTGTAAATTCATGATGTACGACTCATTCTTACGTGGTTCACTTGATGGGAGAGCGTCTCGCATGTATACACCTCTAAAATATGGGATTTTAATTTTACCAGCAAATTTCACATGATCTACATCTGTTAGTGGACTTGCTGGTAAACATTTTTTTCGTTTTTTGGCTTTTGTAAATACAACCCATAACCGCTACGTTGTTTCTTTAGATACAGACCGTTGCCGAGTCTATTACACTTTGGTTTTAATCTCAAACCACTGGCTCTCTTACTCATAGCGATAGCCTCCATTATTTTGTTGTGACATTCTTCTTCCTCTAGTTTGTGTTTGGCTGCTTTAGCATCGTTAACTGTCTTAGCAATACCAGCAGCATCACCACCCAGAGCGCTTAGTACTGACAGGTCACCAAATATTAGAGGTAACAGTGGAAAGACGCCTCCGCTTTTAGGTATTGGAATAACTCGAGGTCTCTGCACATTCCTACGCCCATCAATTTTTCTAACGATTGCACGAGCGATGTCAAAGACAGCTTTCTCTGTTGCAATAGGATTCCTGTTTTTTACATCTTCTTCAATTAAACTAAGTATGTTTTTTAAAGAGAACTTTCTTCTGTGGTTATGAGTTCATTACATCAAGACCCATACCAAGCCTTCTTTTAACTTTGATGGTGTTTGTAACACTCCAAGCGGCTAACTTTTCGCCAGAACTTGTGTCCTCCGGCTTGACTCTTTCCCATACTTGGTTTTCCAACACTTCGTCTGCTCGACGCCTATCACTCAACAGGACGACCTAGAGGATTGATACCGTCATCACCTCTAGCCAGACGTTCTCTAAGTTTAGTGTCTGGACCACAAAATTGACATCCAGGTATGTGTAACTGAACAGGCAATTTGTTGATGCCTGTGTTTTACAAGACCGTCGCCCTGTGACAACAACGTTGGTACTGACTGTACGACTCACTTGCGTCTCTCTATATTTATACTTCCGAAAAATATAGTATAGTTTAAGTCGAGATGCGTACCATCAAACACGCTTCTGTCTTACCTATTATAAATATAGATGATGTTGTTGATGCATCTTCAGAACAACAACGAAGACATGGTCCTCTCTTCCCAAGCACCATTAGATCTATCGTATGTGGTCCTAGTGGGTGTGGCAAAACAAATGTCATGCTGAGTTTATTATTTGAACCGAACGGCTTAAAGTTTGATAACGTGTATGTGTATTCAAAGTTTTTGTACCAATACAAATGCAAGATGTTACAAAAAGTACTGGATGCTGCAGAAGGTCTTGGTTATTATCCATATATGAAATATTAGATCCAGCAGAAGCCTTCGACAACTCGGTGTTTATATTCGATGATGTAGCTTGTGACGAGCAAGATAAAATGAGACATACTTCAGTATGGGGAGACACAAGAACATTGATTCGTTATATCTTTGTCCAACATATACTCTAATACCGAAACATCTAATATGTGATAATCTTTTGATTGTCTTCAAACAAGACAAAACTAATTTAAAACACATCTACGATGATCATGTGACAACATACATGACTTTAAACATTTTAAAAATGTTTGTTGTGAGTGTTGGAAAGACATTAAGTATAGTGATTGTGAAACAAAACTATGTTCAAAACGGGAGATATAGAAAAGGGGTTGATAGCTATATACTAATATAAGTATGGTTGTCTAAGTCAGTATTATCTAAGCCATCGAACAGTATACATGTCTTAAGTGATACATGATAAAGAAACAAGTTATATCTAGTATAAAGGTGTATACAACCAACACAACCAAGACAACCAACATAACCAACACACCCAACACAACTAACTAGTTGGTTGTCAGGACCAACCAACTTTGGTGATATGGAAATAATGGGTAAACGAGAGAAAAAATAAGAAAAAGATTTTTCAACTTGTTGAAAACATTCGAAAAAAACATTTAGTGCTTAAGCTTGGCAGAGCTGAGAATGGTGAAGTCCTGCAACGTTTATATAAACCAATTGTTGAGCCACTAAGTGAAATATATAAAAAGACACCAACAGTTAAACTGCAGCGAACAGCTCCACAAATCAAAGAAGAATCGGTACTATAAAACAAACCCAAAGTCGAGTTCCTTGAAAACCATGAAGTCAAACTAGATGTGGAAACAAGTTCAGATTGATGAAGGTCTACAGGCTATCACAGCCACACCAGCATATCAAGAATTTTTGGAGCAATATCCTGAAAAAGCTCGATACTATGTAAACAAGTATTTCACCGAACCATCGAAAGATGCTACTGTTGATCAAACGTATGGTGCTCATTACGATGGGAGATGGAGTCCTGATAACAAATACATAGACTTCACTAAAGATGAAATTCAAGTAGATAAAAGAGGATATCCACAAACCTTTAATACTATAGAGATATTCTAGAAACAACTAGTGTCTATAAAATGAAACATGATCCGAATGGGCGAACCAAAGGTTGTTCCTCGAAAAAGTATCTGATTATAATAAGACCAGTGATCAATTCCCGAGCGCGAACATCTTTAACTCCCCATAATTTTGGTTACGACACATATCTTAATAAAAACAGACAAGTGAAATGGAAGTTCGTATTGTGAGTGACAGAAAAAGCACTAACAGTTATATTATACAATATAATAAACAAATAAAATATGTCTATTGATGATATAAATGAGTTGGTTGACCGTACAGCCAGCGATGTCACATGATATTTGACAACTTCCCTATTTTGACAACCTCGATTTTGACACTAAACCAATTTTGAACACTAGTCGTTAGATATGTCTACAGGAAATACATTTCTGATGTATCTCACGAGGATATAAATCTGAACGATATTATGGATTTGTTTTGAGCTCCAAATTTTCTTAAAATTGTAAATAACTTTTTATTGTTAGCTTTACTTTCGCTTATGTGGCAAATTTTCGTTATCGTGGTTAACGATAACGAATTACCGACCTCTGAACGTTAATAAAGCATTTTGATATGCCTGGTAAAAATTATCGTTACCGTTGTTACCGCTAATATGGCGAATTATCGACCCCTTACCGTTGATGAAGCACTGGACATAATTTGTCAAACCGATCCTCGCTAATGTAGATAATTTTCGTTGCTGTTTGCCGTTGATAAAGCGTTGGACATGCTTTGTGATAACCGTTATCGTTGATATAGCAAATTGTCGTCAATTCTCTTTGATGGGCCGATTTATTTTGTTTTGTCGTGTCATTTTGTTTTAGCGAATTTTCCTTACCTTATCGCTCACTTAGAGTTAGTGAATATTTCTTTTTCATGTTGGAACATGTAGACACCGCGTCAGAATATACATATTGAAGGTCGTAGTTATCAAATGATTTTGCTTCTAGCAAGTTTTCATTACCTTGCCGTTCGCTAGTGATTAGTGGCCCACTTGTGTTTCTTCTCATGTGGTGGACATATGAAATCAATGCGAAATTGTTGGTTCATTTATTGACTATAATATCTAAATGCCTATCTTTGACCTGTCTGACTATCTAGATTTCGATTACTACCTTGTTAATTAGCTTGTTGTCGATCTTTACTGTGTGAAAAATATTATCGACCTTTACTTTATAAAAAAATTTATCGACCTTTAGTTTGAAAAAAATATTATCGATTTTTGATTTGTGAAACATGTTATCAACCTGTGGTTTGTGAAGAAATTTGCTTATCAACCTATACTTTGTAAACCTCTCTACAATTTAATCAGTGCTGTACTGGACCTTTGTAGTTAGTGAAAAATAAGAGTGCTTTTTTTTGCGGGAAGAGCAGTCGTACCATTTTAATTGCTCTACCAAGTGTCTGAAGAATTTTCTATAGCTGTTGCATTTATCTAGATAATAAATAGCAAATAAGCTATCGCCATAAAAATGTATGAAAATTGTCCATATATGCTTTTGGAAACACACTCCTGACCTTGTCTAGATATTTTCAAGAGGCAGATGAATTTCCTACAATTAAACATTAATACAATGTACTATTCATTTAAAAATATCAGAATATTAGCCGCAATTCAATTGAGACAAAGCACTCGAGTTTATAAATAGAAGTAACAGCGGCGCCAGGTCAGGATATTCATCAGTGACCAGCAAATAATCAATATCTGTGCAGAGAAAACTTCGAGTACTACAAATTAAAGCACAGCATTTCATGTGCTTCTAATTAAAGTTGCAATACTGGTTGCTTCAGTCGATTGTTTGTGTGTGAAAAGCCTCATACTTTACGTCTAATAAGAGAATTTTCTTCTCTATACAAATTTCATGAGTAACGGATATTTTCTCGTTAAAATTGCAGAGGTCCTGGGCATTGGCCCACATAATCTTATGGGCTAGTGGCCGACATATGATCTTCTAGGCAGTGGTCAAAATAAAAATTCCATGAGCAGTTATAAAAATTATCCTTGGGTACTGGCCGAATCTATGGTTTTCGTCGTAATTGATGAATGAATAATTATGGGACAAATGCTTGCCATATCGTTACGTATTCTGATTTTGGTCTAATAAATTCCACTGATTAATATTTGGAGGGAGATTTTAACGTCATACCCGACGTTTATCGCTAATGGGAGTTGGTAATCAAGTACGAAGGAACAAGTGAGTTTTTCTTGACGAGATCTAAAATTTTATTAGCTCCACTCATACCTAAAAAATCTTCTGGGCAGAAAACAGGTCAATTAGGACGGCTATTTCATTTTAGTTTATGCTAGATTTTCTATCATTCCTGTTTTTGTTAACTATCGGTTTCGTGTGACATTACTGAAATTTGCTGCATTAAAAGAAAATTTAATCCAAGATATTTTTGCTTAAATTCATAATTAAAAAAAGTCGAAGACGCAGCAAGTGCGTTATGGTAGTGAATTTTCATAAAAATGATCTGGCACAAAATATTTTATTATAACTTTTTTTTCTTGTAACATAGAAATCTAAATTTTGGTGTATAGTTTACTTTTTATATCGTAAACGTACCTACCAAATTTGGTTATCATAGAGTTTTTATTTTTTAAGATAAAAATTGTTTTCAAATGAAAACTCAAAATTTTTCCGGAAAACCTCGTCCGATTTTTCTGATTAACAACCTTGTCAAAGACATTTACAAAAGGAAGGTACATGCCAAATTTTATCAAAATAGGCCCTTTATTCTTTGAGATAAAATTTTTTTTGAATGAAAACTCAAAATTTTTCCGGAAAACCCCGTCCGATTTTCCTGGCTAACAAACTTATCAAGGCCATTTATAAAAGCAAGGTACATGCCAAATTTTATTAAAATCGTCTTATTACTTTTTGAGATAAGAATTTTTTTCGAATGAAAACTCAAAATTTTCCCGGAAAACCTCGTCCGATTTTCCTGACTAACGAACTTATCCAAGCTATTTACAAAAGAAACGTACATGCCACATTTTATCAAAATCGGCCCATTATTTTTTGAGTTATCGGTGTGATACATATATATATATATATATATATATATATATATATATATATATATATATATATATATATATATATATATATATATATATATATATATAATATATATAAATATATATATATATATATATATATATATAAATATATATATAAATATATATAAATATATATATATATATATATATATATATATATATATATATATATATATATATATATATATATATATATATATATATATATATATATATATATAAACATATAAAAATTGAAACTAACCCCGGATATGGGTTCTAGGGGTCCTAGTTCGCACTCATTTGCAAAAATTATTTCAAAATTCAAAAGTCGGGATCTCCCCATTAGTGAATTTTTTCTACGAAAATTCACTAAAAGTTGTGTGTAAAGGTCTCAGCAGAAAGTTACATTTTTGTTAATACCAAATGCTACCCTTTTAAAAGTTAGTCTTTTTTGTATATATAAATATCATTACTGCTGATGTGACTTTCCTTGTTGATCTAAGTAAAGATTCACAGCATTTTTCTTCATTTAATCTCAGAAAAATGCAAAATATTTTACCTATTTTTTTGCCTATCATAAATAAAAAAGTTGAAAGTAAGCAAAGAGCCTCAGCTCAGAATCTGATTTATTTGGAGCTGGGCATGCACTTAAAATTAACTAAAACTATCTGGCCAGATTCAAAACTTATTTAAGGTGATTTCTTTAGAATTTTCCTCTTACAATATAAGATATTTTTTAAATTTACTGCCTATTGATTTAACCATCTTTGATTTGAATAACTTCTTTCATACTGTCTGTGTTTTTATATGATTTAAAGACTATTGTGATGTTTTAATTGTTGCTAATTATTAAAACAGTTTTCCCAACCCTGGTTTTCTTTTTGATTTCAACGATATCACTGTTACGTTACCTGGATATCTAAATTAAGAACTACGGTTAGCGGGAACACAAAATTTTGCACTGGAGGTCTGAATAATATATGAGCTTTTATTAAAATTATTTCCTAAAAAGAGTAAGTATAATTTTTAGTTGACCTTCCTAATTTACTAGTTAATTACATTACCAACTGATTTGACATAAAGAACCAGAAGAAGTCGCTTGCAAAAATCTTATTTTAAAATTCCACAATTTTGACCATAAATTTTAAATCATTAACTCAATAACAACTAGCTGGCTTTCTTTGCATTAATTAAGATTGTAAATTACCCAAAGGAGGGGTCTGGAATGTCACAAACTACGCATAACATCACAGCAATAGTTAAGACAGTTAGTCTATAATACTAGTTAAAAGTAACTGCAGTAACAGCATCGACCTACAAGACCTCAGATGCGAGTTCTTGGGGCGGTTTGGAAAGTTGTTTATCAGCTCACTGTAAGTCACTAATAAGTCAAAATAACTGTGGTAGCGGCGTTGGCTTACAGGACTTTAGATGCGACATGTTGGAGGCGGTTTGAAAAAGTTGGTTCTAAGCTGATCAGTAAACTAACATCCCAACAATATTTAGCAGTCAGTCTTTATTACAAGCTATAAAAAACTGCGGTAGCGGCCTTGGCTTACAAAAAATATTGCGCTCGGTTTAAAAAAGTAGAGCTGTCCATTGAACTACAAATATCATAATAATATTTAACCCTGTCAGTACTTTTTATTAGCTATAAGTAACAATTGCAGCGGCATTTACTTACGAGACCGCTAGTACGAAATATCGAGCGGTATGAACAAGTTGTCCATCAGTCAGCTTAATGACCTCCACGTACAGTAACAATGATTTTTATCTAGTTTAAAATTTCGAGATATAATTGAATGTAGTTATTAATTTATTTGAAAAGATACATTACACTGATATATTACTTAACAGCGACGTGCACAGTTTTATGTTACATTACTTTCAGCAGTAATATTTTTCTGAAAATGTTCATCCCTTAAAACTTGCAACAGTTTGCAAATTATCGATGAAAATAGCTTGTGCCAAAAGGCTTTTCACTTACACTAGCTTCAAAACGGCTACCGATTGTTTTATTAAATGTTGATAATTCTTAAAAGACAGGGGTCGTACACTGATTGAAAACTGAAACAAAAAGCAAAATCACAAAAAAAATTATAGAGAATTATGCGCTAGATACGTATTTCGATAACGAAGTTGTCTTAATCAGTAGGTGTCGCTAAACTAACTGTACGGACAAAATTATCCTATTATATGTACCTAAACTATCTACACTAAAATGATTTAATACGGGTGATGCAATACTAGATGATGCAATGCCAGTAGTCTTGCAGTTTAATGCCATTAATGCAGTTACTTTTAGCTAATATTATAAACTAACAGCGTTGAATATTGTGATCTTATGAGTAGTTCAGTCAGCAGCTGATGACCACTTTTTCAAACGGCCCCAAAAATCTCGCATCTGAAGTCTTGTAGGTCAATGCTGTTACTACAGTTACGTTTAGATAGTATTATGGACTAACCGTGTTAACTATTGTTGTGATGTTATGCGTAGTTCAGTCAGCAGCAATATTTTCAAACCGCCCCAAAAATCTCGCATCTGATGTTTTGTAGATCAATGCTGTTACTGCAGCTAGTTTAAGCTAGTTTTATGGACCAACGATGTTTTCTATTGTTATGATGTTACGCGTGGTTTAGTCAGCAGCTAACGACCTACTTTTTTCAATCCGCCTCAAAAATCTCGCATCTGAAGTCTTGTAGGTCAAACCCGTTACTACCGTTGCCTTTAGCCAGTACAATAGACTGAGTGCTGAATATTGCTGTGATGCGTAGTTCACTCACCAGCTGATGACCAACTTTTTCAAAAAGACTCAAAAATCTTTAATATGAAGACTTGTTGATCACTGTTGTTTTTGCAATTACTTTTAGGTAGTATTTTATGGACTAACGGTGTTGACTAGTCTTGTGATGTTATTCGTAGTTCAGTCAGCAGCTGTTGACCAACTTTTTCAAACCGCTCCAAAAATCTCTCATTTGAAGTCTTGTAGGGCAATGTCGTTACTGCAGTTACTTTTAGCTAGTCTTATGAGCTAACCATGTTGACTGTTGTTGTGGTATTAAGAGTAGTTCAGTCAGCAGCTGATGACCAACTTTTTCAAACCTCCCCAAAATTCTCTCTGTAGTTTTTAGGCCAATGTCGTTACTGCAGTTACTTTTAGCTAGTACTATGAACCATCCGTGTTGATGATTGTTGTGATGTTATGCGTAGTTCAGTCAGCAGCTGATGACCAACTTTTTAAAACCGCTTCAAAAATCTCACATTTGAGGTCTTGTAGGTCAATAATCGTTACTGCAGTTACTTTTAGCTAGTAGTATGGACTAACCGTATTGTCTATTGTTGTCATGTTATGCGTTGTTCACTCAGCAGCAGATGACCAACTTTTCAAACCGCCCAAAAAAACTCGCATTTGAAGTCTTGTAGGTCAATGTTATTCCTGCAGTAACTTTTAGCTAGTGCAATGACTAACAGTGTTGAATATTGTTGTGATGTTATGCGTAGTTTATTTTTCAAACGACCTCCAACATTTCGCTTATGAAATTTTGTAGGTCAATACTGCAGTTACTTTCAGTTAGTGTTAGTGACTAACAATATTCAATATTTTTGTGATGTGATGCGTAGTACAGGAGACAGCTGATGATTAACTTTTTCAAACCGCCTCCAAAAGCCCGCACCTGAATACAAAGATTGCTTATATACAGATCACTAACATATATATATATATATATATATATATATATATATATATATATATATATATATATATATATATATATATATATATATATATATATATATATATATATATATATATATATATATTTGTGTGTGTGTCATGTATGTGTCAGAGCGGTAGCTCAAAAATAATTACCGACTTTTTTATCAGACCTGGGTTTTCTTTTTCTTTTGTCACTATTTTCGACTATTACGTAAATCAAACCACCTTTCTTCAAAAAATTTGTAGCACAAATACGCATTTCCAAATTCGCTACCATAACGCACTTGCTGCGTCCAGGCTTTTTTACCTGTTCCGCTCCCATCCTTCGTTTTGTTTCAAGCTAGTCTCTTTCATTCTTCGCTCACTACCATCAATGATCACTATTCTCAGACACTCAGACTCTCAGCCCTCTTAGTCTAGTGTAGCTAGCTGCCAATCGCTGGTAACTATGGAACGCATTCTAAGCTTACAGGATAAGCGGTTTCAAAATATAGTAACACTAGTGCTGACCTGTTGCAAAATTTCGGACAGTCCAAAAGAAGTATGTTGGGCTATATCCACAAAGTTTCTTCTGTGGGTATGTAGACTTTACAATTATGTACTCCTAGCAGTAGAGTTAACTGCGGTCTCTGAGATCGTCTCTCTAAAACAGCCTGCAATTACTGTACAGAAGCTTAGCTACACTTATTGCTACAAATAAAAGAGTGAATAGTGTTTCATTTACTAATGTCCGAATACCCTGCAAATCACTTGTATGATAGTTATTATTATTACTACTTATCTTACCATTAGTTTCTGCTTTTACCTTTGCATTATTTAATTAACAAACAATTCAATCATTTGCTTATTTAGATAAATGTTTTCCATTCCAATTACAGTTTGTAATACCCTTGTTATAGAATCGTTGGAGTCAAAGCAAACGAGAGCGTCGGTTAAGATCTCCAGGACGTCAGGATTCTACCGATTATGCAGCTGATCTTAGCAGCGACCACAGTACACCAAGTACACAAAGTCCAAGACACCGGGTCCAATCTAAAATAGGTAATAGCAAACTTCTTTGATTTGATTTTGATTAAACATATATACGCTCTTTGAATTAAATAGCGTAATGACTTTAATTATTACCACTGTTGATATTTATTATATTATTATTACATATATCTGATCTTTGTATTGTTATTTTACACGAACTTAAGATTAGATTAGACTATGCGGAAGCTGTCCATACGGTCTCCGTCAGTAGGTAGTAATAGTGAGTTCTGCAGAACCCGTCTCCTCCTTCTCCCAAGGTTAATACTCCTCTCAAGTTTGCCTCCTCTTAAGGTCAACACTCCTCCCAAGGACAACACTCCCAGCAAGGTCAACATTCCTCCCAAGGTTTCCTTTTCCCAAGGTCACTTTACTTTGGATATATAGGCAATCAGATTTTCTTCTTGAAGTTTGTTTATAGTCGTGTGCGTGAAGTAAGCGAAAAAGTTTTCGAGATTAATAGCAGTAATTTTTTATGGAAAGTCTATGATAGAATGGAAAAAATTTAAAGCAAGTAATCTACAACGGTTTCCTTATTATGTGAGTGAAAACCATACTGTGCAAAGGACAATATGTTTGGAAGTCGCAGCTCTCTATGAATCCTTGAAGAGATGTATAGAATGTGGTAGAGAAAAGTGTCAGATTTATAATGCGTTAGTTGCTTCAAATCGATCATCGACTGTTTGCTCCGAATGTTTACCGTCAGCAAGATATGCACCATCTGGGTTGTTCAATCAGAGCCATATATTCAGATACCATGCTCATTCGAAAGAGCTTGCACATTGATTTTATTATAAGAAGCGAGTCAAAGCTGATATTGTGGGAAAGTGTTCTGAGCCCGTGGAAGGCAAGGTAGTAGACGTGTGCCTTCAAGCGACAGTGGGAAGTGACAGTATATAAATGTAAAATAACATATGTACAAAATTTATGTGATAATCTAATAAACGTAATTAAGTCATGACTTTATTTAATTTTAGTTGTAGTTTGACATGGCAAATAAAAAAAATAAGTTTTATTATAGTCGTATACGTGAGGTGAGTAGAAAAGTTTTTGAGATTAACATCAGTAGTATGTAGTGTTACCTATTTATACGCTTTAAAACAAATAAGTGTCGGGTTGGCCGATTGGTCTAAGGCAATAGATTTAAGTTCGATGACTCAAAGGAGTTCGCAGGTTCCAATCCTGCACTCGAAAATTTAATTTTATATCTGATCTGGGAAGTGACAGTAAATAAATGTAAATTTAAATATCTGCAAAATTTATTTAAGTAAAATATGTGATGAACGTAATTAAATGTTGACTTTATGTTTAATTGTAGTATGATATCGCAAGCAAAAAAATCGTGTTTCTACATATTTAACAAGAAAGTTTCATTGAAACAGTTCGTTTCTCTGGGATAGAAATTTAATTTTTTACGCCAAAACTAAGCGTTGAAAAAAAAACTTATTAAAAAAAATGTTTTCTATTAGCGAGAAGAACCTATTCTAATAATTAGTTGAATAAAATTGCAACACTGAAATAATAGTGTGATATACCCTTTTTGAGATTTTTTTTGTTTAGCTTACTGGTTGAAAAAGAATTAGTAACGGCTAATGTTAAAGCCCATTTTTGACTATATTATAGAGTGTAAAAATTTTAGTTGTATGCAAAAACCGCTTCGGCACTGCACTCATAAAACAGCGATCCGAAGCACGCAGCAAAATATATAAAAACAGGTTAAACATTTTTTTCTGACAAAACAAAGCATGTTACGAAATATGTTCACTAAAAAAGTTGTTTTTTATTAGCGAGAAGAATCTATTATAATAATTATTTGATTAAAATAGCAACCTTGAAAATATGAGGTGACATCCCCCTTTTAAGATTTTTTTCTCCGGCAACCTGACGATTAGAAAAAAAGAACCGAAGGCTGTTCTGTTAGAGCGACATTTAAACTTTGAAATATAAAGATTATAAAAACGATAGTTCTAATACAACTATATGAAAGTGAGACATTATCTCATTTTTAGTGAATTTTTATTAAAAAAAATTCACTAATAGAGAGGTATCGATGGTGAGACTTTGCAAAAATTCTTTCAAATGAGCGCGAATTAGGACCCCTAGAGCCCATATCCGGGGTCAGTTTGAATTTTTATATGCTTATATATATATATATATATATATATATATATATATATATATATATATATATATATATATATATATATATATATATATATATATCTATATATATATATATATATATATATATATATATATTTATATATATATATATATATATATATATATATATATATATATATATATATATATATATATATATATATATAGGTATCCGTCTGATAACTCAAAAAATAATTAACTGATTTAGATGAAACTTGGCAAGTGCCTTTCTTTTATTAATGGCTTGGATGAGTTCGTTGGCCAGGAAAATCGGACGGGGTTTTCCGGGAAAATTTTGAGTTTTCTTTAAAAAAACTTTTTTTTTCCGAAAATTTCTATAAAATTTGGTCTACATATTGCTTTGGGAAATACCTAACTATGTGCCAAAATTTAGCTTTCTAGGGTTACAGAAAATTGAGCTATTCAAATTTGAAACATGTTTAATTCGTAAGTATGTGGTTGCTGTTGGTTAGTCAATGCTTTTCTTATTGACTCATGAGATTCATTCATCAACCTTCCATTGACTTCTGCTTCTGCCGCTGTTACAGTCCTTTTATTTAGATCTAGAGTTGTAAGCACTCATGCAAACAGTGTTTTTTAACCACGTGGCTGGGCGACTGACCGAATTCATTCCCAGTTGCTATTGATTTACTCATATTCTCTTAATATGTTTGAAGATGTGGTGTCTACTTCATTCCAAGTCACTATTAACCGACTATTTATGAAATCAAATAAGTAAATTAAATCGATTGTCATAAAATATGTAGTGTATTAAGACAAGGGAAAAAGAAATAAAACATATATAACTGTGCACATTTTGTATCGATGGTGAGACTTTGCAAAAATTCTTTCAAATGAGCGCGAATTAGGACCCCTAGAACCCATATCCGGGGTCAGTTTGAATTTTTATATGCTTATATATATATATATATATATATATATATATATATATATATATATATATATATATATATATATATATATATATATATATGTATCCGTCTGATAACTCAAAAAATAATTAACCGATTTAGATGAAACTTGGCAAGTGCCTTTCTTTTATTAATGGCTTGGATGAGTTCGTTGGCCAGGAAAATCAGACGAGGTTTTCCGGGAAAATTTTGAGTTTTCTTTCAAAAAAAATTTTTTTTCCCGAAAATTTCGATAAAATTTGGTCTACATATTGCTTTGGGAAATACCTAACTATGTGCCAAAATTCAGCTTTCTAGGATTACAGAAAATTGAGCTATTCAAATTTGAAACATGTTTAATTCGTAAGTATGTGGTTGCTGTTGGTTAGTCAATGCTTTTCTTATTGACTCATGAGATTCATTCATCAACCTTCCATTGACTTCTGCTTCTGCCGCTGTTACAGTCCTTTTATTTAGATCTAGAGTTGTAAGCACTCATGCAAACAGTGTTTTTTAACCACGTGGCTGGGCGACTGACCGAATTCATTCCCAGTTGCTGTTGATTTACTCATATTCTCTTAATATGTTTGAAGATGTAGTGTCTACTTCATTCCAAGTCACTATTAACCGACTATTTATGAAATCAAATAAGTAAATTAAATCGATTGTCATAAAATATGTAGTGTATTAAGACAAGGGAAAAAGAAATAAAACATATATAACTGTGCACATTTTGATTATATTTTAGGGTGCTTGAGAGAGGTATTGTCACAGCATAATATCTTATTAAAGTTCATTTGTAAATAGGTTTAATTTTTATATGTTTATATATATATATATATATATATATATATATATATATATATATATATATATATATATATATATATATATATATATGATAACTCAAAAAATAATTAACCGATTTCGATGAAACTTGGCAAGTGCCTGTCTTTTATTAATGGCTTGGATGAGTTCGTTATCCAGAAAAATCAGACGGGGTTTTCCGGAAAAATTTAGAGTTTTCTTTCGAAAAAATTTTTTTTCTCCGAAAGTAACAAAGCTATTTCAATGAAATTTACTATATATGTTGCCTCAACCTTACTACGTACCAAAATTCAACTTTCTAAGTTTAGAGAAAATTGAGTTACTCAAATTTTAAATTTTCTTTCGAAAAAAATTTTTTTCTCCGAAAATTACAAAGTTATTTTAATGAAATTTTGTGGATATCTTGCCTTAGGAAAAACCTTACTACGTATTGAAATTAAACTCTCTAAGTTTATAGAAAATTGAGTTATTTAAATTTGAAGCATTTAATAAAAATTCACTACCTTAACGCACTTGCTGCGTCCCGAGTTTTGGGTTTTTGACACATGCAGCAGCAAAATGTTGAAATTTTCATACGTAGTGTGAGAATAGCTAATACTCCCTGAATGTATAACACGCTAGGCGCGTGTGATGTCCCCCACCCCTTTAACCCTCTCCTACACCCCCCTTTCGGGGTACTTTTTGCTAGAAAAACCGAAAAGAAAACCACCCCTAAGGACCTATTTCCGTTCTTATTTTTTTCTTCTCTGATATTATTCGTACAAACACGCAGTTGTCGATATTCAATCAACATTACAATATTGTTTTTACTTATATTACGACATTTGCTTTTAGGTTAACAGTTGCACCCTTACAATTTTTTAGTTTTCACAACTTTTTACAAAAAAAAATGTTTTCGTTTTCTTCTGCATTACTGCATTGCTCTCCCTAAAATAGAAGGATTCTCGCGCTGACACAATTGTATTGTATTTTTCACTATCCTTACCCTCACAACACTCAATGCTTCACGTTTAAAAAAATTTTCGCCACACAGTTTACAACGTTACGATCAAACATTGCATTTGACACCAATAAGTCCTTTTTTATCCAATTACTTTAGATTTGAGGTTTGCGACCGCTTAACTTAAGGTTTCATAGCTTACGTACGCATCACTTTTTTACATTGCAATTTTCACTATCACTTACCCTAATGATTTTTCTATCAAACCTTGTTATTGGGTTGACTCCCCTCACAACCCGTTCTCTATAATTCACTATATCTTTTTAAATCACACAACACACCTTCAATTTCTTCACAGATATTTTCTATAACTTTTTTCTTCTTATTAAGGGTTAATCAACCCCTAACAGTAAGGATCATTATCTACTATATATTCAGCAAAATCATAACAGATAAAGAGAATTTTACGAGTTTAGTAATAATTTACTTAAATCTATTATTTACAATCTAATTTATTTCTAATTCTAAAAACTATCGTAACCAGATTCCTCACCACCTTCATCTGAGGATGATGGCCATTCCTAAAGAAAACGTTTTTTTACTACTGCGCAATAGAAACGTTACGAACCTGACACTTACATATACATAGTTCCCTTCAAGGAAACCATCGTCATCGAAAACCATCTCGATATCATCGAAATCATCGAAATCGTCGAACCCCCAATTTTTCTCTTGCTGTACCACTTATTCCTCGAGGTCCTGGAGAGCTTCCTCTATCTCTTCCTCCTCCTTTTTTTTTCTCTTCCATTTCTTCCTCCTACATCTCTTCTTCATCTATCTCTTCCTCCTCCAGGTCATGGAGTAGCGCGTCGCCGACAGCTTCATCGTCCAAGCATTCTCAATTTCGGGAGGAATTATGACGCGTTCGCATATAACGACGGTTCAACAATGAATGAATCTAACGCAAATGAATACATTTATCCCAACTTGACAACCTTGAAAAAAAGCTGCCGATCTTGAACATTCAGGTGACCTTGACCTTGAAATATTGCGCGCCCTTGTGAGGCAACCTTGACATTGACCTTTAAAATTTTGCGGCTTAAACCTTGAAAATTTTCGCGACATTTAAAACTTACTCGACCTTCACCTTGAAAATTTATATGACATTGTCCTGGAAATTTTATTTGACCTTGACTGTAAATTTATATGCGCTTAACAATTTGTGTGTCCTTGCCAATTCCTCCCACCTATTGTCTCGGAGAATGTGTAAATAGGAGGCAAGAGAACAGGAGGGTGAGTTCAGTTCAGTTCGTGACAAGTTTAAGTTAAGTTTTAAGGGTGTGTACGTTCGTGAAAATGGCACCTCCGTGTTTTTGTGCAGCACTACATAGGTGTAAATAATGTGCCCTGTCACAAAGTGTGTGTGGGTGTTTTGTTTCTTTAACGTCGGCATATTTCCGCGTCTATGGCCAATCACCGACGCCAGGGAGATGTTTCACATCACTATCCTGGAAATTTGGCCGAACCCCTTCCTTTATGCACAGATGGTAGGGATCTTTAACGTGCCCAACATCGCATGAATACGGGACCGACGGCTTTACGCCCGCTCCGAAGGGCGGAACGTCCAGACATTCAACTTGCTCAAATGCAATGCCAGAACCTCGGTTAATGTTAATATTACAGTTTGCACTGAAAAAGTGTAAGGAGTACCCTGGGATCGAACCCAGTACCCTTCGGTTCAGAGGCACCCGTTCTTACCCCTGAACCTCTGATGTTCTCTGTCACAAGTAATCCACCTATTTTGGAGAAAGTTTTAAATCGGAGAAAGCGTCGACTACCATTTTAATGCGTACATGAAAATTGTCCACACTGCCTCAGTAGGAGTCAGAAGCAGATCAAGATTCTCCGTAGGTCGCTCAACAAATTTGAATGAAATTTTTGATTTCTATCTTGGAGAAATTGACCAGAAAGCTTCTGACTTTGCCGAGAGAGACTCGGGGTGGGCGCTTAAAAAAATATATATTTAGAAGTTAATATTTGCAAATTAAACGCTTTAAGAGCTTCATCATACTTACCATTGCCAAAAGAGGTTTCAAACAAGAAGGCAGTAATTAATATTAAGAATAATGATTAATGTTGCTTTGCGTGGGCAATAGTGGCAGCGCTCATTGAACCCATTGGTTCTTACACTTCTACAAATTCTTATCCTCACTTTTTAAATGTTCCAAACCCATATTACGAAGACTTGCAGTTTCCAGTTTCTGTAGAATCTATCAAAGCCTTTGAAAATAAAAATAATATTTCCTTCAACGTCTATGGCTTAGAGAGGCTTTTTATAAACGGACTCATCAAGTCATTATATTAACCTGCTGCTCCTTGATGATTCTGCAGGCAAATATCATTATTGTTATATAAAACATGTTCCAAGGTTAGTTTCTTCACAAATTTCAAAAAATAGAGGTGTCAAGTATTTTTGTGATGGATGCTGGTAATACTTTTCCTCCGAAGACAAGCTTTCAACACGCATGGCTGACGACTGTAATTTTATAGTTACAAAATTCCCAGAGAAAATTACTAAAAAGGATAGATTAGGTCAAACTGTAATGGAAAATGTGCTAAAGTTTGAAAACTTCCAAAAGCAAATTCAATTACCTTTCTGTGTATATTCAGACTTTGGGTGCATCCTTAGTCCGGTTGAAAACGTGCCGTCTGATGATGACAAAACAACTATAAAGAAATATGAGCATAATCCTTGCGCTATTTCGCATATTACGTTAAGCGTTCATTCGATGATTCCAAATCAAAGCTCATTCTATGCAGAAAGGAAGATGCTACTGTGATGTTTATTTTCAAACTCGAGGAACACTTAAAGCTATTGTATGCTGAGTATTTGAAAAAAAAAATGTTACAATAAGAATGTCGAAGCAATATAGTTTAGATTTTTGTAATGCCACATCATGTGACATCTGTAAAAAATGGTTCGCGCCTGCCGACAATAAAGTGAAGGATTATTGCCATTTGACGGGGCGCTTTAGAGGTGCTGCACATAACAACTGTAATCTGCTTTATAAAGCACAATTGAAAATTCCAATTTTTTTCCACAATTTGAAAAATTATGATGCTCATTCTTTATTCGCACTTTAGCTAAAAAGCGTGAATAATTGATAGTAATCCCGCGAACATATGAAAAATATATATCATTTTTAGTGAATTTTTATTAAAAAAAATTCACTAATAGAGAGGTATCGATGGTGAGACTTTGCAAAAATTCTTTCAAATGAGCGCGAATTAGGACCCCTAGAACCCATATCCGGGGTCAGTTTGAATTTTTATATGCTTATATATATATATATATATATATATATATATATATATATATATATATATATATATATATATATATATATATATATGTATCCGTCTGATAACTCAAAAAATAATTAACCGATTTAGATGAAACTTGGCAAGTGCCTTTCTTTTATTAATGGCTTGGATGAGTTCGTTGGCCAGGAAAATCGGACGGGGTTTTCCGGGAAAATTTTGAGTTTTCTTTCAAAAAAAATTTTTTTTTCCGAAAATTTCTATAAAATTTGGTCTACATATTGCTTTGGGAAATACCTAACTATGTGCCAAAATTCAGCTTTCTAGGGTTACAGAAAATTGAGCTATTCAAATTTGAAACATGTTTAATTCGTAAGTATGTGGTTGCTGTTGGTTAGTCAATGCTTTTCTTATTGAGTCATGAGATTCATTCATCAACCTTCCATTGACTTCTGCTTCTGCCGCTGTTACAGTCCTTTTATTTAGATCTAGAGTTGTAAGCACTCATGCAAACAGTGTTTTTTAACCACGTGGCTGGGCGACTGACCGAATTCATTCCCAGTTGCTGTTGATTTACTCATATTCTCTTAATATGTTTGAAGATGTGGTGTCTACTTCATTCCAAGTCACTATTAACCGACTATTTATGAAATCAAATAAGTAAATTAAATCGATTGTCATAAAATATGTAGTGTATTAAGACAAGGGAAAAAGAAATAAAACATATATAACTGTGCACATTTTGATTATATTTTAGGGTGCTTGAGAGAGGTATTGTCACAGCATAATATCTTATTAAAGTTCATTTGTAAATAGGTTTAATTTTTATATGTTTATATATATATATATATATATATATATATATATATATATATATATATATATATATATATGATAACTCAAAAAATAATTAACCGATTTCGATGAAACTTGGCAAGTGCCTGTCTTTTATTAATGGCTTGGATGAGTTCGTTATCCAGAAAAATCAGACGGGGTTTTCCGGAAAAATTTTGAGTTTTCTTTCGAAAAAATTTTTTTTCTCCGAAAGTAACAAAGCTATTTCAATGAAATTCACTATATATGTTGCCTCAACCTTACTACGTACCAAAATTCAACTTTCTAAGTTTAGAGAAAATTGAGTTACTCAAATTTTAAATTTTCTTTCGAAAAAAATTTTTTTCTCCGAAAATTACAAAGTTATTTTAATGAGATTTTGTGGATATCTTGCCTAAGGAAAAACCTTACTACGTATTGAAATTAAACTCTCTAAGTTTATAGAAAATTGAGTTATTTAAATTTGAAGCATTTAATAAAAATTCACTACCATAACGCACTTGCTGCGTCCCGAGTTTTGGGTTTTTAAAATTTCGACCAGTTGGCAATTACAGAAACGAACAAGATGACATTAAAACTATAAATCTTCAAATGACATTCCTGGACTCGTATCACTTTCTAACGTCTTTTCTTGACCAGCTTTCATCACTTTAAGATGATAGTGGGTGTTTCGAGGTACGCAGCATTTTTTCAGGCAATGTTATACATATGTTACGGATTTTTCTAAATTTGATGAACAGGTTCTACCCGATGAAGAATGTTTCTATCATTAAATACTGGATGAAGCGGTCGTGGATGAAGAGTATGCCAGAGCCTCTAATGTTTGGAAGTTTGGAATTTGTTCCAATGTAAAAAGTTTGGAGACTACTCGGAAATGTATTTAACTGCTGATGTTTTATTATTGGCAGATATTTGTGAAAGTTATAGAGACTTGTGTCTGAAAGCCTACAAGCTTGATCCGGCACATTGTTATACGGCCCCAGGCTTAAGTTGTGACTCCATGTTGCGATATACAAAAATATAATTGTAAACGCTCACTGATATCGATATGATCAACTTTTACAAACGAGGCATACGTGGAGGAGTAAACACATGTGTCAGTAGAAGAGCCACAGCGAATAATATGTTCCTTCCTAACTATGACCAGTCAAAAGAATCCTCATATCTTGTATACTATGCCACCATTATCTTATACGGCTATAGTATGCAATAGTATATTCTAACTGCAAATTTTGAATGGTTACGAAGTCAAGAAATTGCACGCTTGCAAAAGTCTGTTTTTGATTTGTCTGATACATCATCGACAGGATATGTTTTTGAAGTTGACTTGATTATTCTCAAACACCTTCATGATCACTTTAACGATTTGTCCTTTTGCCTAGAAAATTATATACTCCCTGGTAGTCAAAGTGAGAAATTAGTACCTAACTTGAAAGACAAAAGCAGTACATAATTCACTATCGAGCTCTGAAACAATGTCTGCGAAATGGTTTAAAACTCACTTGAATTCACAGAGCGCGCAAATTTTCACAGTCACCTTTCTTGAAACCTTATATAGAACTCAACACTAATCTGAGAAATTCTGCCAGAAATAGTTTCGACAAGGATAGATTTAAGAAAATGACAAATTGTATATATGGTAAAACAATAGAAAATATGGAAAAAAAGTTGACACAAAACTTGCTACACAATTCAGTAAAAACCGTCAAAAAAGAGGCGCTGAAATTACATTAGCAAGCCAAATTGGACGTCTCCCCGCCACCCAGCTGACCCGGGGCGACGTCACAGTGACAGGTGACGGTTGACAGGTGGGTAGGTCAGAGGTGTGCAACTAACCTGGAAACCTGAAATGCTGGTGAGATGATTGGTCTGAGGAACGATTGTTTCGTCGACAAAGGTGGATTCATCAGAGGATGAAGGGGTGAAGAAGACTTAGGAGGATGAATGTATGATCTATAGAGATGGTTCCTTCGGAATAGATTATGACATACATTTAAAACTATTGTTTTGTTAACAGAAGGTGGCTTCATTAGAGGATGAAGGAATGAAAAGAGACTTAGATACGTACAACTACACAGGCGTGCAGCACCTCTCAATAAGCTTTCGCCATACATGAACGCATCTAAACATGTGTTTTTTACATGTTGTCTCTAACACAGGGTCTCATCACCGTAACCCTTGAAGTTGTATATAAAACAGTGTTAGCTGCTCTTAAACGCCTTCGGTGGCTGACCTGGATGGATGATCAACTAACCTGATAGCATATAAGTTGGTTTTTTAGTACATCCAACTAATTGGTTGGTTGGTTGGTCAGAGGTGGCTTCATCAGAGGATGAATGTATGATATATAGAGATGGTTCCTTCGGAATAGACGATTTATTAGTGCTGAACACAGGTTTATATTGAGTATCGTTCTTTAACATCTGTATCTGAGAGGTGATACTTATTATTTGTCTGTTATATTTAATGAAACCCCCTGTTATTTACGACCTATTAGTGTTGAACACAGGTTTATATTGTGGAGATAGATATTTTTTCAGAGTTTACCAACTCAATATATTATTAGTGTCAAACATAAGTTTTAAAACTTATGAGTTGTGTTGGCTATTTACGAAAACTGTTGCGACTTAAATAACATGAAACCGTCTAAACAAGTGATCCTTACATGTTGTTGACTAGAGACGACTTATGAACCCTACCAGCCATCTACCATTGATGTTTTTACAATCCCATCACGATTTAAATATATGTTAAAAATTAGAACACATGAATATTGATCACCTTAAAATATGTTTTATTTGAAAACTATATCAATGTAGCTAATATTTTAAAACATCTAGCATGCAACACCTCTCAATAAACTCACATCATACTTGAAACCGTTTAAACAGATGTTCCATGTATGTTGTCTTTAGAGGCAGCTTATGAGCTGTGTCGGTTATTTATCATATGTGTTTTTACAAAAACTATTGCTACTTAAATAATAAAAATTAAGAATATATGAGTAGGCATCGATCACCTCAAAAAAATATTTATATGGAAATTATATCGATGTGATTAATATTTTAAAACATATAGTATGCAACACCCCTCAATAAACTTCTACCATACATGAAACCACCTAAACACGTGCTTCATACATGTTGTTGTTGATGTTTATTGTATGTATGGCTATAGGTTCAAATCATAATGGTTATAGGTTCAAGTCTTGATGTACGTATGTGTGTTGTGCATTGTTTTAATGTATGTATGGGTGCAGGTTCAAATCATTATACATACATATATGTATGCTATCTGTCTGTTGTATCGGTATAGGTTCAAATCGTGATGTATGTAGGGTGTGTTGTTTATCTTGTGGTTACGGGATCAAATCTCGATATATGTATGTGTGTTGTTTATTGTATGTATGACTATAGGTTTAAGTCTTAATGGTTATAGGTTTAAATCTTGATGTATGTATATGTGTTGTGTGATGTTATTATATGTATGACTATAGGTTCGAATCTTAATGTAAGTATGCGTGTTCTTTGTTTGTTGTGTGTGTATGGTTATAGGTTTGAATCTTAATGGTTATAGGTTCAAATTTTGATGTATGTAGGTGTGTTGTTTGTCTTGTGGTTACAGGATCAAATCTCAATGTATGTATGCGCATTAATGTGTGGTTTATTGCATGTATAACTATAGGTTGAAATCTTATTGGTTATAGGTTCAAATCTTGATGTATACATGTTGTGTTGTTTATTGTATGTGTATATAAAAATATGTTTGTTATGTGTGTATGGTTATAGCTTCAATACTTGATGTTTGTACAATGTGTTTTGTTTGTTGTTTGTCTGTTGTATCGGAATGGGTTCAAATCTTGATATATGTAGGGTGTGTTGTTTGTCTTGTGGTTACAGGCTCAAATCACGGTGTATGTATGTGCATTGATGTGTTGTTTATTGTATGTATAACTATAGGTTCAAATCTGTATACCTTCATTTAAATTAAATATATTAAAGTTAAAAATAGTCTTCATAATTTTCATCCAAGACATCTGTGAAAGTTGTTAGTTTCTGTAGAAGTTTTCGTAGTTGTAAGAAAACAGTTCGACTCGGGTGTTATATACTTAATATAGCAGGGTCAAAAGGTGTTACCTTGTTTAAGATGATGGTCAATTTGTTGAATTCAAACTATCGTTTCTTACGGAAAATGTACAACATACCATTGGTGTAGCGAAAAACGCTTTCGAGTTTTGATTGAATGTTTGAGTATAGGTCTGATGTAAATTCAGCTTGTAAAATTGAAAACCTAACTCTATTATCGCTTACTATCTGATATATGTTGTCATCATGAAATGGAATGGTTTGGTGTGTATAAGTGTTGATTGCAGTATTCAGTTGTTTTTTTTTAATACTTTTAATAATTTTAAGCCCTATATTCTCAAATGTACTATCATAACAAAGGTGAAAACTTGGATATTTGTTCAAAAATATACTGCAATTAATAAATACAGCAATATCATGATTTGGTTTTTAAATAGCATTTGCTTTTACCAAGTTGTAACCTAAATCAGGTAGCCAATCAGTACATCTTACGTAATAACCGCTTGTTTGAGAGTTTATTGGTGAAAACATATAATTTGTAATTATATATATATATATATATATATATATATATATATATATATATATATATATATATATATATATATATATATTATCAATGTCTTGGACTTAACAGTTGTATCTTTGTATTATGTGTTGCTAAGTACATTAAATATAATTTATAATGTCAATAAGTTCTTAAGACTGTCAACCAACTGTCATGTATATGTCATTTCAACCAACAACAGCAACATCTGTATGTCATCACCCATTAACGTGTTATGTATGTGGTATATATATATATATATATATATATATATATATATATATATATATATATATATATATATATATATATATACAACTAACATGTCTGTTTGGGGTCTACTATCCTCTATATGTCATTTCATCAAACAACTAAGAATTTTAAGTTTTTATCTCATATTCATGTAGGCTTTGTTACGCAACGATATATTTTGAAGGCGGTTTATTTCTATCACTAGCTTACGTTTATACTGAAAATAGAAAATAAACGTACATTTTTATTCTTCCTCTGACACATATCATATTTTGCTGGTGTTGGTATTCTAACTGCCCGGTGGGATATTCACAGATATTCACAGTATTTGCTGTGTGTTGTAGGTGAGCGAACACGAAATTCAAATCTAGTTGAACTATCTGTATTTTTCTGAAATGGAGAACCACATCGAGTTTTGTGCAGTAAAGTTACTCTGTCCATCTAAGTTGCTGTGTAATAAATTTTGATTTTATCAATGTCCTAGGAAGAAAAATCTTTACTTTGTTGAGAATCCTGGGTATGACCATACCACCTCATTTAGAATTTATGAGACAACGTGTTCTACTCTTCCCGCTTCTTATAATCCAAAGAGGTTGCAATATTTGTGTATAGAGACATTAATTAAATTTACTTAATTTTAATATCTTCTTGTATTTTGTAATTTTATTAGTTTCCTATTAATTTATCAATACTGTTAAGCCTAACTTCTGTAGCTAAATTTTAATTCAATATTTTCATGTATTTTTTTTAGATTATCTTAGTTACCTGTTTTAAAATTTTTCTTCAAATGACTAGAACCCATATCGAGGATCCAAATTTGTATCTCTGTAAATCACAAAGCTATGGTAATCAAATTTGACATTTGAGTTTATGTCATAAAGTAAACTATATTCGTTATAATAACACCATTACTGCGTTCAGAGTTTTAGTGAATTGTTACTTGTTTCTATTATTTTGGTTTTTAGTCTATTTTGTGTATTTTTAGATTATCTTAGTTACCTATTTGAAATTTTTTTGTAAATTAACGCCCACTAGGATCCCCTAGATCCCATGTCAGGATCAGTTTCAATTTTATATTTATATGTATGTGTCATCAAGTGATAACTTAAAACGATTGCTATAAAATTGGGTTAGTGCCTTCGATTGTAAATGGTTTAGATAAATTTGTATCTCTGAAAATAATTATATAGTTATAATAATCAAATTTGTCACTTAAGTTTATGACTGTAAACTATAAATCAAAATTTAGATTTTTATGTTTTTATATAAATGTAAAGCGTATAAGTTTTAGTGACTAAATATTTGTTATTGAAAACATTTCTATGAAAATTCGTAACTATAACTTACTTGCTGTGTCCAGATTTTAGTTAATTTGTTTTTTACTCTTCTGTTTTGTTATCTTGGTGATTTTTGTGTAATATTATTTTACTGCTTTTATTTGTTGATGTATCGGTAATTTCTATTGTTCATTAAATTTTTAAGCAAACCTTATTGTTTTATTTCTTCTTCATCTAAAACCCTCACACATGCAAACCCGTATACAAGTTAATATATTTTAGGTATATGCATGAGCTAATCCAATAATCAGACTTTTGGAATGTATAAATACCTTAAGCATACTTAAATTTAGTCACATATTATACAATAGGTATCAGACCCGATTCCATAATGCTAAATATCCCGTTTTTTAATGACAAATAAACGTTGTTAAAGAACTTTGAAATGTTCCTGTGTAGTATGTAATGCTGAATACATTAAATATACTATCGTTTCAGAGTGTTATGTTTAAACATCGAGCTATATGTTATATGTATCTCTCAAACAACGTCTATTCAGACGATTGTATGTTTAACCTTCGTATTGCAAACATGTTTCTAGGTATTCTTATTGATGGTAAATCAATACATTAATCAATAAAAATATGTTATGTATCCTTTATAATGTTGGAGAACTTGGAAGTGTTTGTATGGTATTGTCACTAGATATCCAAAACAACTGTATGCTGCTTATGTTTTATTTTAAATTATAATGTAAGACAATCTAAGATGTATAATATAACGTTTTGATTACGTTGATTCAGCTTGATAGACATCAGGTGATATTTTACTGTAATACAACATATGTGTATTGAAAACTTCTTTAATTGTATCATATTTATAACACAAAAATACTACATCATAGTTCTGTTTCCTACACATACCACTTTAAAAATTGCAATAATATAAAAATCACATTATAAATGCACCAGTGAATATGTTTCCTCAACATAGCACTTTCAAAATTACAATAATATAAAAGTCATATTATAAATGCAACCATACAACTGTTTCTTGCAAATGATACATTAAAATTTGCTATAAACTAACATATTTTAAATTACATGTTAATATTTTGAAAGAAATTCGCAGAGTGTATATAGGTCTACTCTATATTTTTGTTTTGCAATGAAAAACATACAAGGGGAGAATCGGAATATTCTTACATCTACATAATTCTGCTCTAATATTTTCTACAAACATATCTAAATTTAAAACAAAGCTTAAACTTCAGTTCTCATAATGAGTCTTTAATTACACTACTGATGTCTTCTATTATTTTAAGAGTTTCTAGTGGTATATTAAATTGTTCAATATTTTCCAATTATATAGTTTAAAATTGAATATGGATATCCAACAGGCCAAATTTAATATTAAATCTTTACACACATACATACATACACACACACACACAAATATATATATATATATATATATATATATATATATATATATATATATATATATATATATATATATATATATATATATACTAGATATCAAGTTGTTTTCCACCAAAGTCTACCAAGTATGTAGCGGATGTTGGTGTTAATTGAGGTGTTGTTTTCGGCTATTCTAGGGGGCCGGAATCCCGACCCCCTAGAAGAGACTCTAAATGTGACCCTAGCATGTAGTTGTAATAGGTAATCAGCTCCTTACTTTTCTTATTTTCCAAACAATCACTCAATCTTTTCTCACCACTCTTAGACAATTTTTTTGCATTGAAATAACCAGTATTCTTATTGATAATTAATGTAAAGGGTCCAAATAGACCATACCAGAAGTTGTATTTAATTTGCTGGTAACACACATCACTTGATGAAACCATTTTAACTTAAACATTTGGATACTCAAGAGCAGACTGAAGCACATCTTACTTCTAACACAACTAAATTTTCAGAATGTTACCCTTATAAATCTCTGAATATGGATTTCGAGAAATCTAAATATGTTGAAGCCTGCACAGATTTTCAAAAACGTTTTTTTGTTATAAAAACATGATGGAACATCTCTTAAATTATGATGAGTTGAAAGATCGAGCTCCATTTGTAATCGACTGTTAGCACCAGGGCGAGTCAATCAAGTCTTCAACGGTGGATATCAACGTAGAGTTTATGAGGAAAGACGATTTTCCTGATAGGATCAGAGTTTACGATTTAGTTATTCATGATTTTATATTTGTATATAAACCTCTGGTATTGTAAGAGTCTTTATGTAATAATTTAAAATATGTCTTGTGAACCAATTCAATAAATTAATTATTTTATTTTTAATTAAATTTTCTTTAACATGGAAGCAAGAGCTATTATGTAATCATTTAATATGCATGTCTTATTAATACTAATAAATTAATTGTATTTAAATAAATTGTTTTCTAACCTTAAACCAGATTGCTAACAGGGTTACTTGTCGGAGATGTTAAAGATAACGAGAGTTGAAAACAATGTGGTTGTTCAGATGAGGCTACCTCAAACACTTGCCTCTGAAACAAAGAATAAGAAAAAAAGTTGGTTTGCGCATATGCCATATTTGAATTCTACTCGTTGATTCAAGTAATATGATACCAAACATCAGACCTCTACACCAATTAATAAGAAAGTTGGTTATCACATGCACCAACCACCATATTTATCTTCTACTCATCGAGACGATTACCATGATAACAAACATTATACCTCTACGTCACTTAATAAGAATGTTGGTTTGCGACTTGCAAAACCGCAACGTCAGCAAATGATCGTGCTCTCGAACTTTGTCCTCTCTTTAACATATGTGTCTAAAATACATTAAGTTACATGTTATTTTGCTTATATTTGCATTTTTTACATGGGTTCTTATAGGATATACAAACAAATTCGATAAAACAGACGACTTTTTTTATATCAAAGTAGAGGTTGCTAGTAATTTCTATTCCAAGCGTGTTCAGACTTGAAAAACCGCAACGTCAGCTGTTTGTTGACCTGATTTATATTATAAATCAGGTCGGGAAACATGATACCAAACACCGAACATCTAAGCCTAAAACTGAGAAAGTTGGTTTGCACAGGCCCCGTTGCCACCTTGCCGCCGCCTCCGGTGGCGGTACTGCATTCTACTTGTCACGAAGATTACCATGACATCAAACACCATACCTCTAGGTTACTTAAAAAGAACGTTGGTTTGCGCCGCCCCACCACCGCCTCCGGCGGCGGTAGATACTATTTTTGAATTCTGCTCATCGAGCTGATTACCATGACACCAAACACTATACCTCTACACCGCTTAATAATAAAGTTGGTTTGCGCATGCGCAAGCCGCCACCTTAACATACTTCATTTTCATAAAAATATAAATGACAGGTCTTCTTCTTATTGAGACCGGTAAGATCTAGATCTCGATTTAGATCTGAACCCCGATTTAGATCCTGATCTAGATGATTCCGACTCAGGGCGCAGCCCCAACCGCCTTCAATGCCGCCACCGGTGACGGCACTGCATTTTACTCGTCACGACGAGTAACGTGATGCCAAACAGGTGGGCGATAACTTAAAAACTAACAAAGTTGGTTTGCGCATGCGCAACCATAAGCCATTTTTACACACGTTATTCTTATAAAAATCAAAATGGCTGATCTCTTATTATGACAGGTGGTGCCACCTGTCGTTTAAAATTTTACGTTTCCCAGGTTTTTCACTTCCGATCGGCTATCTTGAATGCCATCTTGGATGACGTCATGTCAGGTTTCCTCCCTATTGGCCGTCTATCCAGCCGCAATCTTGGAATGTCAACTGTCAACTGCCATCTTGGAATGTCAGCTCTCAGCCGCCATCTTGGTCGCTATCTTGGCGGCCACCTTGGCCGCCATGGTGGACGCCATATTGGATGACGTCATCTCAAGTTAGACCCCCACCCTGTGAGGTCACTGCGTGCATGCACAGTGGCCGGTTGCTGTATCCATACTTTTTGAAAATGATAAAATATTGCAGCTTACCATGGAAGACTCACAAACAAGGCAACGTCAAAATCATTTTTGGAAAAATATTTAAAAAAATAAAATGAGATAACAATTTAAACATAAATTGAAAATCTTGGTTCGCTGCTTCGTCGCGGGGTTTCTCTGTCCTCTTCTGTTTGCGTACAATCACCCTCAATGCATAAACAAGAACAATGTAAACAAGAAAAAAATTTTGGAGCAACCCCTAAGAAAGTTACGGAATCTGCAGTGAATATAGGGGTTCTGCGCGCGGTAAACGGGATTTTAGGGAGGTATAGTTGCAAAATGGGATAAAGGCAACTTAAAGAGTTCCAAACTGAGCTGTTTCTTTCGCATTTTCGCTCACATTTTCTTTTAGCGAATTTTCATTAAAAATAATTCGCTATTAGAGAAGTCACGAAGGCTTTCAGAACCCAAGACCAAGATCCGTTAAATTTTTATGTTTATATATATATATATATATATATATATATATATATATATATATATATATATATATATATATATATATATATATATATATATATATATATATATATATATATATATATATATATATATATATATATATATATATATATATATATGTGTGTGTGTGTGTGTATGTATGTATGTATGTATCCGAGCGATAACTCAAAAAAGAATAAACTGATTTCATTCAAACCTGGCATAAATCTTGTTTGGGCAAAAACCGAGGTCGAGTATGGGAAATTTCTTTCATTGTATTATTTCATAATATGAAAAGACTACACCATAGTTCTGTTTCTTACACATACCACTTTAAAAATCACAATAAAATAAAAATCATATTATAAATATAACCATACAACTGTTTCCTACAAATGATACAGTAAAATTTGCTACAAATTACCACATGTTTAATTACATGTTGATATTTTGAAATGAATTCGCACACTGTACGAATGTCTTCTCGATATTTTTGTTTTGCAATGAAAAACATATAAGGGGATAATCGGAATACTCTTATATCTAGATAATTCTGCTCTAGCATCGGTTACAAACATATCTAAATTAAAAAACAACTTAAACTAGTTCTATTAATGAGTCTCTACACTACTGATGTCTTCTATTAATTTAAGAGCTTCTAGTGGTTTTTTAAATTGTTCAATATTTCCCAATTATATACTCAGTTTAAAATTGAATAACGCTGTTTTCTTTTTATTTTTACCAGACATTTAGTTAAATTATACGAGTCGTTGGTTTTCTCTCTCACGTTGTTTTCCATATTGTAAATTATTCTGGGTAATACATTTAAAAACTCTTCGAATGCCCACAAACCGAAAAACACACAGGTATATAGCAATTTTTCTGTGATAATTTTACTGTGGGTAAAAATTTTAGTAGAGGGTCTACACCAACTTGTAATTGTTTTCATCCGTTTGGTGAAAGAAAATATGTTGTTTGAGATATGAGTTCACAGTCAGTGATTTTCCTATTGATTTCCAATAACTTTTGATTAAATACACCTTCCTGTGTAGGTTGATAATTATCTGTTGCATCAGGTAGAAGCACACTATTATTTATTATAGAGTTTTCTTGTTTTTTTACGTCTTTAACTACTTGATCACCGTCTTGTGTGAGTTTATTGTTTTGCGAGAAACCTAATTTGTAATTATATAAGTATTATCAATGTTTTGGAGTTGAATCCTTGTATCATGCAATGCTAAGTACATTAAATATCCTTTTTAGTGAAAATAACTCCTGTTAGAGAGTTTTCACTTCCATGCATCATACGATGTTAAGTTCATTAAATATCCTTTATAATGAAAATAAGTTCTTAAGACAGTCAGCCATGCTATGTAAATGTTATTTCCACCAACAACAACGTCTATATGTTATCACCCATTAACGTGTTATGTATGTTGTATGTATATAACTGATGTGTCTGTTTGGGGTCTACTATATATATATATATATATATATATATATATATATATATATATATATATATATATATATATATATATATATATATGCCATTTCATGAAACTAAGAATCTTATATTCATGTAGATCTTTTTATATTTTGAAGGCGGATCATTTCTATCACTTTCCATTCAAAAGGTATAAGGATTTAAAGTTTAGACTTGAAGTCCTCATTTTATTGTATATTTCGTTAAGGTTTGGGTTCCTTAACACCAAGGAAACATTGGTTCTACCGTACTGCTAGCGGATTTGCGCAAAAATAATTTTAACTTTCAAACATATTTAGTACTCGATGCTGACAGTCATATGTTACAGCTCATTCATTTTTAGTTGAAACCGTTTCAGAAGGTAAATCAATTATACCTCACACACTCATACTTCAGGAATTGAACCTCTATCGTGGGTCCATATTTCAACGTGTGTTCATATTTCAACTAACAACATGAGTCTTAAAAAGGTAAGCTATTATTAGATTGTTTCCAATTTATCAGGAATGAGTGGTTTGAAGTCAACAGTACGTTCATCAACCTCTAGCCGTTGGAGTCTACGGGACTATTAGCCATCACACTCCCGCTAATCTCTCTCTCTCTCTCCCTCTCTCTAACGCTTGTATCACTTTGCTTGACCTGCTCCTATTTAATAATATAGCTATCCACCGGTTCCTAGATACCCTAGTCTAGATTCTGAAAATCTGCTTCTAAGAATCTACAATCCTCAGCGCCTCCGGCGGTGGTCGCCGCAGCTCCGAACGCCTCTGACTACTCCCGAAGTGGAGTAGTCGAGACGATTACCATGACACCAAACATCATACCTCTACAACACTTAATAAGAAAGTTGGTTTGCGCATGCGCAAACAGTCATCTTTACATACGTCATTTTCATAAAAATCAAAATGACAGGTCTTCTTATTTAGATGGGTTAGATCTGGGTCCCCGATCTAGATCCTGATCTAGATTCCGACCGGGGACGCAGCCCCCACCACCCCCCACCATCGCTTCTTGCGACAGTAGATGCTAATTTTGAATTCTACTCTTCGAGACGAATACCATGACACCAAACATCATACCTCTACGTCACTTAATAAGATAGTTGGTTCGCGCTGCCCCCCACTACCGCCTCCGGCAGCGGTAGTGCTTTCTACTCTTCGAGTCGATTACCATAACACCAAACACAATACCTCTACACCGCTCAATAAAAAGTTGGTTTGCGCATACGCAAACCGCCATTTTTACATACGTCATTTTTATAAAAATCAAAATGACAGTTCTTCCTTTTATTTAGACAGGTTAGATATAGATCTCGACTTAGATATGGACCCCGATCTAGATTACGACCGAGGGCGCAGCGTCCGCCGCCTCCAATGCCACCTCCGGTGGTGGCACTGCATTCTACTCGTCACTACGAGTAACATGATACCAAACACGAGGAGGATAACTTAAAAAGTAACAAAGTTGGTTTATGCATGCGCAAACCGTCATCTTTACATACAACATTTTTATAAAAATCATAATGGCTGATCCTCTTATTTTGACAGGTGGTGCCACCGGTCGTTTAAATTTTTCCGGGTTTTTCACTTACGGTCGGCTATCCTGGACGCCATCTTGGATGGCTCCCTATTGGTCGTCTATCCAGTCGCCATCTTGAAATGTCAACTGTCAACCGCCATCTTGGAATGTCAGCTGTCAGCCGCCATATTGGCCGCCATCTTGGACGCCATCTTGGATGACGTCATCTCAGGTTAGACCCCATACCCTGAGACGTCACTGCGCGCATGCGCAGTGGTGGGTGGTGTTAGGTGGTGGTTCCAGAACCGACTATCTATACCTACCTAGAGTTGCATTCAAAGCAACAACATTCAGAGGAAACTGCAATTATTGTGGTAAAGCTGACCACAAGAGATTATAGTGTGGGTCGAATCCTGATATTGACCACTCTCAGCAAGGTAATCATTACAAGAATCAACGTCAAGAAAATGAAAATCAACATAAAGAACAGAACAACCAAGCAAGTTTCAAACACTGCAAGAAGTGTGAAAGAGATGCCCATAAGGAAAGTGAATGCTGGAAAGAAAAACATTCCCAATGTGCAAATACTGCAAGAAGACGAGCCACTCACAAGACAAGTGTAAGTACAAAGACAAACATGAAATATATAACAACAGTAGATCAAACAATAGTAATAAAGTAAGTTATTACATGAAAACATATAAAGTGGAAGAAAATAGTGAAGAGCCTAATACATTTTTTGTGGCGGACAGTGCATCAACTAATCATCTCACCTGTGAAGAACAGCTACTCACCGACGTTAAACAAACTGAAAATTTAAACATTGAACAACACTTTTAACAAAGTCGCAAATTACATTTCGATTTATTTTTCCATTACTGAGATTAGAAAACACCAGAGTACACTTGTGCGTATAATACGAATCGACGTGTATAACCATCAAACCATAATTTATCTAGATAGATCGTGCGTGGCTCGACATTTTCGGAATAATAATCACATTGTAGATAAAGACAACCTAAAACTTTTCAAAAATGTTAGACCACCAGTATAGCTAAACGCTTTTGAAAGTATTTATAACACTAAGTATAGTTATAGTAAAAGTTATATGAACTCAGCACCTCCGCCAGTGTAACATTAATGCAGTATGATATACCAATACTATAAGAGCTTTTCCAAACGCTAAATATGATTTAATCAGAGGTAAGCGTAAAAAATGTAACTTTGAATATGAAAAAGGTGCCCTACAATACATTAAGACATGTTCCTAAATGTTTTCAATACCTAGAAGTTGTACCAGGACCGCACTGGGCTTATTGACTAATCACCAGCACTCCCTGCAATCGCCCATACTGTACCAATATTTCTTGGTGATGAAAAAATCTAACGTGGTCCTTCAGTTCTTAATAAACAAAAGAGAGCCCTATCTAAGCATGAGCAATTTGCCATCTCAGATACCAGGAACGAGTGAATGTTTCCATTCGAAGAAGTACGAAAGCCCTTTAGGTTACGCCAGTGATAATAATAATGATGACACTATATCAGGCAGCTTTTAATATCAACCTCGGAAATAATGCCACACTTTAAAATTCATAAACCAAACTAGAAGTTAAAGATTTAATAAGAGGTAACTATCCAAAAATATGTGGTTCTGGACATCAGCTACATAACGCAGCAGTTTATAAATATAGATAAAGGCTGATATAAACAATAACTACTGCAGTATAGAGCATGATTGCGCCCGTTTCATTAAATTATAGCGCCCTCAAAGGTTAATTAAATAATTCTATTGCATCCTATTTAAAGAAGTAAATATATGATATGTGTATTTTACACTTTTTATTTAATATTTCAGATCCATCTCCAGGTCGAAGCTGTGGTGGCGATCATATAAAATCCCCCAGCAGTTCTCCCAAGCTTCAGTCATTACCATCTGGTGCCGTGGTAGGATTGGATTTATTGCCAGTAAGTTACAAAAATTCCTCTGTAGATCTTGTTTTTATTCTTATATATTAGGCGTAATAACTAAGAATGTAGGTAAGCAAGTATTTGTATTTGTCAAATTGGGTAGGGTGAAAGCTGTACTGAGGGACTAATGTACCTGGGGACAAATTGTTTTTTAACACATTTGTGGTCATAATAATCACAAAAAACTATTACACAGCGGCAACACCGTAATCTGCAAATCTTGGATTTTTTGTGACCTGTTTTATGTTTGTATGCGGTTCAGTCTAAATAAAATAACAAACTTTGTTCGTGTTTAATTCTGAAGGGGGATTGGTTAGACGTATTTTAAAGGTATGTACCAAATCGTTTAAGTAATATAAGTGTATAATAATATATTTTACCGATCCTATGAATACTAACCGTAAACATAATTTTTATATAGACCGTGGTTGAACGAACACGTTCAAGGCTAACATAACATCGAACAAAAATGTTATATATAAAATTCATACTTTTTGTACCAAGGGACACTAGGCCCGGGGTACTATGTAACGGTCCTAAAAAAAATATAATTGGGATTTTCTTAAAAGGGATGACCGTTCGAGAGATATTTCAGTCAGGACCTATAAAAGACCGAGCGTATTTATTTGGTTGTTAATTGCGAGTGATATCTTATGATGGACCTCAAGTGGATCCAAATCCAGACGATAGTGAGGTCACCATCACCTACTAAACTTCAACCTAAATTAGATGTTAAAATAAATAAATACTTACTCCTCTTTTAAGTTGCTCTGCCCGAAGTCCAAGATTTATGAGATCTCCAAGTCAGAACACTATTACTGGTATTAATTGATTTGAAGAAATCTAGGTAGTAGCTATAAAGAACTTCGCTGCCAAAAAGACCTAAGAAGTTTCAGCGAGGGATTGTTGTTCAATTAAACAGATATTAAAAGAATATCAATACTTAAATTTATTGACATAAATTATGGAGAAAGCAAATCAATTTAATAGTCCTGGTAAATTAAAATAAACATTACATTTCACAGAAAAAGAAAGCAAATATTAAACGTCACAAAAGACAGGAAATTAACTATTGCATAAGACAAAAAAATGTAAAATGTGTATTGTTACAAGAAATAAAGCAGGTTATATCTGTTTTCACGAGAGAAATCAAATGTTACTCATTAAAAATACGAAAATAAACAGTGTTGATTAATGTTATTGTTTCTCTGTCAAAACTACTGATGGTGTCAAAATTTCAATAAGTTTAAAAGTAATTCCTAGATATTGTCCTGATCAGGTTAGTTTTATTCTTTAAATGAAATTGCCTAAGGGAAGCTCAGACAATCTCAAAGTTAGGTTGTTGTTTACTGATTATAAATGAAAAGTTTGAAACACTTTAAAGGTTACGTTAGTAGATAAACAAAACATACGTTCAATTTAAGTTACACAATGATATTTCTGAATTTACATTGCTGGCAAGATATTGAAAAAGAGATACAAAATACAGTTATTTTTTAAGCACAATCTCACTGATAAAAACCAATTTGACTTCGCTGAATTAAAGTTTTTATTGCAAATGGATTGCGAGATTCTAGTTGACGTATGAAAGTTTGAAAAGTCACACACAGATAAATATTAAAACGACTTACCAAAGCTGGCTTCTACTTGCGGGTTAGGAATTTCAAACACCTGTTGGATGTTCACAGATGTCAACTATCAGAGCCCAATATAGACTCTTAATTTCTCCCCCAGAGAAAGACTCAATACGTGACGGAGAATCTCTTCCTAGGTGTCAACCTGACAAACTTTTACATAGCATTGTGAAATGACGTCATCGGCAGGTAATTTAACTGTAACTTTACGGCCGAAAATATATCAGAAAGTATGCAGAATTTACCAACGTTGAAAGCTAATTGGCTAAAGAGATCCAAGAACTTTTGATTTGTACTTGAAACTGCGTTATAAACTTTACTGTGCCGAAAGAACAAAGCGTCACTGTTTAGGTTACATTTACTTAAAAACGGATCATGAATTTCTACAAAAATCGAGATCAAAACATTTGTTGTACCCACTGACAACTATGTTGAGCGATATTAACGGTAAAAGATAGATATTAAACCCCTTATTGGGTTATAAAGGGCCACAGCACTCTCCGCGGTGTTAACTCGTTGCTCGCTGTAGACCAACTCCCTGTCAACAGGCCATGAATTCCCCCACCTTACTGTTTTCCCGCGCTTTTCTTAACGGTTGATTGGAGAGAGGGAGAGACAGATAGATAGACCCCCCTTGACACTACAATAGACTCAGTCCAACTGTCCGAACTCACCTTAAAATAACAATGGACCGGCCCAACGGTTATTGCCAGATGACGACCCATGGCATCATCCTTTATCGAAAAGCAATAATACGATTTTTCCTTAATAAAAATATTCCGTCTTTTAATATTTGGATTTCAACGTATATTAAAAGGAACTCAGTACGGGTGTTACGATATAAAAGTTGTTAGCGACTTTTCAAAGAAAAATTTTGAAACTAAAACTTGAATTGCTTTTTGGAGATAAAGTTAGTTGTCATTAATTTGGCTCTTTGGGGGTTTCTTTAGGTCTTCAGCATAGTAACGATTGTAAATAAAAATCAATCGTTACAATTATAGACGTGCCCTTGTACATGCATATAGGGAAGTACTATATAACGTTATATTTGTTTTTAGATCACACAATGCCACACAGTAAAACAGGAAAAAAGGCCAATTATATCTAAAGAAGTCGTGGAAGCAGATGTTAAAGATGTTCTTAAAAACTTGCCTTTACAAAACGCTGAAGATAAGTATCATGTGGCGCAATCTGCTAGAGGTCGCTATGTTAAACCAATCAAATCTAATACTTTGACGAAAGTTTTCTATAATCTTATGTTATTTTTTATATGAGGAAGAGCAACAGTTAGTAGATTATTTAAAGGATGGAGTCATATTCATTATGGCCTAACTGTTTACCAAATTAGAAAACTACCATATGACTGCGCACATATCTAGAAGAAAATTGTGCCTTCTACTTGAGAAGAAAATAAAATTGCGGGAGTTAGCTGGCTTCGTCAATTTCGTACTTGTAATCCTGAAATTTTCTCGCGGAAGCCCGAAGCCACAAGTCTAGCAGGTTTAACTGCGTTTAACAAAACAACAATGATGTAGTTTTTTCTAATTATATATTTTTTATATATAAAGGTGTTTTTAAGCCACATTAAATATGGAATGCCGATTGTGGTATGATGTAGAAATAAGAAGAACAGTTCTGAGGTCACGGGGAAATGCTCTATGATCATAGAGAACGTGGGGAAGTGATGCTCAATGCATACAGAAGTTTAGTAATATGATTATTATTGGTAATTTGTAAGACAAGGGACACGATTGTAATTAAGCAGAGAATACATTCTTAAAATAAATAAGTTGAACGTTTCTATTATTAAAACCCTGAACTAAACAACAACACATGGCGCAATCGGAAATGGTGTTTGCAGTTACGACACTGTAAGGTTAAGCGAAATGGCCGCGCAAATGGATGTTAAACCACCTATTTGTAAACGAACGCTCACAAGGATGGAGGAAGTTCAAACAAAAGTTCGACGTTTACATAAATGCAGTGGGATTGGATTGCAACGACAAAAGAAAGTGCAACTTATTACTTCATTGCATGGGAAATGGTGGGTTAGATATTTACAACACATTTGAACTGAAAGCAAGTGAAGTTGATAACTTTGATACTCTCGTCCAGAAGTTTGATACTTACTTCCTTCCGAAGGTAAATTTAACTCACGAACGGTACAAGTTCTTTAACAGAAATCAAAACCCAGGAGAAAATATAGATTCGTTTCTCACAGAGTTAAAATCATTAGCAGCAACATGTGATTTTGGAAAATTGAGAGACTCCTTAATTAAAGACAGAATTGTATGTGGCATAGAATCAAAGAAGATACGTGAAAAGCTATTACAAGAACAGAATTTAAACTTAACAAGGTGCATTGATATATGCAGGGCATTTCCAGCACCGTCGACCAATTGAAAGAAATGGAAACAGGAGAAGCAGATAGAAAGGTGGACAAAATAGGTAAGAAGAAAGAATTCATGAAATCAGAGACAAAAAGGAACGAACAAGGGGGAAGAACAGACAGCACGAAGAAGCTGATAAATAACTGTTCAAGATGTGGAAAAACACATAAAGTAAATGAGTGCCCAGCTTTCAACCAAAAGTGTCACAAGTGTGGGAAAATAAATCATTTCATGAACAGGTGCAGAATGAAATCGGTAAATGAAGTTGCGAAAGGGGAAGAAGATGCTTCAGAAGATGACAGTCTCAGGAGAAATGAATGAATTGTTCATCGGAATGCTGGCGAGTCAAAATACAAGAGACAGAGAAGAAGACTGGAAAGAAGTCATACAGCTCAGGGATAAGGTGTTCATGAAATTCAAGTTAGATACAGGAGCACATGCAAACATTATACCAAAATATTTATTTGAGATGATTCCTGGCGCTAAAATGGCTGAAAGCAATAGTAAACTGTTGAATTACAATGGCGAGAAAATTAATAATTTGGGTAAAGTAAGTTTTCGCTGCAACGTAATGAACAAATCAAACAAAGCAGATTCAGATTTTTATGTGGTTGGTACAAATAATAAGTCTTCAGCCATTTTAGGACTAAAAGCATGAATACTACTTAATTTAATTGAAATAATAGAGGAGGTTAACAATGATAATATAATTTTTAATATAGGTTGATTAGGGGAACCTCATAAGATAATTATAGATGAAAATACTAGACCAATAGTATTTAATGATAGGAAAATTCCTTTGTCAATAAAGGATGAACTGAACACTAAATTGCAACGTTTAGAAAAACTCAAAATTATTGAAAAAGTCAATTAACCCAGTGATTAGGTACATCCCCTAGTAGTTGTTAAAAAACCCAACAGGATTAGAATATGTTTGGATGCCGTGGAATTGGATAAGGTAGTCAAAAGGGAATTTTACCAGATACCAACAATCGAGGATTTGTAAGGTGAGCTGTCTGGTGCCGAAGTATTCAGTGTATTAGATTCAAACCAAGGGTTTTATCAAATCCCTTTAGACAACGGCAGTAAAAAAACGGTGTACCTTTGCCACACATTATGGCAGGTATATGTTTAGTAGGTTACCTTTCGGGATATCGTCGGCACCAGAAACGTTTCACAGAAAATTCAAACAAATTTTTGATGGAGTTCAGGCGCAGATATTTTATATTGATGATCTGCTGGTTTATGGCGGAAATCAAGAGCAACATGCTGAAAATCACAAAAAATTATTAATGAAAGCAAGTGAAATTAATGTAAAATTTAATTTGAGCAAATGTAAATTCAATGTGAGAGAAATAAAATTTGTAGGTCATATAATTAGCAAAGGTGGGGTTAGGCCACATCTAGATAAAATAAAAAGCATAGTAGAGATTCCAATACCAAAAAATAAAAATGATGTAGGCAAATTTCTGGGGATGATCACATGTTTCGAAATTTGCTCCAAATTTATCAGAAGCTACTTCAGAACTGAGGAGTCTATTAAAAAAGTCAGTATTCCAGTGGCATGAAAGTCACACCAGGGCATTCAACGATTTAAAGAAAATGAGGCTCAAGTAGATTCAATAGAGAAATTTCTGCCCATCACACAATCAAAATTCAATAAATTTCAAATAGAAACTAAAAAAGACAAGGAGTTAAAGCATCTTTTGAGTATGGTCAAGGAAGGTTGGCCAGAAAATAATACAAATATCAGCCCAGAACTAAGGCAATATTGGACAAACAGAGAGGAAATCGTTAGTATAAACGATGTTCTGTTCAAAGGGAACAAAATAATTGTACCGCTTTCACTGCGCAAATATATGCTAGAACGTATACACTATAATCATTAAGGTGTTATTAAATGCCAGTTAAGAGTAAGGCAAAGTTTATTCTGGCCTAATATAAACAAAGACATAGAAGATTATGTTCTGAAATGCGATACTTGCCTAAATTTTAGACATTCCAATCCCAAAGAACCACTCATTCAAACAGATATACCAGAAAAACCATGGACTACAGTAGGAACAGATATTTTTAACTTGCCAGGGAAGAACTATCTGATAGTCATTGATTATTTCTCAAAATTTATTGTGACAGCACCACTAGACAAATTAGACAGCATTCATACAATTAGATTATTAAAATCATTATTTGCAAGACATGGTATTCCCAAGATCAAAAGATCAGATAATGGTACTAATTTTACTTCAGATAAATTTAAAGAGTTTGTGGACTCTTGGGGCATCAAACATATAACCTCAAGCCCGACTCATGCACAATAAAATGGCATGATAGAACGTTGCATTGAAACTTTCAAATTAATGATGAGAAAAGCAGAATATGCAAATAAAGATAAGTATCTATGCTTATTGGAATACAAAACAACTCAAATAGATTACAATGTTACAGCACCAGCAGAAATATTATTCAACAGAGAAATTAACAGTCTACTACCACAATTTTGGTTTGGAAAAAAGGATAATAACCTACAATTGATAAAAAATGGGTTAAAAGAAAGACAGAAAAGGCAGAAATTCAATTATGGCAAAAATACCAAAGAGAGAAAAGTCATTTTTAACAAGGGGGGAAATGTAAGGGTACAGAAACCTGATAAGTCCTCCTAGGAATCTGGAAAAATTATAGAGATGACTAATAAGCCTAGAACATACTTTATAAAATTAGATAAGGGATCAAGAATCGAAAGAAATCAAAAATACGTAAATAAAGATACTATTCAGAAGAAGGTAGTAAAAAAAACTGAAATTACTCATTCCAACAGAAATCAACAGACGAGACCGAAACGGTTTAAAAAAGAACCCGTTAGGTTAAAAGATTATCAGTGTACAAATAACTAATTCTAAACGTACAAGCAAATCTCACATGTATGTAAATATGTATATACTAGCTTATCAATTGTAAATAGGTATGTAATAAGAGACTATTGTAACATGTTATACATATCTGGATACATCAGTAACAATAATAGTAATGTATTAGGTTAGGTGTTGGTGTTAAATCAGTGTTGTGATGACAGCTATGGAAAGCATCCTAGAAGGACGGTCCATGGACACACTATACTGACGTGCCTTGGACGACGAGAGACGTCCCTCGGAGGTCCCAATATTCCGACAGGGACGTCCCTCGGACGACCATGGGATGTCAGGGTGCTGTGAGGTTATTATGGTTGGTGTAATCGAGGAAGATTTAATCATATTGGATTTTTTAGAAGAGGATGATTTAATTGAGGTGAATATCGAAGGGGAGGATGTAGTCAAGGTGAATGCGGAAGTGGATACAATCATAACGAATATAGTTCGAGAGGTTTTAATTAAAATGTTTATGGTCGACGTGCTAATCATAATAATGGACGGAGTAGAAGGAGGAGCATGTACCAAAATATGGGAAGTCATGTTGAAAATCAAGAAGAAAATGAAGATAATAACCAAGGTATTTGTTTTATGACAAATTCTGATGATTGTCAAAAGGTAAGTAGTGGAGGACTTGTCAATGTTAAAAGGTTTTTCTCTGGTTTCGTTGATGTTCGAAAATCCAATTAAAACTTCAGTAGCTAAGAGTAGTGATGGGTCGTTATTTAACTGTCTGTTATTTTTAAACGGTTGTCGAGCCGCAACGGTAACCACCAGTTATGGATTTATAAAAATAAGAGGTACAAAATAACGCTTTTTACACTAAACTAGAATTCGGACTCTTATCTGTTTCAGTTCCACTGCAACTAAGTTCGATGAATAAACATCGGTTTTCATCGGCAACTGTTAAATTTAACCAGGATGAATGGACAAGAGACTGGGAATGATAAATATGTATGGGTATGCTATGCAGTATAGAGCGGACTTTACTTCATAACATATTACTTAACAGGTAACACGTTATTTATACTAGTGTGCTCGCTCTCGCTTACAGCTTTGGGAATGCAGGATACTATCGATCGACTATCCAGTTCAAAATAACAGATAAATAACTGAAGCTGTTATTTTCAACGGTTATTATGAAATAACGTAAACGGCTTCAACTGTTAATAGAAAATAACGGTTTTGCACATCACTAGCTAAAAGTAATAATTATATGGAAATAATAAGAATAGGAAATATTAAAGTGTTGAGTAAAACAGACAATAATAATATAAAATGTACTAAAAGAAATGTTTTATATGTGCCCAAGTTGATAAAGAATTTATTATCGGTCGAAAATTGCTAACTTAAGAGTAGTATTTGAAAAAGGTCAAGGTTTTCTATATACTTATGATAACTTAGTAGGTATAGGTCATAAGAATAACTTGTATGAAGTATCATTTAAAATTGAAAATACAGAATGTTCAATTGTAGAATTAGAAAATGAACAGATACAATTGTGCCAAAAAAGATTAGGGCATATTTGTAATGTAAATATAAAAAGTTAATTAACAATAAAATGGTTGATGGTCATGAGAAATAAAATTTAGGCAAAGTTGATTACTGTGATCTTGTATTGGTGGAAAAATAACTAGACGAAGTTTTGGAAATAGAAGTAAAGCTAAAAGGCTATCGTAAATTCTACATTCTGATGTAGTAGGTCCTGTAACACCATTATCCCATGACAGTGGTAAATGTTTGTAATTTTTTAGTCGATTATCCAAATTTTATTCATGTATATGTTATCCAAAGAAAAAGTGAAGTTTATAGTTGTGTTAAAGAATATGTAAACATGGCTCAATCAACATTTCATACAAAAATATGAGTACTTAGATGTGATAACGGTGGGGAATATTATTCAAATGACATTCAAGCTATTTGCAAGGAAAATTGGATCATTATTGACTACTACATCATACACACCCGAACAAAATGGAAAAGCTGAACGGTTTAATAAAAGATTAGTATAAGCCACGTACAATGATATAAATATTTTGGAATGAAGCGGTAAGAGTAGCATCATACATTCTTAAACGAGGTCCAATTGCAAATCTAGGAAAAGCTACCCCGGCAGAAATTTGGAATGGAATAAAACCAGATGTTAGGAATATGAACGTATTTGGTTCAGTGGTATATTCTCATATACTACAACAGTTTAGGAACAAGTTCGATACGAAAACAAAAAAATGTTTAATGATTGGTTATATACGACAACTGGATATCGATTGTGGATTATAGCGAAACAAAAGATAATAGAATCTAAAGATGTTATCTTTATTGAAAATTAAATTTATTATAAGAAAAATGTAATCAAGATCATAATTATGATAATAATAAAGACATTAAAAGTTGTGACGAAACTAAAAGTATCGAAAATATGAATGAGTAAACCACGATATTCAAAAATTATGAATACGATGAAGAAAAGATAGGAGAATCGAAAGAAGATGGAATAAAAGACACAATAGGAGAAAATAGAAGAATGACAAAGTTACCAGAAAAATAAATTGATTTTGAGATGTATATGGCGTTTGATGCGATGTCTTTTGTGGACAAGTAGAAACAGTAAAAGAATTAAGAGATAGAGTAAATAAAAGGTTTTGGACAAAGGCCATGGAAAAAGAAATAGAATCAATAGAAAGAAATGAAACATGGAAGGAGGTTGCAGTTTCCACAAATGCTGGAATTTTAACCACTAGGTGGGTGTTTGCTTCAAAACCTTTAGAAGAAAATATAGAAGATAGATATAAAGCTCGTCTTGTGGTAAGACGTTTTGCACAACGTGAGTAATTTGATTTTGATCAGATTTATTCGCCAGTTGCAAAAATCTCGACATTAAGAATATTATTATCACTAGGTAATTAGTATAAACATCATCATAAACAATAAGATGTTAAGACTACATTCTTAAATAGGAAATTAAAAGAAAATATTTATATCTATCCGCCAGAGAGGGTAAAATGTAGAGAGTGGAATGTTTTGAAACTCAATAAATCCATTTACGGTCTCAACCAAGCATCAAAATATTGGAATGACAAATTTAATAACTATATAATAAATTTAGGGTTTAGTAGATCAGAAACTCACTACTGTTGATATCTAAACCAATTTGAAACTTATTTTGTATATGTGTTATTGCTGTAGATGAGATAATATCAGGGCCAGATTTGAATTTTAGTGAAAGATGTAAAAATGATTTAATAGAGGAATTTGATATTAAGGATCTGAAATGTTTTTAGGTTTATAAATAGATTATATAACAGAAACGAAGGAATTTTAAAATTAAATCGAAAGAGATATTTAGATGGAATTTTGAAACGTTTTAATTTTTAAAATTGTAACCCATGTTCAATACCTGATGGGCTGTTTAATGTATTTAATGCCAGATATAAGATGTTAAGTATTTAGTAGGTTCCAAGATACGTGTTCAAGGAACTCGTGAAATGTTTTTGAAATATGATAGGAACAAGAATAAATCAGTTCTCACATGCTATGTTGATTTAGACTAGGCTGGAAACCAGGTAGACAGAAAATCAGTATCAGGTTATGTAATTGAAATATTTGGAAATGTAGTTGCATGGATGACAAAAAAAAACAAATAGTCTTGCATTATCAAGCACAGAAGCAGAATTAATAGCTGTATGTAGCGCAGTTCAAGATTGTTTATGGTCTAGGAAATTTTTGAAAGAAATGAAAATAGATTTAATGGATAACAGTTTTTGAAGATTACCAAGGGTATATTTCAATGATGATAAAGAATCCTGAAAATGATAAAAGAGTAAAACATATTGATATCAAGTATAATTTTATTTCAGAGAATCTTAATGCAAATATCCTGACCTTAAAGTATAATAGTACAAAACTTCAATTTGCTTATACTCTAACTAAAGGGCTACACAAAACTCAATTCCATATTAATTATGAACGTTTAGGCTTAGGAATGTGTTAGTTATAAATGTTGTAAAATTTATATTTGTAGGTAAAATCTAAATATCTAAGAATTGGTTTATCAAACTTTGTTTTATTTGTAAATTCAGATTTTGTAAAGAAAGTATTAAGAGATGGTGTTTTATCAAAAAATTATGTCGAAATGCTTCAGAAATCAACGACTTATACATGATGTATAGTGATAACCAATAAGGGATATTATTATTATTATCGACTTTAGCCTGAAGGGCTTTTACAATCTCTCAAAGAGTAACATTCACTCATCCCAGGTATCTCAGATACCAAAGGGACTGAGCTCAGATGGAGCCCTTTCCAAGTTATCGAGCCCTGAACGACAACGCGACACATCCTCATTTCCCAGGAATCTCCGCACGGTGTGGGCAGTTGCAAGTAGTACCGCCTTCTGCATAATCTTATAAAGATGCTCTCCAAGACCCAGTATCCTAATCTTCTCTGGAAGATTCTTAGGAACCACACCCGTTGACAACATGACTATTGGAATCACTCGGACACTATCTGCACTCCACTGTCTCTTTACTTGTATCTCGAGGTGTCTGTACTTAATGATATTCTTCTTGTTGCACTTTATCTGTAGATTATTAGTATCTGGAATGGCCAAATCAATCAGCGTCACTTGGTTGCAGGACTTATCCACTATTATTATATCTGGCCTGTTGTGGGCAACTCGTTGATCTGTGAGCACGGTTCTATCCCAATACAACCTATACCCTGAGTTCTCTAGAACAGGCTCAGGAGTGTATCTGTAGTAGGGCCACCTTACTAAAATTTAAAAGTCCCAGTTTGAGAGCCAGTTCTTGATAAAGTATTTTATCAACTACGTCGTTCCTCTCTTTATACTTTGTTGCAGCAAACGCTTGACATCCTCCGGTGACGTGCTATATAGTCTCTGATGACTGACACCCAAATCTACATTTGTCATCCTGGACCGAATTATCTCCAACTATATACTTCACGAAGTTTCTTGTTGGGATGACCTGATCTTGTATGGCCAGCAAAAACCCCTCTGTCTCTAGAAACATCTGTCCGGATTATTATTATTATTATTATTATTATTATTATTATTATTATTATTATTATTATTATTATTTTTATTATTATTATTATTATTATTATTATTATTATTATTATTATTATTATTATTATTATTATTATTATTCAACATGGAAAGAAAATGAACTTATAACAATAATAACCATAACAACATTTATAATAATAAAATAATTAATTGAGGGGACTTCATTTTATCCGTAAATGACTTACCATCTTTTGCAAGATGTGGGTTTAGAGTATTGTTTGCTGATGATATCATTCTGGTGGATGTGGACGATGACGTTAAGGCTCTTCAAGCGAAGTTGCACATTGCATACTCTGACTTGTTGGATTTATACGTTTTGACGGGGTATCTAATTTACCTTTTCCAAATACTCCCACGGCGAATGGCATTTAAGTTGGTTCCATTAAATCTACAACATTTCTTGGCGTCTTGATTGATGAGGAACTGCGATGGAAAGAACACGTTGGGTACATTTGTCGAAGCATAAACAAAGCCTTTTTTGTTCTACTACAGTGAAAGTATACACTGAACGCTGAAAGCTCAATCACAGTTTACAATGCACTTGTGCGATCAGTGTTAGCTTATAACGTTATTCTGTGAGGCGACTCTGTATGTGTTAACAGAGTTGTCATCTTTCAAAAGATAATACTAAGATTAAAATTGATGTGCCTACTCATCGAACTTGTCGACCGGTTTTTATGGAAGGGAGGGTCATGACTAACTATACTATTTACACTTATACGACTATATTATTTGTGAAGACAAATATTCATCGCATTGATGTAAATTATTTTAATCATAGTTACGATACTCGTGGCCGTGGTGATTAACGTTCGGTGGCACATGGCACATAATGCAGCGACATACGACAGAAAGAGCTCTCACATTCAATGGTATTAGATTTTATAATAAATTACCAACTAGGTGTAGAAAACATACTGAGTTCAGGATATTTAAAAATAATTTGAAAGAAGTTTTAGCATCCAGGCGTTACTACGGTATTGAGGACTGTTTATGTGATCATGAACTGTGGTACTTCTGTTTTGTTTTTGTTTGGTTATAAAGATTTGTTTCCTATTGTAATATGTTATGTATACCTGTAGTGGCAGACTCATGTATTTTTGTATTGAAAGGGCTAATACAGTGTTATTATTTTTATTATTAACAAAAATGGTAATAGGAACGGGTTCTATAATACGAAAACCTCACACATCAATTTATTACATTATTAGATGCATTTTTAATAAAGCTAAATGTATTTTGTGATATATACATACATGTTCCATGTTAAACACATTCGAAAATTGTATATTTAGACACCTCCCTTCTGTAGGCATAGAGCGCATGTTCATGCCGCCACGAAGGGAAGATGGCAAGATGGCCGAGAGACCGAAATGTAAATTAATGTCAACATGGTCAATATGGTCAATATTGTATAAGATTATATTTTAACATAATTAATTAAAAATAATAATACGTGACGTGAACACGGAGAACAGTGTGTAATTGCAAACATGGATCCAGAGTACAGAAGCGACTAAAACATGGTGTCAGGTTATTAACAAATAAAATACACCCAGTAAAGAAACAAGTTTTAACGCATCTCCTGTAGTTGACACTGCCGAGGGCTCGCCAATTTTGCTCGAGACTGGATCATCTTACGAATTAGGTACACCTACATTGTATAATATATAATTAAAAAATTGTGTTATATTGTAGTAGATAAGACAAATAAACTAGAAGATGTTCTCGGTTGCTTTGATGAAGTCAAAGACAAATATTAATATGGAAGCGTTAAAATTTTATAGCTTCTATCAATAAGAAAATCAGACCTTTTACTCTTTTGTAACGAAACTTAAGAAGCAACCTGCTACTTATGGATGTATCTGTATAATTATAAAAATCCACATGCAGATTGAACGATCAAAGATAAATTAATTCTGGCCCTTTACGACAAGCAAGTACAACAAAGGATTATTAGGGAAACTGATATTATGCTATCAAAAGTGCAACAATACTGCAAATCTATAGAATTGTCTTAAGCAACATATCAGGCTTTTTACTCCTGTGAAAGAAATTAATTCTGTGAGAAGTATCACTATACAGTGCAGAAAATGTGGACCTGAACATATGGTAGGAAGATTAATGTACAATAAAACTTGCAATTTATCAAAAACGCAATCACTTTGCCAAAGTATGCCTTCACAACCAGAATATCCAAGCTGTTGGTGACAAACATCGGGCATCGGGATATTGAATCACTTTGCCAAAGTATGCCTTCACAACCAGAATATACAAGCTGTTGGTGACAAACATCGGGCATTGGGATATGGAAATACCTTTAGAAGTAAAAATCAAGTCCGCGAGAGCAGAGCAGAAAGCGACCATCAAAGGGAAGGGTCAAAAAGTCTGATCGATGACTTTCAGTTGTAGTTTTGTATGAGTGCAAGTGAGTGTGATTTTGTGGCATGTTCTGTCTAATTTAGTTGTATTCTATAAAGATGTAAGTACTATTAAGTAATGGAATTCCTTTAATGCCACACTGAAAGGCTGTAGGATCAATATTCTAGCCAAATTTCAAGTTACTTCAGTGGGGTAACCGCGAATATTCATCTCGGAAACTTTATATTTGGCTATTAAGTTTTCTGGAAACTCCAAGAACTATATCTTTATTTATTTTATTTTTATGTTATTGAAATTTTAATTGTTTTATTAATATTTTAATCAGACAATTATTTGTATTTGTTGTCTGGTGTCTGAATCTGGTGTCTAAATAAATATGCAATACTCGAATTGTTGACTTATTAAGTATCTGAACTTGAGTTTACAGGTGTGTGTAGCCACTGGAACAATGTGGTAACCTACACAAGGGTGAGTGATTGAAGTTCAAATTCTACCATATATGGCCTGTTTGGCTTGCTTATACGAAAATATATAAAAGGCCAGTTAAATGGTGCAAAATCAGTAAATTTAGAAGATAAATTCAATATTTCATATCTTTGTATTTTCTTAATTTCCCTATCATTCAAAAAATGTATACAAACGCATAAGAACCGACACAGGGCAGGGGCATGTAAGTAAACGTAAAATATGGTGATTTTACGCAACTTATCTCTATACTAAGTTGCACCTGAGAAGTTATAGGCCTTTAAAGTGGGGTTTTAAATTTCGAAAAAATCAATGCATGAACCAAGAGTTACTCCTTAAAGTTAAAGGGACATCTTCTAAAATGATCGGTAAATTATCTCTCAAAAACAAGAGATGCGTGGGTCCATTAAGTCTAGGTAGATGGCAGTTTAAATGGTCGCACAATACAATTTCCAAGAATTCCATACCAAATGTTTATTGAAAATTCATGTTGAAAATGATGTTCGCGGATAACATAAGGATTTTCAATCGCATAGGTAAGGCTATTCCGCAAAATGAACATACCTCTTCTGGCGAATGAGGCTTCATCAGCAAATAAAATTTTCTTGTAGAACATTGGACCCGTTTTCTCATAAACTGGCAAAATTGAAGTCTTCTTGGTAAGTCCTGCGGTGAAAGCTGCTGAAGTCGAGTGAAATGATACGGATGCAGCATTTCTTTGTGTATGATTCTGGCCATTTGCATATACTCGTTGCTACACTAACACGTCTCTAGATGGTTTCCGCGTCTTCTACACTACGAACTATGATTTCGTCTTCCATATGAGCATCAGTTACACTCTGTCTTCCTGCATTTATGTTTTTGGGATGACATGAGCCAGTTTCACCTAATCTTTCATACAGTGGGTTAAAAGTTTTATGGTTTGATTGCCTTCTATCAGGATAAAGCTCAAAATAGCGCTGTGCTGCTCTGTGCGAACAAAAATTTTCCTGGGCATAAAGATACACCATATCTCGCCTTCGTGAATTAAAAAATCGTTATGACGCGGCATTTTAACGCAAGTAACAAGACTAAAGTGACAATTAAAGATACATGTTTAATGTAAGTCGATTTGGCAAGTTGTAGCAAACAGGTTCCTAGTTGCTACGATAACATACTTAGCAACAAGATAAATACAGTTTTTTTGGTTTTCATTGAAAAAATACGTAAATTTTGAAAAGGGTCAACTTTTGCGACTTTCGAGAGGTATACCTTTTTTGTGTGAAACTAAATGGGCTTTCTTTATTTTTGTTCGATATTGTGCATATAGGGTAGACAAAAATTATGACCATGATAATGAATCAGTGTGACAATTGGTGGCGTCACCTATTGGCAGTGGGGAAATTGATACCGCTGTCGTATTACGCATGATGCCTAATAATACGATGCCACATTTGATAATAATATGTTGAACTACTATCAAGTATCTCATCTATCCACGGAAAGGGTATTTATCGTTAACGGTTTTCACATTTACTTTCCGATAATCGATAACTAGACGCCATTTTCGTTTCCCTGGTTGATCGACACGTTTCGGTACAATCCATGCAGGTGATGCATAAGATGATATCGATGGTATAATAATTGTACTGTCTAATAATTTTTGTAGTTGATCTTGAATTTCTATTTTGAGATTATAGGGGTATCGAAATGATTTTATGTATACATGTTCGTCGTCTTTTGTTCTTATATCGTGTTTAATACAATTAGTAAATATAAGGGCACTATTTTCGTGGTGAAATATGCTCTTATATTTGTGACAAAGGGAAAATAATTTTTACTTTTCTTCTGGATTAAGATAAATATTCGGTTGATTTTGTTTTATAGGCTCACTTACCTCGTAGTAATTCTAATCAGGGGTGACTTCGATTCGTTCGTTAAAATAAATATGAACATTATCGGGTGTATTTTTTGTTATAGGAATTGTACAAAACCTGAATGCGAAGTAGCTATAGCTTCGACTACCGTTACAGTGTTGTCATATAGTTGGGAAATTAAAACTGTTCCATTTTCCTTATTAACTGGAATGTTTGTGTGATTTACACATATTTGTTTAATAGGTTTAAAATTTAGTGGGTTGAGTTCAAGATAAAATGGAATTTAAATTTTACCTAATTTTACAATTTGTTTTTGTATATAATGTGTCTTAGTTTTTGGAAACGGACCGAACCAATTAATGCATCAAAGCGATCGTGCCATTCCATAACGTGAAAATCAAGTGGAGATTTGGCACCATATTCCTGTAATAAGGGGTATTGAATATTGTCGTGACTCTTGATAATTTTTTCAACAGATTTCATGGCGAAAGGTTTCTTGTAAATATAATTGCTAAATAACTCGTAAGCCGGACCTGGATTAATAATACTATCCGAGGCACCACTATCGATTAGAATTTTAAGTTAAAAAGAGTGAATACAGGATAAGGGCAATTTGGGATGCTTTTCCGAGGCAGCATTGTGAAATTCCTTCTCATATTGATCACCTGATTCGTTTGTTTCCTCATTATAGGGATTTCCACCATGCAGGTAATTCTCAGCTCTTTGTTGGAAATAAACAGGCTCTTGGTCCTGTTCTTGATATGATTGGTTATGATTTAATTGAGGAATAAACTGATTTGGACGGGAGGCGATTATGGGTATTATTTGTCGAAATCGACATTGGTGCTGGTTGAGATGTACGGAGTCCAAAACATGTCAATTATTCGGATATGTCCTATGTTGTTGAATGGGCCTAATATTGGAGATCGGTCTGCCAGGAAATTGTTGCCTGGCAGGTGGAATATATAGGTTGATTGAGAAAATAGGCCAATTGCTTTTGGCCGCCCTGGTATTCAGATATCATTGCAGAAGCTTGGCAAATTTGGGTGATTGATGTTTCAGGCATTTTGTTAAAATGTAAAATTTCTCGTGAACGTGAAATGGATGGTTCAGTGACTAAACGTGACTCAATGTTTCCTCTAAAATGTGTGAAAGTCTGATAGAGGATCTGTCGCGATAGCTCATAAAATTATGGTTGTTAAAAGTTTATACACAGAATAATAAATGTATTTTTGTAGACAATCCAATCAGTCAATAATCAAAAATCAATCAACACTTCTTAAAATTAAATTAAATACTTAAAAATGTCGTTATTAAAATAATCAATGAATAAATCACTTCTATAATGTATTCAATAAAACAATAATTGTTAATTAATTTTATACTAAAAAAAAGTTAAATACGTGTGGTAAAATTGTTTAATTACGTCTTAGCTAAAGTTATTTGTGAAAGCATTTAAACCTTTCAAACAGCCAATTACCATGAATCGCGAATTTGACAAAAATTCAATTTTTATAAAACACAGTAAGATACAATTGTATTGGAAATGAAAAAATTGATAGACTTACAGGAGATTTATTCTTCGTAGATTGTCTGGACCAGTGGCTTTGTTTTCCAACACTTGCACTTGGACTTAAAGACATTTTGGTTCGTTGTCAAATAAATTATCAAAATAAACCGGCGATTATTTGGATTTAATGCCGTTTTGACATAATATTCAATGCAGCGCCAATTAGGTTGTGAACTTCAGGAGTTTTGATGAAAAAATAAATTATTTAAGCTCTAAAGTACAAACATTGATAAAAGTGAAAATTACAAAGATTTGAAATACTGTAATAATAATCCTAATCTAATACTAGTATTATTTATACACTAACTAATGCATACAAAGCGGGTCATGCGGTCTGGTCGGGCTTGGATTTTGTCTATGTTGCAAGAGCACGGGTCGATGCCCAAGCTACACACACACACACACACACACACACACAATATATATATATATATATATATATATATATATATATATATATATATATATATATATATATATATATATATATATATATATATATATAGTTTTCTAGGTAACGACAACTTTGGATATAGAAAAATATACTTTGTTTTAATGTTTGTTAAATGCATTAGCTAAATAACTTCTTTCCTTTTTAAACGTTAAATTTCGTCAAAATGTTCTACCATTGCTCACTTGCTGCTTATTGCTTTTGTTTTAGCGTACATCAACAGATGAAATAACACGACGGAGAGAGGCAGCTTTACGACAATATTCATTTTTTCAACTGCGTGTACATCTTCGTAGAGGACATGACCTAGTAGCTATGGATAAAAATGGTAAGCAATTTGATTATACATTTTTAATAAATACCATTATTAGCCTTTAGATTTCAAATGTTTGTCTAATATTCATAAAATTATTTTTTTTGTAATTTAGTAAACCCGATAATTAAAATAATGTACCGTTAACTGGGGTTACTTGATCACTTTTTGTTAAATTTTCTCTGTTAACTCCATACAATGTAAGATGCAACGATCAAAGTGTTGTCAGTGATAGATACTAGTGATTCCTATATAATATCTGGAAATTTAATTCTGTAGGTCCATCACTTTTTTCGCAAAAAAATAAAAACCTGGTTATCAAAGTTTCACGAGTTTCGGGGTAACTTTGATCACCTGGTTTTTTTGCAGGATATTAGCAATGTAAACCTGTCCAGATATGAATCTGTTGAAAAAAAGTCAAAACAATATTTAAAACAGGGGGCAAATGAGGGAAACAGGGGGAAAATGAGGAAAAACTGACTGTGTCGTTATTTTTATGAGACTAGTATAATAAACTGTTGGTAGGTCAACTGATAAGTGTACGTATTTGTTATTTGCAAATATGAAATTAAATGTTTCTCCTGACGAAAAAAAAAATAACATTGTTAGGTAGGTATATAATAATAGGTACCTATTTACAAAGGTCTCAATATATAAAAATATAAAACAAGACAATTTATTTTTGAGACTGGAACTTAAAACAGGGATTCTCTTTGACTATACAAACATATTAAAATGAATGTATTAGAGTTGAAACTTAAAATATTCTTCAAAAGTCTTAAAGACATATTGAGCTCTATGCACCGATGAACGAGAATTCATCTTCTTTATGATCTAAGACGTTTCCACAATACTTTTGCCTGTATAAAGGGAAACACAAAAAAGTGACGTTTTTTGTCTTTCTTAAATCTGAAAAACTAACTTTTACTAGATCAGAGTCTAATACTGAAGTTCATCTGACCAACAAAAAATTATACAAACCTGTATTTTCAGCTTTCAGTCTGACTAGAACATAGTTTCCCTCGGCCTAAATCTTATAAACAGAATCATTGTGTGTTTCCAAAGTGTCACCTGCTCTTCCTAGAACTTTAACTTCATTCTCATTCAAGATGTGCTCATCATCTGAGCTATAAGTAGTGGCTTCTGACTGAAGATCTGCAAATTCTGCTTCAGCAGTCTTGTGTGTTACTACGCTTTTCCTAGCTCAATATTTTTCATCGTCTTTTTAGATTTCCTTGTTCTTTTCTGTCCTACTGAACCTTTGTTCCTTAAAAAATCTACAAGCGTAGAATTTATTTCTCCGGCTGGATCTTCTTCTGGATCATGATAGCGTGGTAGTTTGACCAAAACTCGATTTGGATTATGAGGATGGAGTCCAGGGGCTTCAAAACCGCTAATCAAGTTTCTCTTTATTTCACCTCTCTCTTCAGTATCACTTTTATCCAAAGTCCGCAATGTTGCTTGAAGAAGTTTAGGAAAAAGCATGACACAAACCAATCGGTGAAAGTTGAGGCTTCCATCCACCCATCGTTGGTCTTGTTATCTATTGTTCCCTGACTACAACATCTTTGTTTACAACATGAGTAGCCTTTTGGACCATTTTCACTCCAAGTGCCCCACATTCTAGAAGAACGTTAAATAGCACAAGGTGAGAGTAATACACCAGAAGCTGACCCACCTAACATAACAGTTGTTGCTGATTTGGTAAAGTTGCATATTTGTTCCGGGTATTTCACGCTTCTTCAGTAAAGTTTCAGCTTCTTACCTAGGTCGCGGGCAAAATTTGTTTCGTCGAAGTAGAATAAATTTTCCGGGCAAACATTTTCACTTGTGAGTTTAAGATTACCGAAAAATTTCTGCAGAGACTTTATACTAACGGTTGCGCGAGCCCTCTTAATATTCGCTGCTACTCTTTTGCAAACTTGGAATTTATTTCTGCTTAAAAGGCCGTCAACCCAGTGTATGCCAGGCTTGTTATCTTTCAGATAAGAAATAACTTTACCCTGTTTATCTAAATAATTTTTTGCTTAATTTTATTAGTCGCTCCTCTTCTATTTCTATTGAACAAACTGGGTATCCCCACAGAATGTATGTGAAGACCTTTATATTTGTTGTAAAGCGTGCCAAACGGAATATTGTAGTCTTTTTCTGCCCGACGAATGCTATACTGTTTCTGTGTAATTTTTTTCAAAGCAGTCTCTAATAGCTCCTGACGGAAATCTTTGTACTTTCTTGTACCTGAGATATGCTTGTAATTGCGAGACATATTCTGAAAACGATAATTATTGCTATAATTGGTACTACTCAACACTAACTCCCTAATTATGTAAGTAAATATTACTATTTTTTTACGCTTGAAGTCTAGATATTTTTGACAATGATTTATTATTTGAGATGTTTACCGGACTATTTACATCTATAGAAATAGTCCATTAAACATTTGAAATATTTTTTAGGCTTCAAATAATTTTAAAAAATCCCAAAAAAGCTTTTTTTCCTCAGGGGTCGTCCGCGACTTCGCCGCCCCGAAAGTACCGCAGCCTTTGGCTTATTGTGCATGCCCTTAGTCTTCTTACTCCACCCATTCCAAAATCACTGTGCCTTGAAATAGTCTGTACAGAGATTGGTAGGGTGAAGTTTTATATTCCTCTGTCTTCGGTTTAGACTGACCGTAGATCAGTTATCTTTTGCGGTCCAGAGCTTTACACTCGCGCAAGATGTGCTGGGCTGAATCCTCTCCCTCGCCGCAGAGTATACATGCGAGGTCCCCCTCGAACCGCCCCATTTTATGCAGTGTTTCTTGACAACTTTTGCAAAAAAACAAACCTTTTCTTTCGCGTTAAATAACAACTCACGCGAGACAAATGGACCACCAACAAAAGCCCAGTATGATACAAAGTTGCAGTCCCAGTATGCAGATATCCGAGTCAGCAGGATCAAAAGGCACCTTGGGAAACTGCGCAGTAAAGTGTGGAAGCTGTGTCGACATAATAGAAGTCACCTCTAAGAAAAATAGTGCTACGCCCTAGGTGACACGTTATGAATATATGACTCGCCTTCAACGAAGCTTTCATTCCTGTTTTTTGCTTTAGACTCTGCACTTCCCGTGCTCAAGTTATTATATCACACTTATGCTGATATTTGTATTTTAAATTATTTTATATATGTATTTTTTATCTTAAGTATTAATTCTGTTAATCAGAAAATAAATTGTTTTAAAAAATTCAAACGTCTTAACAGTAAAGTTAAGTGACGCAGTCGTTTGTATCGGTTAAAAAGCCAAAAGAGTATTGAATTTGAAGCGTATCGACGCCTAATAACCGTTTAGAGCCAAGCAGACCCAAGTAGAAGTAAAAGCAGTAGCCAAGCAGCCAAATGGCAGTAGAAGTCGTTATATTAATGTAAGTTGTTTGCTCCTATACCATTTTTCCATTTTCCTGCATTTTTTATATGTGTTATATTGATATATAGTGTATGTCTGATTCAGAAGACAAATCACAAAGTTTATTATACTTAGAGTATAGAGTCACATGAATCAGTATCAGCGATAATATTGTAATAAAAAACGTTGTAAGTGAAAGTAGCCATAGTAGCAACATGGCAGACCAATTTAAAGAATTTTTCCTTAAGGAAATTCCTGAATTCGATGGTCAATCAGCTAACGTAGGTAATTTCTTAAAATCTTGTGACCTGATTATGAACCAGTTTTATACAGCTAATGAAAATCTTTATATTAACCATTTCTTGTTGAATTTCATACAGACAAAATTAACGGGACAAGGGCGTCTCATAATAAACACCAAGATAATAAACTCGTGGCTAGACCTTAGGAATCCAATTGTACAGAATTTTACGGATCAAAGAGATGACACAGGTCTCCTCGCGGAAATGGTTACATTGAAACAAAGGAACGAAGAAGATGAAAATTCCAAATTACTTCGTTGAAGACTAAAATTAGAAGAATACGAGTTTAAGAACGCGCATAAGAAAGGAAAATTTAATTGCGCAGCAGGTGCACTTTCCAGGGTAAAAATTAATCCATTCAATATAGATAACTAATCAACGATTAACAACGTAGACGACGAAGAAGAAGTATCGACGATGACGAGACAGCAAACTTAAATACCGACTCATACTCAGCACCTGGTATACCCATGCTCGAAGAAGAAATAATTATTAATAAAACCAATCAAATATTTTTCAAACATTCTGACACACCAGAAATATTTTCACTCAGAAAAGACAAACGGAATTTTATTTACGCTAGCACTAATTTAAAGGAAACCAACCAGATAGAAAAATTCATAAAGGAATACTGTTTACCACAAAGAAAATATGATTGTGTCTTTATAAACGAACGGGACTATGAACCAGTAAGTTCGGCAATAAATCAGAGTTTTAACAATGTAGAGTCACCCAAACTTTATAGATGTTTAGACGCTAGAGAAGAAATAAACTACGACGAATTGACTGAGAAAGTTACGCAATATCATGAGGGCAAAAGCAACCATCGGGGAGCGGAAGAATCACACTTAAGAATGAAAAAGGAATACTACTATCCAAATTTAAAGAAACATATCGAAGAATACGTACAAAATTGTGAATTATGCAAAACGTGTAAATACAACAGGAACCCGTTACAGATTGCGCTAGAACACCCTTCATCTAAACCTTTAGAAATAATACATATCGATACATTCCAAATTGAACAAGCAATATTTTTAACGATAATAGACCCATTCAGTAAATTTGGCCAAGCGTTTCCTATCAAGAGTAAAAGTGCAACCGAGATTGCAAAAAACCTAATTAAGTGTTTCTCACAATATGTAAAACCATAATCGCGGACCTGGGTACAAAGTTATCAAATTAAGTAGTAAAAGAGCTACTTGCAATGTACAAAATACATTTACACACAACAACGCCGCAAAATCCAAACGGACCCATTGAAAGATTTCACAGCCCAATAAACGAACACTATCGTTTATTTAAATCAAAATTTAAAAACATGAAACCGATCGACTTAATACCATAATATATCTTTGCATATAAATCGACCATACTTTCCCAAACACGAAAACCACCTTTTGACTTAATATTTGACTATATACCGGAAATTTTCAACTACGACCCGCAGGTAATAATTACCCAAGAACACAACGTTCAACATAAAGAACTGATGCAATTTTTTTATGACATAGTAAGAAGCCGTATTTAACATTCAAAAATCAAGACATTAACCGACTAACAAGAATACTAGTCAACCGTTTAAAGTGGGCGAAGTCGTATATAAAAAAATCCCTTCCGGATTCCATAAAAAAATATAAAAATCAATTTTCAGGACATATTCAATAGTTTCACTCGTAGAACATAACAAAGCTATTCTAATAAACCATAAAAATGACGAACAGACCATTTACAAAATTTACGCCTATTAAGATCCTTACAGCAGGAATAGGTGGCCAGATACAACACTTGACTGACAATCCCGGCATGCTACCCAGAAAGATAGGGACAGCATACTCAGAGAATAACAGATGGAACCTACTGCACAATTACGCAGTGATTATGACAGGATAAAACAATACTACACAGACACGGTAAAAGTAATAACGACCAACTACCATTCAGAATATCATATTTTTATATTAACTCTTAATTTTACTATAAGTAGCATAGATGATATATTTTACAGGATTTTTCCAAATATCAATATCGACAATAATAGTAACAAATGTGGTATGAGAAACGGATTAGGTTCAATTTTTAAATCAATCACCGGTAATCTCGATTCACAAGACGGAGAACGTATATGTCAGGCGTTAGAGGTGTTAACAAAAGATCAAAATAAAGTTCACGACTTAATGGAATTTTAAGTTTCTTTCATGTTAGAGGCAATATCGGAATTCAACCAAACTATAAGCAAATTGTGTCATAATGAGGACACAATAGTAAAAAAACGAACTAGAAATTACAAAAACCGTTCAAATTGACTTCAAAATTATATTTCAAGTAGAGATACCGCTAGTAGATAAATCAGATTATACTTATTATCAACTATACACTTTACCAATTCCTAAAAATCCTTACACATTCACCATGATAATTCCTAGAACCAAATACCTGATCCTAAGTAGCAAACAATATGCCTACCGCAATGAAGAATGTCAAAATATAAAGAACCAATTGTATTTCTGCAAACTTATAAGCAACTGTAAACAATAAGTAGTCAAAATTAATAAAACAACCGTCTCGAAATATGGAACCAGTCAGTACATTATTGTGGCACTAGAAGAAACAGACTTCGGAGCAACAAGCGAGGAACAAGAGTGGACCAATATAATTAAGGATACTAAACTAATTACCCTTCAACAAAACTGCAAATTGAAGATCGGAAACAAAATTAATAAGACCAGCCCAACAACATCAGAAACCCAACAACTGTTCAGCCTACCTAAATTAGAATCCCGAAACAAGAAGATACAGAAACTACCAAAAAAGTACACAAATTAAAATTAGAAAATGTACAGTACAATATCGATCAAATCCAAAACCAACTTCAAACACTCAAAAGAAATATACCAGGGCCGATCAATATACCTATCCATCACTTGATAATATGGATTATATTATTACATGTAGCTGTCATAGTTGCCATCATAACAAACAACGAGAATGGGGTTGAAGAAGGGGAAGAAAACCAAGAAAGAAGATACAATAACCAGCGATACCTGATTCCCTTGAAAATCCGGAACAAACCATAGCTTCGTTCTTCAAAGGAGGGAGGAGATAAATGGACCACCAACAAAGACCCATTATAGCACAAAGTTGCAGTCCCAGTATGCAGACATCCGAGTCAGCAGGATCAAAAGGCACATTGGGAAACTGCGTACTAAAGTGTGGGAAGCTGTGTCGACATAATAGAAGTCACCTCTAAGAAAAAAAGTGCTACGCCCTAGGTGACATGTTATAAATAGACGACACGCCTTCAGCGAAGCTTTAATTTCCTGTTTCTTGCTTTAGATTATGCAGTTCGTGTGCTCACACTTATGCTGATCCTAGTGTTTGACACCTTTCTTATAGCGGCTCAGTCTGTGATGTTGAAAGCTCTGAAGAGCCCCAGTAGCGTATACGTATCCCTGTAGTCAACCATCTCCTCACAATCCTTTTATTTATTTAAAAAAAAAAGGCTCTTGAGGAAAAAAAAATAGAAAAAAAATTAAAGATTGCAACATAAAAAAAGAAATAAAAAAAAGCCAAAAAAAGAGAGAAATAAAAAAAGTCCTAAGAGAAATAAAAGATTGCAGCAAAAAAAACAAAAAAAAAACAAAACAAAAAACAAACAAAAAAGCAAAAAAAAAACCTATATAATCAAGGATGAATACTTGTATTTAGAAATAGCATAGAATAAATTTAAGTATGTATATTCATATACAAAAAGAAAAGTGTAAAGGTGATCTAACGACTATAGGATAGGGTAGCAGAGGAGGGTCACAATGTGCTAATGGCTGATCAAAGCCACAGCCAGTAAACCAAACACACACACACACACACACACACACACACACACACTTATGCTGATATTTGTATTTGTCATTATTTTATATATGTATTTTTTATCTGAAGTAGTAATTGTGTTAATCAGTAAATAAATTGTTTTAAAAATTCAAACATCTTAACCGTAAAGTTAAGTCGCGAATTAACAACACTTGCACTTAGGTTGCCTTTTTTAATTAATTAAACTATTTAAACTACCAAACAAACTAACCTAGTTACTGCCTAAAATATAACTGAAGAGATTTATACAAAACAATGGCCTTATATATAGTAAATGAAACAAGTGTACGTTAGAGGTTCTCACAAAACTATGCTGATGGCAACTGCTGCATGAGAATGTAACTTAATATCGCTTACGGTACTTATCGTGGGAAGCTATGTTTAACTCCTCCTCCCATTAGAGGACGAAACCCTTGGGTTTCGGAATTCTTAAAGGGTTTTCGTTTCTGCTTTGTTCTGCAAGGCACATCTTCTTTTGGCAAAAACTGGAATAAATATTTCTGCTAAAAGGATTAATATTATGTAGAGCAGGATCATCCAAATACTTGTGTGGTACAATGGGAATCTGATTTTGTTGGGAATGCTACTTTTGATAGACTGCAGCTGAGCCCTGATGTTGCTTACGTCTCGCAAAGGGATATTTTTTAGTTCCATCGCTGGCAATTCTTCTATGTTCATCTTGCTTTCTGGAATTTCTTCCAACT